>JAYESA010000010.1:70771792-71256792 GCA_036927795.1 Iris macrosiphon | reverse complement strand
AGGCTGGGTGATGGGTTAGGGTTAGGGTTTTGGTTTTGTATATATATGTATGTATATATATAGATGGGGGGGGGGGGGGTTCTTCTGTACGTGAAAAAGGGAGGGGGTTGTTTAGAGTTAGGATTTTTGGTTTTAGGTTTGGGTAGGGTTAATGGGTTTAGGGTTAGGTTTAATTCTTTTATTTTTTTTCTTTTCTTTATATATATATATATATGTGTGTGTGTGTGTGTGGCTATTAAAAATAGTTTTAGACCTCAATAAATTCTAAAAAAATATACAATATACTAAAAATAGTTGTACAACCAAAAATATATTTTTTGCACAATATTAATAATAAACTAAATACACATAATTATAAATTTATGAATATTATATATTATAAATTAGCTAAAAATAAATAATTTTTTTTCCTTAATCATAAAATTTTAGAATACCAAAAATATTAAATTCAAAAAAATCTGGATGCTTACAGTAATGGGGATAAAGTTGAAGTTCAGCTCCGCCTTTCATCCTCAGACGGGCGGCCAGACAGAGTAGGTAAACCAAATCCTTGAAGACATGCTATGACTCTGCGCCTAGGACTTGAAGTCAAGTTGGGACATGCATCTACCGTTAGCCGAATTTACATGCAATAATAGCTATCAATCCAGCATTCAAATGGCACCGTATGAGGCGTTGTATGGACGAAAGTGTAGATCCCCTATCTGTTTGGATGAAGTTGGTGAACGACAATTCTTGATCCGGAGCTCGTAGAACAAACCGTCCAAAAGATCCGTTTGATCTGCGAACGGTTGAAGGTAGCACAAAGCCGTCAAAAGAGTTACTCAGACGCGCACCGTCGAACTCATGAATTCTTAGAAGGCGATCGTGTATTTCTCAAAGTCTTGCCTATGCGAGGAGTTACCAAATTTTGAGTAAAAGGGAAGCTAAGCCCAAGATTCGTCGGCCCGTTCAAACTACTTAAGCGAGTCCGCCCAGTCGCATATCAGATTGCCCTGCCACCATCATTATCTGAAGTATAAGATATCTTCCATATTTTATAGCTTAGGAAGTACGTGAGATCCGAGTCATGTGTTGAATCTTGATCAAGTGGACTTGAAGGCGGACTTGACGTATGTTGAACACCCTGTGCGGATCATGGATCAAAAAGAGAAGATGCTTCAAAGTCGTTCGGTTCCTCTCGTGTGCGTGCTTTAGAGAAATTATTCGATCGAGGAGTCGACGTAGGAGCTTGAGTCTGAGATGAAGGAAAAGTTTCCTTCATTGTTTCATAGTAGTAGGTTATATTCCTAAGTTTCGTGGACGAAACTTCCTATTAGTTGGTTAGGATGTGTTGCCCCGTTCCCCCTTTTCGGGGAGCGCGGCTATGAAATACTTTCGGTATCGTTCGATCGGGATATATTGAATCAAGATCTTTTTCTCGTTATGGATTTGTTTCTTCGGAATCGATTCCCATATTCAGTGGACCGTGCCCCAAGGATGGACTTAGCAGCAGAGTCAAGAGGGACCTCTTCGCTGCAAGTTTTCTTGCCTATTTTTTGCTGGCGCCTTGTTGCTTTCGTACTTTTGAGTTGTTTTTCGGATTTACATTTTCTTGAATGATTTCGATAGATTTTATTGCTTTCGTTCGTTGAACTGGAAAGAGTAGAAGAGGTATTGATCATCTGTTTGTAGCAATACAGGTGATCGTGCAGTAGACGTCGCGTGAGCGGAGTCTTAAAGCACCTCTTTCCTTTCCCCTCCAACCAACTTGTGAGTGGCTATAATTCGATTTACTTGACCCTTCTTCCAAGTCTTCACATCTAAAATTTTGCCTTCTTGATTATTCCGATCAAACGATACCATAATAACTAAAAGATGTCAAGATAAAATAAAATACATTTGGATTACTTTTGCTTGTCAATCAACTTGTGAACAGTTACCTTGTTGCATGCTAGTTCGCTTATTATATTCTTTCATAGTGTTTTAATTCTAGTTAAAATATATACTTCTTCTATGATTGTGCTATGTATAAGAACACACCTTGCTATGCAATAAACTGATCAAGGAGACTATGCAAAACAGATCATGCCATTTTATTTGTCTCGTGATTGCGTTGCTTTATACTTCATTAATTGATAACTTAATATTAGACGTCGCTTGATCACGGACAACTCGTGTACAAGATTTTATGGTTCCTGCGGACGGTCACTGGGGCACTAACGCCGATCCGATCCGGACGAAACTTCACGATAAGTCTCATGTACAAGACATGATGGCATGTAGCGCTTTATATTTCTTGTGTTGTATGCCATCCTCGTCTATGACTATAACTCGTCCATTATGGCATTATGCCAGTGATCCCCTCGTATATTTAAGTTGTGCAAGCTAGCTATGCCTTCGTGGCAGGGATGGTCATTGTAAGTATTATGCAGGTGGTTCAGGCGGACATGTAAAAGTCACCGAATGGTTACATATTTAATTTAGTAGATTTCTATATATATTGCTTGCTTGTAAAATTGAACTAAGGCAAGATAGAAAGACCACATAATAACTTGCATGCTTCATATAAACAATATATTGATTGGTGTAGTTGGGTTTAGCTCGCCTTCACCAGTGCATTTTGATGTACTGAGCCTCGTTGCAACAGGTTTCCCGCACCAAGGAGATCCTGCAAGAAGCTAGAGCGACTTTCCAATCTAGTCCACCTACCGGCACGTCCAGTTCTTGCCCTTGAAGCATGTTTTGAAGTTCCAGGAGCTCGTGTACATACCTTATGCAGCTCCGAGAAAAGGTGATAGCTTCGTCCGAATGTGTCTATTTCTTTGAAGTTTTAGTAAAAGGATATAATGTACATGACAGTTATCTTATTTTGTGTCCAATTTTGTAAGCCCGTGTGGCAATTATCCGACTCATTCAAGAGTTTGTAAAAGATGTACATTATCAATAAAGAGAACTTTTGCATGTTTCAACATTGTGTTCAATTATCTGCGTACTCTGAATATGTGCTTGTTATATAAAATACCTTGGCCTTGTGCATTGCGCAACCTAGGCATGCACGGTATCATGTCCGAGGGATGACTATCGATTCCACAAAATTAGGGCATGATAATGTTACTAATCGGCGGTTGCTTTGTTATTTTTCAGCACATATAATAATGAGCTGAGGTCGGTTAGACCCTACATAACAAGCGGAGAAGTAGAACAAGAAATGAGACGTCATTTTCCTTCTTGGTTGAGCGCATATGTAAGGAGCTCGGTAATTACTTTTTTTGTTTGCACTTGTACAATAAATAATTATTTCTTGTGGTTCGTGATTCGTGTTTCGTGATTTCATGATTGTTATGAAAGAGAGTCGGGGGAAAGAATACACTAGTAGACATGTGGTAAAATACTACCAGAGTAAGTCAATTTAGCGACTAAAAAACGTCGCTAAATGGCCAAAAAATGTCGCTAAATAATTTTAGCGACATAATTAGCGATGTTTTGCTGAAGTCGTCGTTAAACTAGCCGCTGACAGAAAAAATGTCGCCAAACATCGTTATTTCGACGTTTTCTAGCGACATATATGTGTCGCTATATTAGCGACGTGCAACAACGCAACGTTGCTAAATTAGCGACGTGTATTTTTGTCGCTATATGTCGCTAAATTAGCGACGTAGATAGCGACGTTAGTAGCGACGTAAATAACAACTTTTATAGTGACGTATCTGCGACTCATTTAGCGACGTTGTGCGAATAATTTAGCGACGTTATTATGAACTGGCAATACTGCCATGTCAACAGTTTACGACGGACAATGACTTGTTTAGCGACGTATGTAGCGACGTATTTAGAGACGAATATAGCGACGTAATTAGCGACGTGAGTAGACGTCGCTAAACATCGTAAAACATCGCTAAAAACGTCGCTAAAGATACAGTGCAAAAATAGAAAAAATGAATACTGAATTATTTCCAAACTATTCTTCCTGCAGTTTATGAATTCACAATTTGTACTAATGAGCCTTCCATGTTTAAAATCGCTCCCAGACCCGGAGCAACCCTTCGTTGAATTTGCTGGGCTCGCCGACCCCCTTCGGTTGAACACTCAACACCGGTAAATTAATATATATTTAATATGAATAATATAATAAAATTTGAAGAAAACAAAATATTGATATTACAAACCGAATCAGGAAAAAATATCGTCGTAAAGAATACAACAAATATCTACACAACTGAGTTTGAAGGCCTCATCCTAAAGAATACAAAAAATAATGTCTGAATGCCTCAAAAATAAAAAATATTCATAAATGACAAAATATCATAGGTCTGAAACACAAATAATCAATAACGGTCCTAACTAGGACTACTGCAAATCTGTAGGAGGATGACCACCGATGCGCATGAAGGATAAGAACAGATCATACTGCTTCCATGAAATCGATATCGATGTCGATAGAGAAGGCAGTGACGTCGGTAGAGTCTGTGTCGTTATAGGCGCACCAAGAGGACGTATCCGCTCCAACTCTGCTAGTCGCTGGTTGTATGAATCCATGGTAGATAACAACCTCGCACTGCTATGAACCATTGAATCATGCATCTTCGTCAGCCTCTCGTCCATGGACAACTGTGATGCATGCAGATCCGTCACGCTGTGCTCTATCGACGCTCTAAGATCACCTGTCAAATCTCGGAGCTCCCTGATGCTGCGCTCGAGCATATCAAATCGTGCGACGAGCGTCACATAGTTCGCCTGCGGCTGGGACATGGGCTTCTCCTCTATCCTTCATAGCAATTCGTCACGAAGAGACACAATCTGACGGTCAACGGCCTCCTAGACTCGGGCTGACGACTGCGAGGGCTGTGTAGAATACGCACTTGTCGGGGAGGCCCTAGATGAATGCGTCGTAACAAGGGCGTCATAGGATCCCGTACCGTAGTACGTACCCCTATGGAGACCACCAGCGGCGGTCACCCACAGCTCATCCGCCGACGGAGCTGGAGAGGGCTACGAGAAAGTACCAGCCTCTCTCGTTGTAGGTGCACTAGCAGTCGCCCGCTCACGCAGCCTAAGATACTCGGCCTAGAAAAGTTTGGATACTCGATAATTGCCTAAGTTATATTAAAATTAACACAAAGTAAATTAATACTTACATAGGTCTGGGAGGCCCTCTCATCAATAAGATTTTTGCCCTTTCGATGGGTGGCCAGGAAGACTGTTACCATGTTTGCATCCTCACCCCTCTGTACCTGTTAAAAATATATTATTTAGTACTAAAATTAAATATTTTTTTCTACTACCATTTTATCGTACTTGTATTAAAATAATATATCTGAAATAAAAAATATTCCAAACGACGAAAATGTTCTGTCATCGGAATCGAGCCACCACACCACTTTGCTACCTTCCACCTAGTCGCCTTGGCCTTCTCAGACCTTTCCTTGTACCTCGGATCGTCGAATCTAGCCCTCATCGCAGTCCACTGCTCATGCGTGATCCATCCTTGGATCGGTTTTCCAACGCGATCACGAGCCTTCTGGTCATCTAGAGCATCACGGTTAAGCTTGGAGGCAACGGCAAGAAATATCTGCTCGATCAACTCGGTCCGGTGCGGAGGATAGAAATACTTTTTCTATAATACATAATTTAGTAAGTTATATAATATGCATAAATTAGAGGATTATATAATATACTTTTACCTTGAAGTGCGCAAACCAGAACGCCTTCCTCTCCTCCGGAGCTTCAGAGTAGTTGATCCAAGGGCCACCATAGTTATTCCTCAGAAAGAGGCCCAGGCATCTCTGTACCGACGAGGGACGATATCTATACAAAGATAATTATTTTTATCGAAAAAGTCAATATATGATGAATAAATAAATACATGATATATATGATGTTAAACCATCTAATTGACTTATTTTGTACCGTCGGCCCAAATCTCTGTCCTCGTCTCCTCTGGAGGTGCGCATGGAGGATCTAGCTGATGTTGGGACAACGTCGGCTCGACCTCCTCCATATGCTCATCTGTCTCCATGGTTCTGTCAGCAGGAGGAACGTTGGACGAGAGAGTACTATCAGGCTTGGAACTACTCGTCCCAGGAGTGATGCCACGTAGTGTCGTCACTGTCGGAGATGTGACTGATCGATATACTGGAGTACTAGGCAACGATGATCCAGAACCAACAGTAGGCAGTACCGGAGGAGTACTCCGTCCACCTCGGGACCAGAAGAACCCTTCGCATCGACCTGTCATACCTGATAACAATATGTGATGAATAAAGAAATACACAAATATATAGTACATTCTACAGTCAAAATATTATGCATATCTCACAGCATTCATAGAATTGTACAGTAAATAACTAGTGGTGTCACAAGTCTAAATGGATAGTACATTCAACAGTCAAAATATAATACATATCTTCGTCAAAATAGTACATTCTATAGTCAAAATATAGTACATTCTACAGGCAAAATATTTTATTTTCAATCATCTTCAGAAAATTCATCTTGTTCGCCTTCCTCGTCCTCCTCTTCCTCCTCATCTTCACTTTCATCTACTTCATCTTCGTCTTCCTCTTCGAATAATTATACATCTTCTACATTATTACTCCTGTAATGAGTAACTTATGTTGAGTCCACATCTATAATATTTGTTACAAGAGATAGCTCGTCCTCCTGATAAGCTATTTTGTCAATGTCAAAGGTATTTCTAGCTTTAGTCTTGCATACTGCCCACCAATCCGACCTCGCTGTCTCCCGTCTAGGATAAGTTGTGAAGTACACGAGCTGAGCCTAACTTGATAGGACAAAAGGTTCATAGCCTTGAGATCTATGCTTGTAGTTTATATCCACAGGGCCATGCTTGTCAATTTTCTAACCTTGATCTTGAATCGGATTAAACCATTCACACTTGAATAACACGATCTTAGCAGGTTCTGTACCATAATTATATGTCAACTCCACAATCTCTCGTAAGATGCCAAAGAAATTATTTCCTGGATCGATGTCTTTGTAGTTCGAAGATTTAATACACAAACAACTATTTTTCGTGGAATCAAGATCCAGAAGCTGTCTCTGATCGGAGCATTTATTGACTTGAACCTAAACCCATTCACATATAAACTTGGCCATATTTTGACGGCAGTAATTGGTCCCTTGGCTAGAGTTCTAATAGATTCAGTCTCGGGTGTAATTAGACGATCGACCTAAATACCAAAGTAGCGATAATAAGTTATTTATTGTGCAAGTGCAGAAAGAAAAAGTAATTACCAAGCTTCTTACATATGCGCTCAACCAAAAAGGAAAATGGCATCTCATTTCTTGTTCTACTTCTTCGTCTGTTATATAGGGTCTAATCGACCTCAACTCATCATTATATGTGCTGAAAAATAATGAAGCAACCGCTGATTAGTAGCACAATAGTAGCTTATACTAGTATATTGAGATGACGTAAACATGGAAGTATTAATTATTTACCCCTCTAGCTTCTCCACTTCATCCTCGTCGCAATTGAGTAATATATACAACTGAGCAGCCCTTAGCTCATCGTCATTCAAATATCTCTTTTTTATTTTCCCCGAAGGCTTTCCGGACGCATTGAATAATTTGAGTATTGCATCATTAGATTCCTGATATCCGTCATCATTTCTTGGAGCTCTCGTTCTATTAGTAGCAACATGAGGTTTGAAATACGTCGAGCAAATGTTTGTAATCTTCTCGAGAATATAAGCTTCACAAATAGAGCCCTTAATTCGTGCCTTGATTTTCACCTTTCTCTTTAGGTGATTCAGATACCGCTCGAAGGGGTACATCCACCGATAACCGACATGACCACCAATATGTGCCTCATAGGAAAAATGAATTGGCAAATACTCCATAGGGTCGAAGAATCCAGGAGGAAACACCTTCTCGAGCTTACATAGTGTTACCGTAATATCCTTCTCTTGCTTTTCTAGACGACCGACGAGCAACTTAGTAGAACAAAGATCTCTGAAGAATATGCTGAGCTCTGTCAATGGATCCTAAATGACCTGTGGTAAGAATTCCCAAAATACAATCAGAATTAACCTCTCCATGAATACGTGACCATCGTAGCTCTTCATACCCGCCGGTTTGTTCTCCTTGAGGTCGACGCATCTTCTCAAGTTTGACACGTACCCGTTTAAAAATTTTAGACCCTGAATCCACCTACAAAGTCTCCCTTTATCCTCCTTCTCCTGTGAGAAAATTGACTTAGGCTGCTTTAACTTTCCATTCCCCTCCTCTATCAAATACAATGTAGGACGTCTACATATTTCATCTAAGTCCAACCTAGCCTTCGGATTGTCTTTCGTCCTCCCCTTTACCTCCAGTATAGTATTAATTATGTTATTAAACACATTCTTCTCGATATGCATGACATCAAGGTTATGTCTGATCAGATTGGTGATCCAATATGGCAGATCCCAGAATATACTCCTCTTCGTCCAGTTATGGGTACGACCAAATCCGTCACACTTGTACCCCTTAGCAGGCTCTTCGATAGCACTTGGTAAATCTTTTACCTCTTCCCATATCGTGTATCCGGGCCACCTTGGCGGTGGATTGGGCTTCTCCACAACGCCCGCATGAAAAGCATTCCTGTTCCTCCGGTACGGATGATCCTTCGGCATAAATTATCGATGATAATCGAAGAAGCATGGTTTGTGTAAACCTCTACACCCGAAATTAGGTCTATTTTGCTTAGATAGTGAGACTAGGGCTAGTTTGAAGCCAATTAGAATTACAACACGGTATTTTATTTAATTATGCAATATTTATATCACTTAGCGCGCCTTACCGTTGCTTCGATAATTGGAGCACTACACTAGCCACTGTCTACCTACAAATTTCACACTCTTGCCCTAGACATGACCGTCTTCTATTCTGACCTCGGTGTAACTTATAATTATGCTCTCTTGTGCTATATTTTAGTCGCACAATAAACGTCGTGGACGTTATTTCTTAATTCTAAATAAAATATGACTTTGTACCCTTGTGCGTTCCAATCGAAATTGGAGACACAATCTTGACCCATTTTGTGCAACCCAATTAATGATAATATTCTACTCTGAGCCCTCTACGTCCATGACTCTTGTGTCCCACCTAATTTTATCCCCATGTATTTCTAATTAATTCCAGAACACCTTACGCATTAATTTTAATTAAATTAATTTAATTTCTATCTTTGTGCAATTTTCTAATTATTGGGCACTTTTATGCAAAAATGCATTAAGGTATCCACACCATTAGACAATACATAAAGAAATCCAACTTTTTTCTTCATAGGAATTTTCCATTATTTTCGGAATGTGCAATGCACAACATCGCCCCATTATTTTAAACCTATCATTGCTTTTAAACAATGTAAATTAAAGCCCCCCAAACATCCTCATGTGAGCCCAAGGCCCATCCCAAGAAGGGTTGACCAAGCCCAAACTTTAGGTCAAACATCCAAACCCAAATTTTATGTATAAATACAACTTCTCCTTCCTTTTTCCTTATTTTTCAATACCTAGAACCCAAACCTAAATCTAACTTTCAGCCGACCCTATTCTTCATCTCCTTCCCCTCACCCCGACCTCCTCCCTCAGCCAACCACCGCCACCTCCGCCTCCGGCCACCAACGAACGGACTCCCCCTCCGACCTCCCTCCTCCCAGGCACCCCCTGCTGCCACCACCCGCCGCTGCACCAACCACCAGCAGCCACCATCACCAACAACACCTCCATCCCTCGATTTCCCCCGACCCGACCTCCGACTCCCCTCCACCAGCCACCACAGCCAACCACCACCACCGACGTCTTCACCACCTTCCTCGCCGTCTCCCTTACCATCACTACCACCTGAACCACCGCCACTACCACCCGCAACCACCACCCGCACCACCAGCAATTACCCGCACCAACTCCATCATCAGCATCCCCAACTCCATCATCACCACCACCCGCACCCCCATAGCCGACCACTGTCGCCCTCTTCATCACCCCCTGACCGCCGACCCACACACCACCACCGGCCCCACGACCCACCGGCCTCCGCCAGAGCTGCTGCAACCGCTGCAATTGCTGCTGCTGCTGCCATTGCCAAAAAGCTGTTGCTGCTGCTGTGCACGCCGGAGCTCCGCCCCCTCGCCGGCGACGACCCGTACGACGGACACACAACCCCCCCGGACACGACACAACAAGGTACATTATATATATAATGTATATATATAATGTATATAGTGTATATTTGTATATATGTATGTTTATTTGTATATATGTATATATGTTTAGTACATATGTATTATATATACGTATTTATGTATATATAATGTATATATGTTGTTATTTATATATATATATATATATATATATATATATATATATATGTATATGTATATGTATATGTATATATATATTTATGTATTTATATATATATATATATTTGTGTATAAATATGTATTATTACTATATATATATGTGTGTGTGTGTGTGTGTGTGTGTGTGTGTGTGTGTGTGTGTGAATTATGTATATATTTGTAATTGTATATATACGTATATATGACATGTATTATATTAGGTATATATGTATTATGTAAATTATGTACATAGGTATATAAGTATACTATATATATATTTATGGTTGTTGATGTATATATATATGTATAATGTATATATATAAATATGTCTATATGCATAATTGTATATATATGTATATATATTATGTATGTATACATATACTATGTTAGCATAAGTAATTAAGCATAGCGTAATGTAGTGATTAATAATTATTGTTCGTAGGCATCCGAGATGGTGCTACCTTGACTGCTGGTTCCGGAGCATTGCTTGTGCACACCAGAGTTCCAGGCAAGTATACCTTGTCTTATTGTACTGGTTAAATTTTGTATTATTAGTTGCATGTTTATTATTTAACTATGCGCGTCCGAGAAGACTCGGGTGTAGTCAACGAAGGCGTTGACGTTATGATTGTGTCTGACCTAGTGTCTAGTAGACCCACCTAAAGTTGTGGAGTTATCGGTATGACTCCCCAGGCCTTGACATATTTTTTACACGTGTTGTGAGTCTCATGTAGGGCACGGACTTACATATGCGGTTGGCCACCTGTACGTGTAGGTCGTGCGACGGATAGGGTATAACTGCTAATAGTGATGCATGTTAGAAGACTTAACAGTTATTAGTAGTCGGAGCATAGTCTATTGTAGTACGAAGGTCTAATCCTTGTCCTTGTTTGGTTATGAGGTTGGACTATTGTTCTAACGATAAACTATGAGCCAGAGTTACGACACCGATACTTGCACTCCGTCTCGGTGTAGTAGCTACATCGTGTTGTGGATACAACATGCATAGATCATTGGGCGGGGAAGACAATTAGTAGGCGTATGGGACAGACAATTTGGTTGCCATAGTTTCAGAGTAAACTGCGAGGCCGTGAGCCTCAGTGTTACCCGGTTATGGGCCAGTGTTACCCGATTATGGGCGTATATGCTTGTCGATACATCCGGCAGAGGTTACTAGCTGCGCGCTATTATGATCGGTGATGTAGTCAGCATATACTCCTGGCTTCCAGTTTACAGCTAATGCCAAGAACTAGCCTCTGGCCAGACGCTACGCTTTATACCTTTCACCTACCCATACGTACCAAGGTTGTCTTCAAAGTGCATTTCACTTAGCTGGTTAGATCACCCTCGAGTTTTTACAGTATTTACTTTATGGTATGCTTCTATGTATCTTGTTATGTCCCTCTGAGGACCTGGTCTTTTCCAGGTGTAGATGTTTATGAGTATTCACATGAGCACAGATCCGAACTTGCTACGTATACTTCGAGGAGGTCTTCTCTTCGAGTCGTGATTGTTAGTTGATATTCTTATATTGTATTTATCTTGTTTATTCTATATTCTAGTTTGGTAGTGGATTTATTTCCATCCGACTACCATCATTAGATACTTTATATTGAGATCTAGATACATAGCTATTGGTTATTTATCTAATTATGATTTCTGTGGATGCGATTTAGATTATACACTGTGACTTGTGATAGTTTTACCACTTGTGAATTATTATTCATTATACAGCGTACGCATGTGTTATGGTTTTTATATATTGGAGTTGCCATATACATGCGGCTGGCATGCTTACGTGTCCTAGTCCTACGTATTTTGGGACTGGGGCGTGACATATTTTTAGTGGTGTCCCATGCAGGTCGAGAGCATATTATCTCGGTTACGTTACTGTACCGAGCAAGCCTACACCTAGGATTAGAGTATAGGATCTCATCCACAATTGACTATGACTCGCATCCCTTTTCAATCTGTTCTATTTGAATGACTGCACCCTGCTTGATTTATGTGCTTCCCTAATAGTTCCTTGAGTATAGCCTTCTCCTAGAATATAGAAGTCCCTATTGTTAGATAATAAGTAGGATAACCTTCCTATTAAGAGTAAAACTAGGATAATGACACATCACTGAGTTAGAATACTTAATGAACCCTAGCATTCCGTACTACCTAAATGAACCCTAGCATCCCTTACCTGTAGGTTGATTTACCATTATCCCTTGATATGTTTATGAGTGACTTGAGAGTAGTATAGACGCTACTAGGATTAGTTAAAATTTGACCATATTGTTTGACCCTAGTATTGAGGGACCAATAGAAATCCAAGGTTGAATATTATGACCAAACCTAACTGTTATAGTGATATAGTATTATAAAACTATACATTTAGATTCTTGTCTTGATGCTAGCAGACAGTATTCTAGGAAGCCAAGAGGAATAACATAACATTTTTCTAAATCATACACCAAACACAGAGGTTAGCAAACCACCTTCCCCTTAGACAACCATGATATTATCTAGAGCCTTTCTATTTAATTTCAAATCTTGTTCCTCTGAAAATCTAGCGCTCGCTATTTGTGCAACGACGAATTATGTTCTTCTGTCGTGCCACCTAATGCTTCCATTCTTAATGTTAACCATTCTGTTCTATGAGCACTATGATTAAGACTTAAGATGACCATGACCTATATAATGTAAGAGGATACCCTAATAAGTACCAAGACCTCTTCTCGTAAACCTTAATAGGAGTTTCTACATTATCCTTAAGGTATTACCGTATTAGTTTATTCTTTTAAGTTGAGTAGTATGCCTCACAACATAGTATCACATGGTCCTCGGGGTCCATTAATGAAGTATAGCTGAATAACATTAACTGTATACTAGCATAAGACGATAGTGTTTATTCAGACTGGAGAACTTAGAGGCTATACCCCTATTTGGTCGACTAGCGACTTAGACAAGGAATTAGTATAAAAACTGTAGAGATTGTAAGGTCTTATCTTTTTTTTTTTGGTATGAACTAGAATTATTTTGTACCTCTTTTTATCATAATCCAGCGTATTTATATTTTCCAAACTACCGTGACTTATGCTGCTAATATAGACTAGTTTTGCAAGCTTACTCTTCTATCGAGCTTGATCTTGATATATGTATTATTGGGTCGACACACTAATACATTTCAGAATCAGTGTATTAAGGTCTAGCTAACCTTAGTGCACTTGGTTCGCTCTTCGCATGACTACTTTACGTGGATCGAAATATATAATTGACTAGTAAAGGAATGTACTTGCCCTTAGACATGTCTGAGTATATCATATCGATTACATAACTGTACTGATATGAGCATGTGAATAAGAACCTACCAAAATAGGATTTCAATCCACAACTGTCTTGACAATTTTTATTGAATTCTTTAAACGCCTTGATCCCCATACTTCTACCCTATGACCTCCTCCTTGAACTCTTTATTATTGCTTTTCGTCTTACCTTATTCTGGAAAGACAAACGCTCGTGCCGAGTACAAGTTGATACACTGATAGTACTAGATATACCCCATAGGCTAATCACATGACTTGGAGACTCTCTTTTATAGTTGATTAAGGGCATATCATAGATGATATGTATGGTGTTAAAACTTTGAGGATTAAATAACATGATTAAATAATTAGAAAAATAGATTTCTTAGATGTATAGCCTTAGATGATAGATGGGTAAATTCTAAGTTGGGTAAAAATCGTATTATTAAAACTTGAGGTAAATTCTTTTAGACTGTGACCAAGGGAGATTAGATAGAGAGAAACCATGCCTTATTTTAATTTCAAGGACTAAATTATTTTAAGTTGGGTAGATTGTAAACCCCTGTAAAATCCCTAATTCTAAAAAACGTATTTACCTTTTAATTAATTATTTAATTGAATTATAGTAATTATGAGCTAATTAGAGTAAATAGAATTTAGTTAACTTTTATTTTTAAGTGTTTGTGCAATAGGGGATTTATGGAGCAATTATAAATTTTTCTTAATTTATTCCATGTAGCAGACCCGGTGGACAGCTGATAGATTTATTGTATGCTCTAATATAATTTATAGAATTTTCTATATATATATATATATATATATATATATGTATATATATATATATATGATTTATTAAAAATAATAATAAAAGTAATTAGAAAAAAGAAATGAAGAGAATTAGAAAAGAAATAGAATTGAATTAGAATAAGAAAGAAAAAGGAAAAAGGAAATGAAATAAACTTCTTATTGGGTCAAACCCTAACCCGTTAACAAATGAACCTACCCGCAACCCCGCTCCCGCTAGCTACATTAGCAGGAGCAGCCTTAACAAATCGCGCCCGCGAGTATACCCCCCCGCTTTCTCTCACTATATATATATCAACTTTTCTAAAACCCTAACCATAAGATCATCTCTCATCAACCCCCCTGCGAACGCCGTCCAGTCTCGACCGGAGACCGCCGCAGACTGCAGCAGACCGCCCGAGCAGCACCGTCGATCTTCGCCGTCCGCGTCAACGCGTCGCGACAGATTTTGACTGCAACTTACCTGTGTTTACGTCTCGATTTCTGCGCCATCGCTCGACCTACTCGACCCCGTCTTTACCGGTACGTTCATGACTTAACCTCCTTCCATATCTGTATGTTAGTTGACCTCGAACATCGCGTAAATCTAGGCGAAAACAGCGACCAAGTTGACGAAAAATGATATATTTTGGGATCGCAGAAAACTGCGGTAACTACCTATGTTCACGGACTCGTATCTCCCACCACAGAGATCCGAATTCGATTTTTCTTTTTGGTATGCGAAGACCACCTAACCTAGTTTATTTTCTGTCAAATACAATAATTTATTAACTGCTGTATGTTAAATTAAATCAGTTAGAAAACTCCCAAAATATACTTTTTCCATCTTCCAAAATTTATGATACGGAGCACGTCCTGCCAAACGGGACCGCTTCGTCGTGTACCAAGTGTACCAAATGGTGCGCACAGTATACCCAGATGTGTGGGCTTTTGCAGAAACTGATTTGGATGCGTGTGTGCGTCGGAATCAGCCCGTATCCGCAGAAAATTTTCCATATTGCAACTTTTGTAAAATCTCGTGCTATTTAGTGCACGCTGGTCAGAATATGACAAAACTTGTACCACTGGACTCGTGGTATCGTGCTGGTCCTGTGATCCAATTTTCACGCAATTCTGAGACAGTTGACCAAGTCGCCTATTGGAGGGTACTACAGTTGACTTTTTGGACAAAATTGTGTTCGGCTCACCGAAATCAATATTTGGACATACCGTTGAGTTTGTACTGACCTTTAGAGTTCGTTTGACCTATAATTTGTTCCATTTAGAGACTGTTATCCTTGGTACGCTTTTTGGTGCAAAGTGGGTTACGTGTAGAATCCACTTTGATCCGAAATTACCGTTTTGCCCCTGTATCCAAATTGGACAAAAGAGTAGTGATTTTTAGCTATCTCGCTGATTTCGAAAACGTTGGTGATGTCTATTTCAGCATCCGGAGACGTTTGTTCGGAGCCATTTGTTCCTGATCCTGTGTCCTTGATATTTGGACCCCTACACCATACAGATTTCTTGCCAGACAAGTATACCTTGCCATTGTGCTGTATTTACATTATATATGATGCATGCATATTTTATTTTTGCTTATTTTAGTTCATTTATTTTAACTATTATATAAACTGCGCGTCCAAGGAAACTTGGGTGCAACGACGGTGTCGTCGTGTTCTGTTTTTATTTATGTATCTGCATTGGACCTACTTTATGAGACCACCCCATTATCATGAGATATCTTATGTTTCATTGGCCATGACACTATTCTTACACGAGTGTGAGTCACATGTAGGACATGGACTTGCTTATTCGGTTGGCCACTGATACGTATAGGTCTTGTGACGGATAGGGATAACTGCCGATAGAATTTTTGCATGCTAGTAGACCTGGCAGTTATTAGAGGTATTATCGTGTCATGGATATGACATGCTTAGAGCATAGGGTGGGGAGAACAACAAGTAAAGCGTTTGGGTTCCTTTGCACTTTCCTTTGTTCGTACGGACGCTCCGCCGGAGCGACGGGTGGTGATGACCCCATATGTTACTGGCGGCCTCTGCCGTTTAAAAGACGACAAGCTTTTAGGCCCCTGGATCTCCAAGAGAACCATGCCAATCCCATTTATGGCCAGATAGCCCACGTGTTGGAAAGTTGTTCTCAAACTGTATTCACTTAGACGGTTAGACGTCCCATTTGGATGTTTACTTTTCCGTACTTTATTGGCATGTTTATATGTATCTTGTTACGTCCCTCTGAGGACCTGGTACCTTTCCAGATATAGATGACCAGGAGTATCCGCAGGAGTACGGACCTGGACCTGACGCTTCTTATCAGACTGAGGAGGTCTTACCTTCGGAGTATCTGTGATTCATTGCAGCTTTTAAAGATTCTAGTTGCTATTCTTTTAGAGACATTTATCTTATATTAGATTGATTCTCTTCTCTCTTTAGTAATTTTAGTATAGTCGATTTGCAGTGGATTTATTTCCATCCGACTATCATACTTGAGACTTCCTATTTGATATTTAGTTATTATTCAGCTATTTATTTCCATTTATCTATTTATTTATGTTCTGGATGAGATATAGATTGCGTGTGACTTGTTGTGACAGTATATTACCACTGGTGGATTGGATATTCATGTACAACATACGTGTGTATATGGTTTCCATATATTGGAGTTCGTATACATACGGCTGACGTGTTACGTTTTCCTTGTCCTACGTATTTTGGGACTGGGGCGTGACATGTTTTTAGTGGTGGCCCATGCAGGTCTAGAATATATTATCTCGGTTACGTAACTGTACCAAACAAGCTTGCATATAAGAATAGAGCATAAGGATCTCATCCACGCTCGACTAAAACTCATCCTTTCTATTTAAATTCTTGCATCATGTTTGATTCCTGTACTTCTTCTAATCGTTTCGTATATCACCTACAGAGAGATGGATATGCAAAATGGATGTACTGCCGCCGATGGCGACACACCTTTAGGAGTCAATGGTCAGACTCAAGGAGGAACATCAACGATTCCTAGACTTCCGGGACCAGATGGACAGACTCACAATCCAATTCCGTCTGATCTTCCTGCTTCACCTAATGGGAACCTTCCAGCTTCATCAGCACCGCAAGATGGCCAGACGCAACTGTTCCAATTCTTCCAGATGATGATACAGAAACAGAGGCAGCAGGCAGCCGAGCAGAGGCAAAAATTTCTGGCAGCACTTGAGAGGATGGCTGCACAGGCTACTGTAGCAGCTCAAGCACTAGCTCCAGTATCTCGAGCTAGAGTTGGTTCAGTAAAGGACTTTATACAGATGGGTCCGAAGCCGTACAAAGGCATTGAGAGCCCAGAGGAGACTACCAACTGGATCACACACACGCAGAAATTGTTGGAAGCATCACAGTTACCTACAGAGCTATGGATGATAGGTGTAAGGATGCTTCTAGATGGTAATGCTCATCGCTAGTGGGAATCAATGGAGCGCCAGTTGGGTACATATCAGACTTGGGAGCAATTCTTGGAGTGCTTTGAAAGGAATTACTTTTCGGACACCGTCAGAGATGCATTGTACGATCAGTTTCTTCACCTAGAGCAGGGGATCAGAACAGTTGACGAATATGATGCCGAGTTTAGTCGCCTTAGTAAATATGGCGCTGCCCTGATACCGGATGAGTTGGCCAAGGCTAAGAGATTTCACCGCGGGCTGATTCAGGAGCTCCAACACTATACTAGCTCACAGTCCCGGATCTCTTATGCCGAGTTACTGACAGAAGCCAGATTATAAGAGACCATCAACAGAGGAAAAGGAGGTCAGCTGAGGACACAACAAGGACCAGCAAGGACACAGCAGGGACCAGCAAGGACGCCACAAGGAGGACCTATCAGACGTCCTTTGGCTCAGCAACAGCAGTACCAGCACAGAGCAGGACAGTACTAGATTCCGGAGAAGCCCTAATGTACTTATTATGGGAGACACAGACATATTATGAGAGACTGTCGAACTCGCTTAGGACAATGTATGAGATGTGGTTCCGGACAGCATATGGTGAGGGACTGTCCGATGCAGCAGACATTGACACTTCCACCGCCAGCACAGAGGCTAGCGCTTCCAGCACCGAAGCGAGCTCATCAGATGGCTGGACTGGGAGCACCTCGACCCCCAGCAGCAGAAGGATTTCAAAGAGGACCATCGCTACCTACTCAGAAGGATCAGTTCATGAGGGCCAGACATGGACAACCACAGAGGAATGGGCAAGCTTTTGCATTAGAAGTGGATGACATGGATCAGGAGGTTGATGTCATAGCAGGTATTACTCTTGCTTTTACTTTTTCTGCTGTGACATTATTTGATACAGGAGCCACCCACTTATTCATATCATCTAGTTTTATTGCCAAATATAATATTGCCTCTACATCTTTACCTAGTTGTGTTAGAATTCTTACCAGAGGAGTAGTTGTACCTATTAGTCAAATTTGTAGATCGTGTCCTATAGTGATTCGTGGCAGAGAGATGAACGCCCGACTCTTAGTCCTTCTTATGCCAACTTTTGATATTGTGCTTGGAATGGACTGGCTAAGCAAGTACCATAATTTCTTCGATTGCTTTGGAGGAGGCATTCTTTTCAAGGTACCAGGCCAGCCTGAATTTGAGTTTGCACGAGGATCCACAGAAATTCTTGATGGTATGCAGCTCACAATGGACGGTGT
Source organism: Iris macrosiphon (assembly GCA_036927795.1). Classification (NCBI taxonomy): domain Eukaryota; kingdom Viridiplantae; phylum Streptophyta; class Magnoliopsida; order Asparagales; family Iridaceae; genus Iris; species Iris macrosiphon. The sequence goes on along the minus strand of JAYESA010000010.1, from coordinate 71,237,676 downwards.
TGTCTATCATCCCATTATTTCAGAATTTTAAGACGTCTTTCCAGAGGAATTGCCAGGACTACCCCCAGACAGAGATGCAGAGTTTTCAATTGAATTAGCACCGGGAGCAGCACCCATAGCATCACATGTTTACTGATTAGCGAAGAAGGAGATGGATGAACTGAAGGCACAGTTGAAAGAACTAGAGGAGAAAGGTTTTATCCGACCGAGTGCATCACCCTGGGGAGCACCAGTGTTGTTTGTACCAAAGAAGGATGGGTCAGTGCGTATGTACATTGACTACAGAAACTTAAATGCAGTGACTGTGAAGAATAAATACCCATTGCCACGCATTGATGACTTATTTGATCAACTCAGTGGAGCCAAGGTGTTCTCGAAGATAGATTTGAGATCGGGATATCACCAGGTGAAGGTACGGAAGCAGGACATTCTGAAGACCGCATTCAGGACAAGGTATGAATACTACGAGTTTTTGGTCATGCCATTTGGATTGACCAATGCTCCAGCTATCTTTATGAACTTAATGAATCGAGTCTTCCACCAGTATTTGGACCAGTTCGTGGTCGTCTTCATAGATGATATACTTGTCTATTTGAAGAGCCACGAGGAGCACAAGAAGCACCTGCGGATTGTTTAGAAATATTGATGAGAGAACAGTTATATGCGAAGCTCAGTAAATGTGAGTTCTTCTTGGACAGAGTTTCATTTCTTGGGCATGTTGTTACAGGAGAGGGTATTTCTATTAATCCAAAAAAGATCTCGGCAGTTGAGACATGACCTGTTCCTAAATCAGCATCAGAGGTGAGGAGTTTCCTTGGACTTGCGGGATATTATCGACGGTTCGTGGAAAACTTCTCATGGATAGCAGCACCTATGACTAGTTTGACTTGCAAGGACCAAGAGTTCATATGGACCGACGAGTGTCAAGCCGCTATTAAAGAGTTGAAGAAGCGACTGACTACAGCACCAGTATTGACTATTCTATCAGGATCAGGAGGTTATGTGATCTACAGTGACTCATTAGGGAAAGGCTTGGGATGCGTATTGATGCAGCATGGCAAGGTGATTGCATATGCATCTAGACAGTTATGAGTGCATGAGAAGAATTATCCGACTCATGACTTGGAACTTGCAGCCGTTGTATTTGCTCTGAAGCTATGGAGACATTACTTATATGGGGAACGAGTGGAGATCTATACAGACCACAAAAGCCTCAAGTATGTCTTTACGCAGAAGGAGTTAAATATAAGACAACGTCGATGGCTTTAGTTGATGAAAGATTTCGAGATAGAGCTACATTATCACCCAGGCAAGGCTAACGTTGTAGCAGACGCGTTAAGCCGGAAACCAACATCTTATTTCTTGACGACACAGAAGGAATTATTGGAGCACTTGCAAGAGCTTGGCATTGAAGTGATATTACCTGGAGCAGATGGGACACTAGCCAACTTGCAAGTACAGTCATCACTAGTAGAGAGGATCAAGACAGCTTTGCCTATATACGCCATATTCCGGAGACTGAAGAAAAGGACAAAGGTTGGAGAGCAGACAGGATTGCACATTCATGAGGACGAGACATTACGATATGGTGATCGTCTATATGTTCCTATTGGAGAGATTCGACAGGAGCTAATGATAGAAGCTCATAGTTTGCTATATTCTATTCATCCTGGAGGCACCAAGATGTATCGTGACTTACGACATCACTTTTGGTGGCATGGAATGAAAAGAGAGATAGCTCGCTTTGTAGCTAAATGTCTAGTATGTCAGTAAGTAAAGGCGGAGAACCAGAGAATAGAAAGATTATTGCAACCACTTCCGATTCCAGATTGGAAGTGGGAGCACATCACTATGGACTTCGTCACGGGTTTTCCCAAGAGTCCAAGTGGAAGAGATATAGTATGGGTAATAATAGATCGACTCACCAAGTCAGCACATTTCTTACCTTTTAGAGTTATCCAGTCTACAGAAGCTTTGGCTGACTTATACATGAGGCAGATAGTGAGATTGCACGGCATACCAGTCAGCATTGTATCAGACAGGGATTCGCGTTTCACATCGCACTTTTGGAGGAGCATGCAAGAGAGTCTTGGAACTCGTCTTAAGTTCAATACATCTTATCACTCGTAAACAGATGGACAGTCAGAGCGTACTATTCAGACATTGGAGGATATATTGAGAGCTTGTATGTTAGACTTTGGAGGATCATGGGAGGATCACCTACATCTTATGGAGTTTTCTTACAACAATAGCTATCAAGCGAGTATCCAGATGGCTCCGTTTAAAGCATTGTATGGAAGAAAGTGTAGGTCTTCTGTGTGTTGGAGTGACATGGGAGAACGTCAGATTCTGGGATCAGAGTTGGTGGTCAACACCGTTGAGACAATTAAGAAGATACAAGGGCACTTGCGAGCAGCGCAAGACAGGTAGAAGCAGTGGGCAGACCTTCATCGTCGTCCCTTGGAGTTTAAATAGGGCAATCATGTCTTCTTGAGGATATCACCTACCAGAGGCACCATTCGATTCGGAGGGCGCGGTAAGTTGAGTCCAAGGTATATTGGACCATTTGACGTGCTAGAGAGAGTGGGAGAAGCTGCATATCGACTTGCGCTACCACCTTCACTTGAGGGAGTACATGACGTATTCCATGTGTCACAGCTTAGGAGATATGTGGAAGACAACATTCATGTTCTCGACCATTCAAAGATCACCATTGGGCCGAGCTTAACATACCAAGAGCAACCCGTGGGAATCCTTGATCGTCGAGAGAAAGTATTGAGGAACTAGTCTATTTCCTTGGTTCGCGTGGCATGGAAGCATGGCGCGCCAGGAGAATCAACTTGGGAGCGCGAGGACGACATGCGCAAATATTTTTTGAACCTATTCGCAGACCAAGGTACGAAATTACTTTGTTAATTTATATCTTATACCATCCTTGACTTTCTATCGTGGCTTAGTTTTAATTTCGAGGACAAAAATTTTATAAGTTGGGTAGAATATAAAACCCCTAATTCTAAAAACCGTATTTACCTTTTAATTAATTATTTAATTGAATTATAGTAATTATGAGCTAATTAGAGAAAATAGAATTTAGTTAATTTTTATTTTTAAGTGTTCGTGCAATAGGGGATTTATGGAGCAATTATAAATTTTCCTTAATTTATTCCATGTAGGAGACCCAGTGGACAGCTGATAGATTTATTGTATGCTCTAATATAATTTATAGAATTTTCTATATATGTATGTATGTATGTATGTATGTATGTATGTATGTATATATATATATATATATATATATATATATATATATATATATATATATATATATATATATATATGATTTATTAAAAAGAATAATAAAAGTAATTAGAAAAAAGAAATGAAAAGAATTAGAAAAGAAATAGAATTGAATTAGAATGAGAAAGAAAAAGGAAAAAGGAAATGAAATAAACTTCTTATTGGGTCAAACCCTAACCCGTTAACAAATGAACCTACCCGCACCCCGCACCCGCTAGCAACATTAGCAGCAGCCTTAACAAACCACGACCGCGAGTATGCCTCCCCCCCCGCGTTCTCTCACTATATATATATCAACTTTTCTAAAATCCTAACCCTAAGATCATCTCTCATCAACCCCCCTACGACCGCCGCCCAGTCTTGACCGGAGACCGTCGCAGACCGCCCGAGCAGCACCACCGATCGTCGTCGTCCGCGTCAACGCGCCGCGACAGATTTTGACTGCAACTTACCTGTGTTCACGTCTCGATTTCTGCACCATCGCACGACCAAACTCGACCCCGTCTTCACCGGTACGTTCATGACTTAATCCCCTTCCATATCTGTATGTTAGTTGATCTCGAACAGCGTGTAAACCTAGGCGAAAATAACGACCAAGTTGGCAAAAAACGACAACTTTTGGGATCGCAGAAAACTGCGGTAAGTACCTATGTTCACGGACTTGTATCTTCCACCACAGAGATCCGAATTCGGTTTTCTTTTTGGTATGCGAAGACCACCTAACCTAGTTTATTTCCTGTCAAATACAATAATTTATTAACTGCTGTATGTTAAACTAAATCAGTTAGAAAAACCCAAAAACATACTTTTTCCATCTTCGAAAATTTGTGATACGGAGTGCACCTCGCCAAACGGGACTGCCCGTCGTGTACCAAGTGTACCAAAAGGTGCGCACAGTATACCCAGATGTGTGGGCTTTCGCAAAAACTGATTTGGACGCGTGTGCACGTGGGAATCAGCCCGTATCCGCAGAAAATTCCCCGTGTCGCAACTTTTGCAAAACCCCGCGCCATTTAGTGCATGCTCTTCAGAATGCGATAAAACTTGCCCCACTGGACTCATGGTATCGCGTTGGTCCTGTGACCCAATTTTCACGTAATTCTGAGACAGTTGACCAAGTCGCCTATTGGCGGGCCCCACGGTTGACTTTTTTGATGAAATTGTGTTCGGCTCACCGAAATCCACATTTGTATATATTGTAGAGTTCGTACTGACCTTTAGAGTTCGTTTGACCTATAATTTTTTCTATTTAGAGACTGTTACCCTTGACACACTTTTCGGTGCAAAGTGGATTATGTGTAGACCCCACTTTGATCCGAAATTATCGTTTTTTCCCTGTGTCCAAATTGAACGAAAGAGTAGTGATTTCTAGCTATCTCGCTGATTCCGAAAACGTTGGTGATGTCTATTTCAGCATTCGGAGACGTTTGTTCGGAGCCATTTGTTCCTGATCCTGTGTCCTTGATATTTGGACGCCTACACCATACAGATTTCTTGCCAGACAAGTATACCTTGCCATTGTACTGTATTTATATTCCATATGATGTATGCATATTTTATTTCTGCTTATTTTAGTTTATTTATTTTAACTGTTATATAAACTGCGCGTCCAAGAAAACTTGGGTACAATGACGGTGTCGTCGTGTTCTGTTTTTATTTATGTATATGCATTGGACCTACTTTATGAGACCACCCCATTATCATGAGGCATCTTATATTTCATTGGCAATGACAATATTCTTACACGAGTGTGAGTCACATGTAGGACATAGACTTGCGTATTCGGCTGGCCACTGATACGTATAGGTCGTGCGACGGATAGGGATAATTGCCGATAGAATCTTTGCATACTAGTGGACCTGGCAGTTATTAGAGGTATTATTGTGTCATGGATGTGACATGCTTAGAGCGTAGGATGGGGAGAACAACAAGTAAAGCATTTTGGCTCCTTTGCACTTTCCTTTGTTCGCCCGGACGCTCCGCCGGAGCGACGGGTGGTGATGACCCCATATGTTACTGGCGGCCTCTGCCGTTCAAAAGACGACATGATTTTAGGCTCCTGGATCTCCAAGAGAACCATGCCAATCCCATTTATGGCCAGATAGCCCACGTATTGGAAAGTTGTTCTCAAACTGCATTCACTTAGACGGTTAGGCGACCCATTTGGATGTTTACTTTTTCGTACTTTATTGGCATGTTTATATGTATCTTGTTACGTCCCTCTGAGGACCTGGTACCTTTCCAGATATAGATGACCAGGAGTATCCGCAGGAGTACGGACCTGGACCTGACGCATCTTATTAGACTGAGGAGGTCTTACCTTCGGAGTATCTGTGATTTATTGCAGCTTTTAGAGATTTTAGTTGTTATTCTTTTAGAGACATTTATCTTATATTAGATTGATTCTCTTCTCTCTTTAGTAGTTTTAGTATAGTCGATTTGCAGTGGATTTATTTCCATCCGACTATCATACTTGAGACTTCCTATTTGATATTTAGTTATTATTCAGCTATTTATTTCTATTTATCTATTTATTTGTACTGTGGATGAGATATAGATTACGTATGACTTGTTGTGACAGTATATTACCACTGGTGGATTGGATATTCATGTACAACGTATGTGTGTATATGGTTTCCATATATTGGAGTTCGTATACATACGGCTGGCATGTTACGTATTCCTAGTCCTACGTATTTTGGGACTGGGGCGTAACACCCCCACACCCGAAATTAGGTCTACTTGGCTTAGATAGTGAGACTAGGGTTTGTTTGAACCCAATTAGAATTAGAACACGATATTTTATTTAATTATGCAATATTTATATCACTTAGCGCATCTTACCGTTGCTTCGATAATTGGAGCACTACACTAGCCACTGTCTACCTATAAATTTCACACTCTTGCCCTAGACATGACCGCCTTCTATTCTGACCTCGGTGTAACTTATAATTATGCTCTCTTGTGCTACATTTTAGTCGCACAATAAACGTCGCGGACGTTATTTCTTAATTTTAAATAAAATATAATTTTGTACCCTTGTGCGTTCCAATCGAAATTGGAGACACAATCTTGACCTATTTTGTGCAACCCAATTAATGATAATATTCTACTCTGAGCCCTCTACGTCCATGACTCTTGTATCCCACCTATTTTATCTTCATGTATTTCTAATTAATTCCAGAACACCTTGCGCATTAATTTTAATTAAATTAATTTAATTTCTATCCTTGTGCAAATTTCTAATTATTGGGCACTTTTATGAAAAAATGTATTAAGGTGTCCACACCATTGGACAAAACATGAAAAAATCCAACTTTCTCCTTCATAGGAATTTTTTTATAATTTTTGGAATGTGCAACGCGCAACATTGCCCCTTTTATTTTAAACATATCCTTGCTTTTAAACAATGTAAATTAAAGCCCCCCAAACATCCTCATGTGAGCCCAAGGCCCATCCCAAGGAGGGTTGACCAAGCCCAAACTTTAGGTCAAACACCCAAACCCAAATTTTATGTATAAATACAACTTCTCCTTCCCTTTTCCTTATTTTTTAATACCTAAAACCCAAAACTAAATCTAACTTTCAGCTGACCCTATTCTTCATCTCCTTCCCCTCACCCCCGACCCCCTCCCTCTACCAAACACCGCCACCTCCGCCTCCGGCCACCACCGACCGGACTCCCCCTCCGATCGGACTCTCCCTTCGACCTCCCTCCTCCCAGGCACCCCCTGCTGTCACCACCCGCCGCTGTACCAACCACCAGCAGCCACCATCACCAACAACACCTCCACCCCTCGATTTCCCCGACCCGACCTCCGACTCCCCTCTACCGGCCACCACAGCCAACCACCACCACCGACGTCTTCACCACCGTCATCGTCGTCTCCCTCACCATCACTACCACCTGAACCACCGCCACTACCACCCGCAACCACCACCCGCACCACCAGCAATCACCCGCACTAACTCCATCATCACCATCCCCAACTCCATTATCACCACCACCCGCACCCCCATAGCCGACCACCGCAGCCCTCGTCACCACCCCCTGACCGCTGACCCATACACTACCACCAACGGCCCCCACTATCCACCGGCCTCCGCCAGAGCTGCTGCAACCGCTGCAACTGCTACTGCCATTGCCAGAGAGCTGCTGCTACTGCTGTGCACACCGGAGCTCCGCCCCCTCGCCGGCGACGACCCGTAAGACGGACACACAAGCCCCCCGGACACGACACAGCAAGGTACATTATATATAATGTATATATATAATGTATATAGTGTATATTTGTATATATGTATATTTGTATATATGTATATTTATTTGTATATATGTATATATGTTTAGCACATATGTATATATGTATTAATTATATATACGTATTTATGTATATATATATATATATATATATATATATATATATATATATATATATATATATATATATATATATATATATATATATATATATATATATATTTGTGTATAAATATGTATTGTATATATATATGTATGTGTAATGTATATGTATTATTACTATACATATATATATATATGTAATTGTATATATACGTATATATGACATGTATTGTATTAGGTATATATGTATTATGTATATTATGTATATAGGTATATAACTATTATACTATATATATATTTATGGTTGTTGATATATATATATATATATATATATATATATATATATATATATATATATATATATATATATATATATATATAATGTATATAAGTAAATATGTCTATATGCATAATTGTATATATATATGTGTATATGTTATGTATGTGTACATGTACTATGTTAGCATAAGTAATTAAGCATAGTGTAATGTAGTGATTAATAATTATTGTTCATAGGCATTCGAGACTGTGCTACCTTGACTGCTGGTTCCGGAGCATTGCTTTTGCACACCAGAGTTCCAGGCAAGTATACCTTGCCTTGTTGTACTGGTTAAGTTCTGTATTATTAGTTGCATGTTTATTATTTAACTGTGCGCGTCCGAGAAGACTCGGGTGCAGTCAACGAAGGCGTTGACGTTAGGATTGTGTCTGACATAGTGTCTAGTAGACCCACCTAAAGTTGTGGAGTTATCGGTATGACTTCCCAGGCCTTGACACATTTTTTACACGTGTTGTGAGTCTCATGTAGGGCACGTACTTGCGTATGGGGTTGGCCAGCTGTACGTGTAGGTTGTGCGACGGATAGGGTATAATTGCTAATAGTGATGCATGTTAGAAGACTTAGCAGTTATTAGTAGTCGGAGCATAGTCTATTGTAGTACGAAGGTCCAATCCTTGTCCTTGTTTGGTTGTGAGGTTGGACTATTGTTCTAACGATAGACTATGAGCCAGAGTTACGACACCGATACTTGCACTCCGTCTCGGTGTAGTAGCTACAGCGTGTTATGGATACAACATGCATAGATCATTGGGTGGGGAAGACAATTAGTAGGCATATGGGACAGAAAATTTGGTTGCCGTAGTTTCAGAGTAAACTGCGGGGCCATGAGCCTCAGTGTTACCCGGTTATGGGCATATATGCTTGTTGATACATCCGACAGAGGTTACTAGCTGCGGACTATCATGATTGGTGATGTAGTCAGCATATACTCCTGGCATCCAGTTTACAGCTAATGCTAGGAACTAGCCTCTGGCTCGACGCTACACTTTATACCTTTCACCTTCCCATACGTACCAAGGTTATCTTCAAAGTGCATTTCACTTAGCTGGTTAGATCACCCTCGAGTTTTTACAGTATTTACTTTATGGCATGCTTCTATGTATCTTGTTATGTCCCTCTGAGGACCTGGTCCCTTTCCAGGTGTAGATGTTCATGAGTATTCGCAGGAGCGCAGATCCGGACTTGCTACGTATACTTCGAGGAGGTCTTCTCTTCGAGCCGTCATTGTTAGTTGATATTCTTATATTGTATTTATCTTGTTTATTCTATATTCTAGTTCGGTAGTGGATTTGTTTTCATCCGACTACCATCATTAGATACTTTAGATTATATTGAGATCTAGATACATAGCTATTGGTTATTTATCTAATTATGATTTCTGTGGATGAGATTTAGATTATATCCTGTGACTTGTGATAGTTTTACCACTTGTGAATTATTATTCATTATACAGCGTACGCATGTGTTATGGTTTCCATATATTGGAGTTGCCATATACATGCGACTGGCATGCTTACGTGTCCTAGTCCTACGTATTTTGGGATTAGGGCGTGACAGTTTGCCTCCGTGTTTCAAACGGAAAGCCTTAGTATGGTCCATGCAATACGGACATGAGAGACGACCATGAGTGCTCCATCCCGATAATATTCTATATGCCGAAAAGTCGTTGATGGTCCACATAAGTGTTGCCCTCATCTAAAATTTCTGCTTTCTGGAAACATCGTACGTGTTGGCACCTACTTTCCATAGCTGATTCAACTCATCTATCAAAGGTTTTAAATATACATCGATGTTCCTCTTCGGATTGTTCGGACCCGGAATAATAACGGTTAGGAACATATACGGAGTCTTCATGCACATCCAAGGCAGTAGATTATACGGAGTGATGATCACAGGCCAACACGAATACTGGAAGCCTGAAAGTCTGAATGGGGTAAAACCGTCGGAGTAGAGCCCCAATCTGACATTACGCGGATCCAAAGCAAAATCTGGATACTCTCGATCAAAGTGCTTCCATGCTTCTCCATCGGATGGATGATCTAATACTCCTTCGATCTGTTTCTGCCTTTGCCAACTCATATTTTCTGCAGTCTCATTCACCATAAACAGCCTCTGCAACCGCGGCGTCAAAGGCAAGTAGTGCATCGAATCGGTACGCTTCTTTGCAGCGACGGACTTTCCTCTTCCAGTAGCCTTGTAGCGATCAGCACCACAGAATCTGCACGCATCTTCATCCTTGTCGTCTTTGTAGTACAACATGCACCCGTTGTGACATACATCAATTTTTTTATATCCCATCCAGAGTGATCTCACCATCCTCTTAGATCAGTAGAAGGCTTTAGGCAACTTTGCATCCTCTGGTAAGATCTTTATAATCAAATCCATCAGTTGGTTATAGCATTCTTGCGACATGTTAAAATTGGACTTGATGCTCAACAATTTTGTAACAACCTCCAACGGTGAATGATCTTCACAATCAGGATATAATGGAGTCCTTGCATTCTCCAGCAACTCCATGAACTTCGAGCATCAGTATTCGGTGCCTCCTCAGCTGCATCATGATTGTCCGGATCGAAACTAGGCCCCGTCGCATCAAAAACCATGTTCACCTACCCGTCATCGTAAGCAGCGTGGTCTTGGACATCCATATACGGCTCCACATAAAGCTCTGACTCTGATGCTAAAGACACAAGTTCTTCGTGCGCGGTCCACTGATAGTAATTCGGCGTGAAACCCTTCGAGTACAAATGATATGTGACTTCCACTTCTGGATGATATTTCAAGTTGCGACATCTCACACACGGACACTTAATTTTGGTACCGTCCATGTACTGAGGGAACGCCTTGGCGAACTGCAGGAACTGCTGTACACCCTCAATGAATTTATCCCGCACACCGCACATGTCATCAGGATGACGGTTGTACATCCACGAACGATGACGCAGATAGTAATTCATATCCATTCCTAGATACTTCTGCAGCAAAAATGAATATAAAATTACCTTCAAGTATATATTCATCGTTAAATACAGTACATGCACTGATACTCCTAGTCCTAGCATATATACTCATGTACAATGTGCCGGATTAGCTTAGCCCCCACATGTCCAACCATGTATTCTAGGTCACACGGTATTACTATTCTTGTCAAATCTTAATATTCTTGTTCTAGACTTGTAACATGTTGCCAATTTACATGAATGTCAGTTTACATGATTGTCAGTTTACATGTTGCCAATTTTCATGTTGTCAGTTTCATGTTCCTACTTGTTTCTAGTACATGATGTTCATTACCTGCTAGTGTAGTTTACTTCTTGTATAATACTCATAATGATAGATTTATACGTGCATTGTGTACTTTCGTAGCTGTAACAGTACTTGCTCCATTCCTGACTGAATATGTTGAAAATATTAGGATGCTATGCACAACACTCTCGGACTTCTAGACGATGATACAGTTCAGACCGCTCTTGCACCTTGGACATCTCTGGAGAGGTCTAGATTTAGTATTTTCCTATTTTCAGTACCGTTCACTAGTTTCATTTCTTTTAGTTATTAACAGGATTTGCTCAGGAACATTACATGGCTTGTATAAGCAAATTTAGATTTTAGACTTGTGATATTGGATGATTTTCGGTGATATTGTATTAGAATTTATCTTTCCTTGTTTCATATCTTCCTTTAGCTTTTTGTGTTGAGTACATATTGATATTGCTGGATTTGTATTGATTATTGAGATCTAGACAGCGTTCTACCACCAACACTGTGACGTCGACTAGATGTACCCACGTACTCATGTCCGATCATCCGGATACGGATTGTGACAGCTGGTCCGGCATATTTTAGGACTGAGACATGATATTTAGTCCTATCCCGTAACAGATCTCTCACATGAGACATAGAAGAAAATACAAAAGATGCAATTGCTTTGGAGTAAAATTATTAGGATTAGCATTCTCCACGTGAGAACAATCTCCGGTATGTAAGAGTCCTAATGGGTGCACCGGCCACTGAGTGCACTATCCATTTTGGACCTAGGCCATACTTAGCCTCCTAGTGAATCGGATCGGTGTGATTCAGGTCCAAAGTCATACAAAACATTACGACATTAGAAAATCCAAATCTAAAATGCGAGCCTCCAATCAATGTTCATTTCTGGCTCGAACTAAAATCGATTTCCCCCGCGCCGAGCTATAATGTGAAAAATCACTAGTTCCGGTAAAAGAAAAATCAAATCAAATCAAATGTCTCCTTTTGGCGCGCGTGTTTCGCATTCCTGCATTTTATCCCCTCACGAAACGAACGAGCTCCGGACCTATCCCCCGGTTCGTTGCTTCCGCGGACCACACTAACCCCATCGATACGAACAGTGAATCCATGCAAATGTGTCGTTTTACGATGGGGGAAGTGTTAAATAGGCGTCAATTTGTCAATTGCTATAAATAGAAAGGGGACGGACTACAAATGTCCACAAATGGAAACAATTTGTAGAGAGAGAGAGAGAGAGAGAGAGAGAGAGAGAGAGTGTGAGCCGTTGAGGCCGTTTCGGCTTTGGGTTAGGGTGTTCGCGTGGCGTCAGAGGAAAGCTCGTCTCTCTCATATATATACTCTCCAAACAAACAAACAATCAAACAATACAAAAGAGGAGAGAGAGAGAGAGAGAAAAAAAATTAGACAGAGAGAGAGAAGAATCGAAGGAATCGAGAAAGAAAGAAATTGAGAGAGAGAAGAGCCTGAAGGAAGAGATCTAGGTAAGAATCACCTGCAAGAGAAATTTAGTGATCGAGTCCGAAAATTTCGATTTCTTGTTTACGAATTAATTTCTTTCTCGATTTGATTTTTTAAATTTTTGTTGATTAGATCCGTAGTCTGTGCTTTTCTTTTTCTTTTCTTTTGATTTGTTAGATGATTTTTTTCCTTCTATTTTAGAAAATTTTGGGTTGTGTACAGTCGGTTGAATTTAATGTGTTGGCTGCATTTTGAAACCTATTGAATTTGAACGTAGTGCATCAATTATCCTTCCATTTATGAGCCACTTCGTTTTTGGAATCTATGGATCACCTTCAAAATATGAAAGCTCGACTCTCTCTCATATATATACTCTCCAAACATACAAACGATACAAAGAGGAGAGAGAGAAAAAAAAAATGAGAGAGAGAGAGAAAGAAGAGCCGAACGAAGCTAGGAAAAAAAAAGAAATTTAGAGAGAGAGAGAGAGAGAAAGAAGAGCTGAAGGAAGCGATCAAGAATCACCAGCAAGAGAAATATAGTGATCGAGTTAGAAAATTTTGCATTCTTTCGATTTTTATTTTAAAGTTTTGCTGATTAGATCCGTAGACTGTGCTTTTTTTTTTTTCCATTAGTTAGATGAATATTTTTTCTTCTACTTCAGAATATTTTGGGTTGTACAGTCGGTTGAATTTCATGTTTCAGCTGCATTTTGAGTTATTGAATTTGAACGTAGTTTTCCTTCCATTTATGAGCTACTTTGTTTTTGGAATCTATGGATCACCTTCAAATTATGGAAATTCCGATTTGTTCTTAATTAGTTGACTTGAATTTAATGTGGTTGTTTTTTATTATTATATCGGTTGGATTATATATAGGTTCTTTGTTGAATCTACTGTTCATTTTTCAATTTCCCGCTTTCTCTAAATGTAGTTGTTGCAGGAGGAGGAGGAGAAGAATGGAGCGCGAGAACAAGAAGAAGAAGAGAGCTAGAGAACCCAGCAAAAAGCAGCCCCAAGAGCCGAAGCCGAAGACCAGGAAGCAGCAGCAGCAGATGAAGAAGAAACCAATGACCACCACCACCGCTGTCGTCGTCGTCGCCGCCGCAGCCAAATTGAGTCCTCCGCCTCCTCCACCACCGTCGGAGCTGGGGGTGTTCGAGTTTCCGTGGCAGAAGGAGGAGGAGCGTCGTCCCATCGGCGAGAGCGACGGGTGCGACCTCCGCGACGTGTTCTTCTCGTCGCTCGTGGACGGGTGCAGCGCCGCCATCGGGTTCCCCGGCGACCGCATTTCCCCGCTCCCGGCCCCGATCGTCTTCCCGGAGGCCGACGACGCCGTCGACTGCATCTGGAGCTGCGCGCTCCGGGAGCCGCTGCCGGTCTACAGTAAGGCCTCTCGCTTAGCTTAGTAAATATACCAACCACCACCAATGATAGAGATGGAGAGTCTGTTCTATTCTTTTGTTGAAGGCGCACCACAGTTTTTTTTTTTTTTGTTGGGTTCTCCCATAGAAAAGTATGTCTATAGGACTAAATTGTTTCATGTCTTCTACATTACTTACATAATACTATCAAATTTTGACACTACTCAAACAGAGAAGTATGCCTAAAACTATCAAAATTGGTATTGCTTCTGACAGATAGAAATATATATATTTGTTTATTATTATTTTACATCAGTTAAAAAGAAAAAGAAGTTTATTGGAATGTGGTGGGACATTTTTGTTGAATTTTGAAAATGTATGAGAATTGTTCTCACTTCAAATGGATTGCGTTAGAATTCCGTGGAGAATGAGAATTGAAGATCGAAATGAAAATCATGGTGTGTAATATTCGATATCATTATCCGTACTATATTTTTTCTTAACTCGTTTTTGGTATTGGGATCAGTAGTTGATAATTGGTAGTTTCGGAAAGATTTCAGTACAGTGCAGAAGGGTTTTGGTTGTTTCGACTCAGTTGGAATAGAATTTGTCGATACCGTAAATTTTGATTTAATTTATGGTGACATGGTAAAAGAGATTTGGATTTGGAGTTCCAATTTAATTTTAATTTGTCACTTCAAGTCATATATCTTGTTGGAGTGGACATCCAAACAGTTCTGTCCACTTGGATTTGGAGCTTTTTCGCTTCTTCTTCTTCCATTTCATCAGCCCACATCCTCTCACCGGAGGAGAACACGTGTATTTTTTTTTCCCCTCCTATTATTCTATTAAATATTTAGTTAATACTAATCAATAATTAAACTAAGTAATAACTAATTAATAATTAAACTAACTAATAACTAATTAATTAATATTTTAAGTATTATTTTTAATTCATAATTAGTGTTAGCTGTTTTTTATAATAAATATTATTTATATTAATTTTTATACATATATACGAACTTATGTTGCAAGACAAAGAATACGACAGGACATGGTAAATAAGAAGCATGCATAAACTGACTTTCAATACTTGTGGTGTATGCTATTAATATTTACTTGACCGGAAGAAAATTTATACGAAAAAAAAGAATAATGTGAAATTGTCATATGGTAAGTGGCCCCCTTAATGATGTAGAAGTTATTTGAATCTACTATGGCATGACAAGAAATACCAGATCATGTAGAAGCATTAGAAGAAGATGTAGTTATAGCAATTTTATCAAAAGTCTGGAATACTCGACCCATGACTTTGAGATTGACAGAATTCAAGAGATCTAGTTAGGAGAAGTAAATAGTTCTAGCGAGTTCTGATTCTATGATCATCACGTTTTTGTTCTCATCACTTGTACACGAGAGGTTGCTTTCTGATTCCGTTTTACCAATCATACATTTTATTCGTTACTCGTATCATGCCCATGTCATACTGTGTAACTCAGAATCATAGATATGTGAGGAGTAAATACACAAGTAGACGTGGAAAACATACTCGTATACATATTTGTTAGTTCCGAGAGGAATCAAAGATGGTAGAACGCGGGTCATAGCAGAGCTGCTAGCGAGACCCGAAGGTCCGCTTTCTACTGGAACCGAAGTTGTCGTCGAGATCAGAGATTCACACAAGAGTTCCTCATATGATATTTCTCGATTCCAACGAAGCACGAACCAAGAACATGTTACAAACTGGCAAGGAAATGAAGATTACAACAAGTAAACAGAAAAAACGTTCTTCTCTTTACGTTCGAAGACGCTACAATGAGAAAGAACGAAGCAAGAAAAAAATTAAAGAGAAGCTCCTTGCTGGGGTGGTCAAAACCACCATTGCTCAAAGCAAGATTCGCCATACAGACGATCTGCCCCCAGGAACCAGCAAGTTCACAAAAAAAATTCTGGAACGCTCAAAGTCACATTCGAAAACACTAGAAAACACCATGTGGGAGGGGGACACTTTGGGCCACATATGATCTGGTGTTCTCGGTTTTTCATCTGTCTTCTCTCTCCTCAAATGAAAGAGGAGGTCCTCTATATATAGAAGAAAACAACACATATGCGGCATGAGGAAACTCCTGGTCACACAAGCGCTGACGGACCAGATCCCCCAAATTCGGGTGTCAGAGCCGTCGGTACCGCAAGTCACGCTACACTGCACGAGGAAGACAACGCCGCCAAACGTCAAAAGCAGCCGCTCGTGCCGCCTGACTTGTGGGATTGTGGCTCAATGTGAGTTGCAGCAAAGGTTCATTAACCTCAAGCAAGCTGAAAGGACAGTAGATGACTATGCGACAAAATTTTTTCGACTTTAAAGATTTTCTCCAATCATGGTGGCAACAGAGTTAGAGAGAGAAATGAGATTCCAGCAGGGACTTCACTTAGAGATCTTGCATATGGTAGAGGTGCATGACTACCAAACATTCGAGGCGGTATTTATAGCAGCCAAGAAGGTTGAGCTTACTTCTCAGAGAATGGCATCCAAAAGAGTGGATCAGAAGAGGCCTCATGGACAGAACAATGAGAGAGGACCAGTACCCCGAATGTCAGCACCGTCACCTGGCATTCGTATACATGATTCAGCACCGCGGAGGGCAGCAATTCCAACATTGACATTACCAACTCGGCAACAGCAATTGAGGCACCAACAGCAGTAGCAACCACAAAGACGGAGAGCGCCGACAGGTTGTACCTACTGTGGAAAAGGAGGTCATACCCGGAATATTTATCGGGCAACTAACAAACTATGTTTGAGATATGGGAGCCCTGATCACAAGATTTCCACGTGTCCATTGATGCAGAGGCCAGGAAGGCCAGTACAACAGTTTTCTGCATTGCCAGCTCCAAGGGCAGTACAACAAGGAGGACCAGCAGTAGAAACACAAAATTTGGCTCAGCGTCCGTTGCCGATGCAGGCCCGGCTTTATAGGCAGCAACAACAGAATCAGCAGGTGCCGCAACCACGACAGCAAGGAAGACAGCAGCAAGAAGCTCAACAAGGCCAAGGGCAGGCACTCACCTTGTCTTTAGAGGAAGCTATGGCGTCGGACGACGTAGTGGCAGATAACATTTTTCTTACAACTTTTTCTGCTATAACTTTACTTGATTCTGGAGCTTCGCACTCATTTATATCTGTACAATATGCGATACGTATTTGATTAAAGTTTGAGGTATTGCAAGTAAGGCTGAATATACTTACTGGTAATGGGATCGTAGAAATTAGTAGGGTGTGCCTAGCATGTTCGGTCGTTGTATGTGGGCATTTATTACCTAAAAAGTTGATCGAGTTCCCTATGGATAACTTTGACATTATCTTAGACATGGACTGGTTAAGAGACATCATGCAACGATAGACTGTCGTAAGGGTAGAGTATTGTTTATAATTTTTGGTCTAGAAGAATTTATCCTCAGCAGAATAACAAGAGAGCAACACAAAGGAGGACTCACAACAGTAGCAAAGGAAGCAAACCCGCTGCCTAAGATAGTTGAAGAGTTTATGTATGTCTTTTCCAACGATCTTTTCAGATTATCCCCAGTTAGAGCAGTAGAGTTCTGTATAGAGTTGATGCTAGGAGCAAAACCAGTATCCTAGAAGGTGTACCCTATGTCGCTATCAGAACTTGATCAGTTATATCGACACGTAGAAGAAATGAAGGTGAAGAAGTGAAGGACCGTGAGGCAACTCTAGAGGGATGGTGAATAGAGTGCAGCAAAATAATCTACCCAATTTAAGATTATTAGAATAAAGGAAGTTACTAACTATCAGTATATATAGAGATAGTAAAGTAAAGCAGTAAAGTAGAGAGAGAAAGCAAACGCAAACACCAAGATGTATATTGGTTTTCCTTTGAGAGGACTAGTACAGTCCCGAGAACTCAAGCTCGGAGTTTTATTCACTATAATCACCAATAGCGAATCTCAAGCTTTGATCCAAAGGCTTGCCACTTCTTTACACCATGAGGTTTGATCTGAAGTCTCACAACTTCACAACTTAGAGAGAGAGAGGGTAACTAATGGAACAAAGCTCTTTATAACTCTGAAGACTTCTAGATCGAGTTCACACTTGGCACTAGGAAGGCTAGGGAGTTGCTCTTTGAGATTGAAAAGTTAAGGCTTTAGAGGTTTGCTCACACTAGGATAGAAGACTAAAGAAAGTGAGTAAGAATGAAGAATTCCAATCCTATTTATAAGGTGTAGGCAAACAGAATTCGGCCAGAATTTGGATGGGGTTTAATTCAAATTTTTATCCATTGGGCCAAGAAATCAGGAGCTATTGAACTGGTTAATTTCATACCAAAAGGGACCGAGTTTGGTCCGAGTTCGACACGAGTTCGGCCCAAGTTCGGTCTCTTAGTATGGCAGACTTTGTAAATAAATATGGCCTGATTTGGTGGATAGGTTCTTTGGTTCATTTGAGTGGACTAGGTATCTGGGTATATGTACTTAGGATTTGCCAGTGCGACTCAGCTTACATCAGTCCTGGACTCAAATAAATAAAAGATTATATTTGAATAGACATAATACAGACGCCATATAAAAGTAGTGTTGAGGCTTCAGATCGTGACATATCAATGCATGATTTAGTTAACTATCAAAATCAAGTTGACTGAAACCGGATGGGCCAACAATCTCCCCCATTTTGATAATTGACAAAGTATGAATGGTATTGCAAGTCTTTGATATGCAAGGCTCTCCCATAACTGTGGAGTAGTTGATATGTTGAAGACAACGTCTGTCAAGTATCGTCTTGTATGCTAGTATCATGTATGTCTTTCTTTTCTGTTGTTATTTGATCGAAATAGCATGCTCCCCCGAAATCGGTGAGATGACAAAAAAATAAGAGAGTAAAGTGTATACAGGATAATATATAATGACAAAAAAAATTGTATTAAACTTTTATTCATTTAAAAATAAAATATAAAAAAGCAGATGTGTAGTGGAAACATTATAGTAGAGCATCTAAAAGTAAACTTTTTAAACATTTAAATCCATTGAGTAACTAGTTGTCATATTCATCATCATCATCATCCGGTTCAACTATTCTGTTTGGATCAAAGAAGGCATCAACGGGATCCAAATGTCGCTGACATAAGGGTGATCAATACGAAATCCTTATTAATTTAGATTTCAGAGAATCAGAAAAGGTCTATCTAGGTGCGTCAATAGGGTGTACTGGATGTCTATCAAAGTGTTGCCAAGAGCCTGAGTCGAAGAGTTTGGCGATGATCAGTAGCACGATTGTGTATATCTTCTTGGTGGAAGAGATCTCGAAACAGATTGAAAATAGACTCTAAGGTTTGCGGTTGTTCATCAACAGGAGGGACAGAATCAACATGATGAGTGTTGGAGTTTGATAATGAGTTATAAGGTAGAAGCATAGTTGGCTCAATTCTTTGAATTCTATTAAGGTATAAAGGTTCCTCAAGATTTGGACAAGTATCCAAAGAAATATTAAAATAGCCGAAATTGGTTGACAAGTACATGGCGTATAGTAGTGTATGCCCTTTCTTGCGACATTCAGCCATTTGAGATAAGATAGTCTGGGACATATTGAAGTTAATGCCAAAATACAGGTGATATAAAGTTGACATTTTTAGATAAGAGACATCACCAAAGTAAGTCTATATAGGTAGAAAAGTTGAAAAGATAATACGATGCATTTCAAAGAAGTGACCATTCAAATATTTAGCATAAAATTTACCAGTAGACATTCAAGAGGGTGACAAAGGATATTTTTGAAAGAATCTAAAGTTAAGCCATTATCGAATTGAACTTGCGTGATGTTGACTATGGTTTGTCCATCAGCGGGAATGCGTAGGATTTTACCCAAGTTATTCGCATCAAATTCAATTGAAATGCCATGAACTCTAGATAAAATAGAATCATGTTCATATGTTAAGTTACAATAGAATATTTGAATAATATTGGTGTAAATTTTGGTACGGGTTGTAACAAATTCTTCAAGTTAAAGTTTTTAAAGAGTAGGTAGAGATAGTCTTTGTATTGAGAAGAAAAATAAATAGGATGGCCAAAATAAATGTGTCCCTTGGAGAAGTCATTAAACCAATCATTTGAAAATTTGAGGCTTCAAAAAGTGAAACCGTCGAATTCTCCTATGTTTGGCATAATGGGACAGAAAAGAGAGTCGAAAAGGGAATCTAATTTCCTTTTAGGGGCCATTGGGAGATGATGTAGGAGAAAAAGCTAAGGTTTATTTGTGGAGGAGGAATAATTTTTGTTGGTCTGAATGAATGAGCAACGAAATAATCTATATATAGAGTAGCAGAAATCTAAATTAGGAAGAGAACTAAATGACATAGCATATTCTGGAATTAAACTAACCGAGTTCGGTTCGAGATCGGCCTGAGTTCGGTTCGAATTCTGTTGACATTTATTTTCAGAATCTCAATGTACTTTAATCGATATTATGCCTTTCATGACTTGATATAAATAAAGAATAATAAATGCTGAACTTAAATCGTACGTTTTTAAGAGTTTAAATTATCTCAGAGTAATTGTAAGGGCCGGATCCCAACTAGCGGTGGTCCGAAGACACTTAAATACCATATCGCTTAAGGTTATTTATACATTTTTGACAGAAGGGCCCTTTCGGCTTGTATCCAAAAAAATTAAAACTTTTGAAAAGTGTGACAAAAAAATTATGAAGCATCTTATGATTCTTATATTTTATCAGAATCTAAAAGAGCTAATTCTCGATAGATAATGTTGAATCGATCTTCAGATAAATATTTAGTAAAGATGTCTGCTAATTGATGTTCCGTGTCCACATATTCTAAACAAATATTTTCGTGTAATTGATGATCCCTTAGAAAATGATTACGGATTTCTCTGTGCTTAGTGCGTGAGTGACATACTAGATTTTTAGTGAGATTAATGGTGCAAGTGTTATCACAGAAAATAGGAATGTTCTTATAGTGCAGATTGAAGTCTTCTAGGGTTTGCTTCATCCACAAAATTTGAGCACAACAACGTCCCGCGGCGATATACTCTGCCTCAGTTATTGATAATGCAATAAAATTTTGTTTCTTGCTAAACCGGGAGACTAAAGACTTTTCTAGGAAATGACACGTGCCACTTGTGCTTTTTCTATCGACTTTGTATCTAGAAAAATCAGCATCCGAGTAACCAGCAAGGTCAAAGAACGTGATTTTTTTGATCCCATAAGCCTGCCAACAAAGTACCTTTAAGGTATCTAAATATACGCTTAACTGCGCACAAATGTGATTCCTTAGGATTAGCCTGATATCTAGCACAAAGGCATACAACAAACATAATGTCTGGGCGACTAGCAGTTAGATATAACAAACCACCAATCATACCTCGATACTTACATATGTTTGTTGGTTTACAGCTATCATCAAGGTCAAGCTTAGTGGATGTTGCCATTGTCCATGTCGAACTTTTTGAGCAAATCCTTCGTGTACTTAGCCTGATGGATAAAAGTTTCTTGTGAATCTTGTTTGATTTGCAATCCTAGGAAGAAAGTCAGTTCTCCCATCATACTCATCTCAAATTTACTCTGCATAGCATCTAATTAGTAGATCCAAATATGATATCATCAACATACATTTGCACTAATAACAAAGAATCAGCAGAAGATTTTATAAAAATAGTAGTATCAATTTTTCCTTTTGAAAAAATGTTTTCAAGTAGAAAGAAGCTAAGACGTTCATACCAAGTACGAGGGGCTTGTTTGAGTCCGTATAGAACCTTTTGTAACTTGAATACGTGATCAAGGTGTTTAATATCTTCAAAACCAGGGGGTTATTTAACAAAAATATTTTCTTTGATAACTCCATTTAGAAAAGCACTTTTAACATATATTTGGAAAAGTTTGAAGTTATGAAAACTAGCAAAAGTACAAAATATTCAGATAGATTCAAGTCTAGCAATAGGAGCATAAGTCTCATCGTAGTCAATACCTTCCTCTTGGTTGTATCCTTGAGCTACGAGACATGCTTTGTTATGTGTAACTGAAGCATCCTTATTTAATTTATTTTAGAAAACCCATTTAGTACCAATGATCGGATAATCATTAGGTTTAGGAATAAGTTCCCAAACTTGATTGCGTTAAAATTGGTTGAGTTTCTCTTGAGTAGCAGAAATCCAAAATTTATTAGCAAAAGCTTTATCAATATTTTTAGGTTCTATTTAAGAAATAAAAGCAATATTTGCAATGATATCTCTATTTGAGGAACGTGTACTTACACCTTTCGATACATCACCTATTACCAAGTCCTCAGGATGATCTGTGGAAAACTTTAGTCTCCTTGGCAGACTTTCCGGATGACTTGTACTGTTTGTATCTTCTGATGTCTTGTTGGTTGCGGGTTGACTACCTTCATCGTCGCTTTCGTTTAGTGCTTGAGTGTTGTGTTCATCAAATGTAACATTGATTGATTCTTCAACGGTCAATGAGATTTTGTTGAATACTCTGAATCCTTTACTTTTGGAGGCATAACCTAGAAAAATACCTTCATCGGCCTTGGAGTCAAATTTTTCTAGATTATCTTTTGTATTAGGAATAAAACATTTGCAGCCAAAAATCTTAAAGTAACTAATTGTGGGGATTCTACCAAACCA
Source organism: Iris macrosiphon (assembly GCA_036927795.1). Classification (NCBI taxonomy): domain Eukaryota; kingdom Viridiplantae; phylum Streptophyta; class Magnoliopsida; order Asparagales; family Iridaceae; genus Iris; species Iris macrosiphon. The sequence goes on along the minus strand of JAYESA010000010.1, from coordinate 71,214,933 downwards.
AAGTTCATAGAGTGTTTTCTTCGATATAGGTCGAATAAGCACCCTATTCAAAATATGGCATGAAGTACGTATAGCTTCAGCCCAAAAGTATTTCGGAAGGTTATACTGATTTAACATGACTCTAGCCATATCGCCAATAGTTCTATTCTTTTGCTCTATAACACCATTTTGTTGTAGAGTTCTAGGACAAAAAATTTATGAGAAAAACTATTTTTATTGTAAAATCTTTTGAAATCACTATTTTTGAATTCGCCTCCATGATTACTTCGGATACGAGTAATCATGAAACCTTTTTCGTTTTGAACCTTTTTGCAAAAAGTGATAAATTTAGAAAATGCTTCATTTTTATTTACAAGAAAATAAACCCATGCATATCTAGAAAAATTATCAACAATAACAGAAGCATACAACTTACCGCCAAGACTGGCGACTCTACTGTGTCCAAACAAGTCCATATGCAAGAGTTGTAGAGGTCTAAAGATACTTACAGAGTTGATTGATTTAAAGAAAGATTTAGTAGCTTTATTCTTTTCACATTCAGCACATACCATATCTTTCTTGAAAGTAATCTCTGTTAAGCCTCTTACGAGTTTCTTTGTAGATAGTCTTGCAATAGTGTCCATATTTGTATGTCCTAGACGTATATGCCATAGCCAGCTGTCATCTTTATTGGCATATAGACATTTGCCTGCATTGTCAGTGTCTTTTGTAAGATAGAAAAATATATATATTGTCTTCCTTGATCCTTTCAAAGATAACCTTACCAGTGGATCTTTCATAAATAGAATATTTATTTTTAACGAAGTTAATACCATAATCATGGTTATCTAGATGACTGATGTTGAGTAGGTTATGTTTTAATTCCGTTACTAGACAAACGTCTTTATGATAGGATAGGGAGGAACACCTATATTATCATTAACAATAATGTATCCTCTGAGGTTATTGCTGAATGAGATATAACCTTCTTTCTTCATCAATAGCGTTACAAATAGGTTAGTATCACCAGTCATATATCGTGAGCAACCACTATTGAGAATCCACTTGCTTCTAGCATAAGAGGGTTGGTCTACCTATAAAATGAGTTATAGATGTAACCCTTAGTACCCATTTCCATGAGGGACTTGCTGTGTTAGTTTTTGGTACCCATGCATAAACATTCATATCTACTAATTTTCTTGTTCTACAGAATCTAGATATATATCATTTCTTACCACAGTAGTGACATATAGCTGTGTGATTGATGCTTGGTGCAGCAAGATAGATATGATTGTGTGAAGTAGTTCTTTGTAGTCTATGTGGATAGAATGCATGATTGTGTGGAATATTTATTTGTGGTCTTCTATAATAGAATACATGATTGTGTTTGGTTCTATGTGCATGATGATTGCATGAACTGTTATGCATGTAGGTTGGAGCATAACTGTGAGTGTTCTTTTGTCTTGCTATGTGTCTCGTGTTAGGTTGGGTGAAGATTTTTTCGACATGTTTATCCAATCTAATCTCTAACTTTTTAGAGGTAGCATATACTTCATCATATTTAGCAGTGAGAGCATCTATTCTACGTGCAATAATGGAATACTTCTTCTTTTCAGATTCGAGTTCTTCCTTAAGTTTAGCGTTCTCCTGAGAGCTCTTATCAAGACTGGCAAGTGCCTCATGGAGGTTAAGGTTAAGTATAGAATTCTCGTCTGAATCGTTTGATGTATCCTTTACTTCACTTAGTAGAGATGTTAGTCTCTCTATTTTAGTTTGACATTCTTGAACATCTTTTTTAGCATGCTTTTACTTATTTCTAAGTTTTCTAAAATCATCAAGAAGATCACTAAAAGCATTACCTAGTTCATCAAAAGTAAAATTATCATAAGAGTTTTTATCCATTACCTGATCGGCTAATTCCATGAAACATAGGTTTGCTGCTTCTTGAGGATTCCCTTCTTTGGATTCACTAGCTTCACTTTCGTGCCAAATGCTAGTGTTTGCATATTTCCGTGATGATGTTCTTCTGGATGAGTAATTGTGGTAATTTTCTTTTCTTAGGGTTGGACAATCTTTCTTTATATGCCCTGTCTTCTTACAGTTGTAGCATATAGGATCTTCATCACTGTTGTCAGTAGGCTCATTCTTCTTTGATTTCTCAAGCTTTAGAAATTTTCTGAAGTTTCTGGTGGTCAGGGCAACTTTCTCATCTTGAGACTCATTATCGTCGGAGTTATAGTTGGTGACATTTTTGTAATATGTCTTAAGAGAAATCGTCTTCTACTTGGGAGTGGGTTCTTCAAATTTCTTGTATCAAACCCCAGTCCCAAAATACATAGGACTAGGACACGTAAGCATGCCAGCCGCATGGATATGGCAACTCCAATATATGGAAACCATAACCCATACGTACGTTATAATATGAACATTAAATCCGCAAGTGGTATAAAATGTATCACAAGTCACAGGGTACAATCTAAATCTCATCCACAGAAAATTAATATAAATAAATAACCAACATAAATATAACTAGATCTCAATAAAAAGTATCTAAAGATGATAGCTGGATGGAAATAAATCCATTACCAACTCGAATGTAAAAGTGCAACACAACAAACACTATAGGAATACCAGCTAACAATTACGGGGCTCGAAGAGAAGACATCCTCGAAACATATGTAACCATCCAAATCTGCGCTCTTGCAAATACTCAAGAACAGCGATACCTGGAAGGGCCAGGTCCTCAGAGGGACGTAACAAGATACATAAAAGCAAGCCAATTTGAATACAGTAAACATGCATAATGTTTGAAAATATATAAGTACGTTGTACAAGACAATCTATATGAATGCAAATGAGGACAACTTTTCAACGTATGGGCAAGGGTAGGCTACTCGATCTAAGCCTCACAACTCACACACCCGTTTAGAACATCATCAGCCGACATACCTCTGGGATAGTGACCCTCGTGACTCCATTAATCGACATACCTCGGGGGTAGCGACCATCAGACATGACCACCATAGTGCATGCTAGTTACTACGGTTTACCCAAGTGGTTAAAGCCCATACGCCTACTGATTGTCCTCTATGATACTAAGTGTCAAGTGTGTGTCAACATATCTAATATATAGTAATGACTGAAAGAAACTACACATACAATGAATAAACAGAAATACAATAAATATATAAAAATATACTAAGCATGCAAAATACTGTAAGCAATTTGGCAAGGTATCTTGCCTAGCAAGAAAGCTGCAAAGTGTCACGTCCAGAAGTCCAACACACAAGATCAGAAGCTATGGTCTCAGAACAAATGTATTCGGATACTGAAATAGACATCACCAACGTTCCCAGAATAAGCAAAATAGCTAGAAAGCACTTCCCTTTCGTCCAATTTGGACACAGGGGCAAAACGGTAATTTTAGGTCAAAGTGGGGTCCACGTATGGCCCACTTTGCACCGAAAAGTGTGCCAGGATAAAGGTCTATAAATGGGACAAAATTATAGGTCAAACCAATTTTAAATGTTAATACGAACTCAACGGTACGTCCAATTTTGGATTCCGGTGAGCCGAACACAAATTCGCCCAAAAAGTCAACCGTGGGGCCCGCCAATTGGCGACTTGGTAAACTGTCTCAGAATTGTGTAAAACTTGGGTCACAGGACCAGCGCATTACCACGAGTCCAGTGGCGTAAGTTTTGTCACTATCTGACGACCGTGCACAAAATGCGCACAACTTTTGCAAAAGTTGCGGCACAGAGATTGTCCGTGGATACTGGCTGATTTCGACGTGCACACGCATTCGAATCAGTTTTCGCAAAATCTTACGTATCCGGGTATACTGCATGCACCTTTTGGTACACTTGGTACACGGCGGGGCGGTCCCGTTTGGCGGGACGCGTTCCATTTCACAATTTTTGGAAATCTGGAAAAAGTGGGTTTTTTGGGTTTTCCAATGGATTTAATTCTTCATACAGTAGTTAACAAATTAATGTAATTAATATAAATTAAACTAGGTCAAGTGGTCTCCGCATACCAAAAAGAAAAATCGAATTCGGATCTCTGTGGTGGAAGATACGAATCCGGGAACATAGGTAGTTTATCACAGTTTTCTGCGATATCCAAAAGTTATTTTTTTCCGCCAACTTGGACGCTATTTTCGCCTAAGGTTACGCATTGTTCGAGGTCAACTATCATACAGATATTTAAGGGGATTAAGTGGTGAACGTACTGGTGAAGATGGTGTCGAGTTTGGTTCAGGGAGGTGACGGAAAACAGAGCCTAAACAGGGCTACTTCACTGTCCAAACTACAGTGCGCGGGGTTGTGCGCGAGGTCGTGGTCGTCGGGATCCGGCTTCCGGCGGCTGAGGGCGGTGATCTCTGGTCGAGGGCGACACAATTTAGATGGGAAGGGAGAAAATTGAGTTATGGTTAGGGTTTGGGGGGTTTAAGAGTTATATATATATATATATATATATATATATATATATATATATATATATATATATATATATATATATATATGATGATAGAAAAAAGGGGGGCGCTGTGCATTCCGCGCGGGGGGGGGGGGGGGGGGGGGTGGTGGAAGTTTCTCTGGCTGGGTAGTTTGCTAAGGGGTTAGGTGGTTTTGATGATAATGGGTTTTAATCCATTAGTAATTTTTTTATTCATTTCCTTTTCCAAATTATTTTTCTTTTTTTTTTCTTTTCTATTAGACTCTCTCTCTATATATATATATATATATATATATATATATATATATATATATATATATATATATACACACACACACATAGAAAATTCTAGAATTTGTATTAATGCATACCATTATGCTAGCAACTGTCCACGGAGTCTCCTACATGGAATAAATTAGAAAAAATTTATACCGGCTCCATAAATCTCCTAAATTCACCAACACCTAAAATAAAAATTAAATAAAATCTATTTCTTCTAATTAGCTCATAATTACTACAATTAAATTAATAATTAATAATTAAAAATGGTAAATACGGTTTTTCGGATTAGGGGTTTTACATTCTACCAAACTTATAAAATTTTCGTCCTCGAAATTAAAACTAAGCCGTGGTAGAAAGTCAAAGATGGTATAAGATTTGCATTGTTTAAAATGTAAGGCTAGGTTTAAATGAGGAGCGATGTTCTACGACCAAAATATAGCGCAAGAGAGCTTAATTATAAGTTTCACAAAGGTCAGATTGGAAGATGGGCATGTCCAGGACAAGGGTGTGGAATTTGTAGGAAGGCAGTGGCTAGTGTAGGGCTCCAGCTATCGAAGCAATGGTAAGGTGCGCTAAGCGATATAATTATTGCAAAATTAAATAAAAAATACCATGTTCTATCTCTAACTGGACTCAATCTAGCCTTAGTCTCACTATCTCAGCCAAGTAGGTCTAATTTTGGGTGAGGATTTTTATAATCTACCCAACTTAAAATTTACCCATCTATCACCTAAGGCTATACATCTAGAAAAACTATTCCTCAAATTATTTAATCATGTTATTCAATCCTCAAAGTTTTAACACCAAATATATCACCTATGATATGCCCTTAATCAATTATAAAAGAGAGTCACTAAGTCATGTGATTAGCCTTATAGGGTATATCTAGTACTATCAGTGTGTCAACTTATACCAGCACGAGGTTTTGTCTTTCCGAAATAAGGGAAGACGGAGAGCAATAATAAAGAATTCAAGGTGAAGGTGATAGAATATAAGTACAAGGTTCAAAGAGATTAAAGAATTCAAAAAAAGAGTTGTCAGGACAGTTGTGGATTAAAATCCTATTTTGGTAATTTCCTATTTACATGCTCGTATCAGTACAGTTATGTAACCGATACGATATGTCAAATATGTCTAGGGACAAGTATATTCGTCTACTACCCTATATCTCAATCCACGTAAAGTAGTCATGCGAAGAGTGAACCAAGCACACTAAGGTTAGCTAGACCTTAATACACCGATTCTGATTAGACAATTGTATCATTGTGTGCACCCAATAATACATATGTCATGAGCAAGCTCGATAAAAGAATAAGCTTGCAAAAACTAGACTATAATAGCAGCATAAATCAAGGTAGTACAGAAAATATAAGTACGCTAGATTATGATGAGATAAGTTACAAAATAATCCAAGTTCACAAAGAAGATAAGGCTCTTACAATCTCTACAGTTGTCATACTAACTCCTTGTCTAAGTCGATAGTCGACCAAATAGGGGTATGGGCTTCTAATTTCTACAGTCTGAATAAACACTATCATCTTATGCTAGCATACAGTTAATGTCATTAAGTTACACTTCAATAATAGGTCAAAAGACTATGTGATACTATGTTGTGAGGTATACTACCAAACTTATAACAATTGAACTAATATTATAATTGTCTTGAGGGGATTCTTCAGAATAACCTGGTCCTTGTAAATAAAGTATAAACTATTGTTAGGGTATACGAGGGAAAGATCTTGGTACTTATTAAGGTCTCCTATTGTATTATATAGGTATTGGTCATCTTAAGTCTTAGTCATAGTGCTTATGGAATAAGTGTCAATAGCAAGAATACAAATGTTACTAGCCTCAAGGGAAAAGTGGATATAACTCGTATCGAGGTGGGGGTACAAGCTACGCAATTTGAAAACTAAGGGATAATCATTAGGTCACAATCTACCAGAATAAAAACTATCAAGTTCTAACTACTAAACACAACAATTTTAAAAAAATTCAAGATTACAACTATAACCTTAGAAAACTATATATCCTAACATAGAATAAAATCTCTCGGTCTACAATCAGAAGTGTCAGGTGGCACGAGTTGAAGGATAAAGAAAAGAAGAACATAATTTAGTCGTCGCGCAATTAGCGAACGTTAAGGTTGCAGAGGAACAATATATAAAATTAAAATAGAGGGCCCTAGATAGCATCATGGTTTTCTAAGGGGGAGTGGTATGCTAGTTTCTATGTTCGAGGTATGATCAAGGAAAAAGTGTTGATTATATTCCTCTAGGCTTCCTAAGGTGCTGTCTACTAATAACAAGACAATGATCTAAGTTTATAGTTCTAATATTATCTCACTATAAAAGTTAGGTTTAGTCCAATTGTTAAATCATGGATCTCTATTGGTTCCTCAATACTAGGGTCAAACATTATGGTAAAACTTCTAACTAACTCTATAGTGTCTATACTACTCTCAAGTCTTCATATATTCATCAAGGGGTAATGGCAAACCAATCTATAGATAAGGAACGCTAGGGTTCATTAAGTATTCTAACTCAGTGATGTGTCAACACTCTAGTTGTACTCTTAATAGGAAGGTTACCCTACTTATCATCAAGCAACAGGGACTTCTATATTCTAGGAGGGGGCTATACTCAAGAAATTATCGGGAAAGTACAGGAATCAAGCAGGATACAATTATTCGAATAGAATGGACTGGAAGGAGAGCGAATCATAGTTAATTATGGATGAGATCCTATACTCTATTCCTAGGTGCAGGCTTGTTCGGTATAATAACGTAACCGAGACAATATGCTCTTGACTTGCATGGGCCACCACTAAAAATATGTTACGCTCCAGTCCCAAAATATATAGGACTAGGACACGTAAGCATGCCAGCCGCATGGATATGGCAACTCCAATATATGGAAACCATAACCCATATGTATGCTGTAATGTGAACATCAAATCCACAAGTGGTATAAAATGTATCATAAGTCACATGGTACAATCTAAATCTCATCCACAGAAAATCAATATAAATAAATAACCAACATCTATATAACTAGATCTCAATAAGAAGTATCTAAAGATGATAGTTGGATGGAAATAAATCCACTACCAACTCGAATGTAAAAGTGTAACATAACAAACACAATATAGGAATACCAGCTAATAATCATGGGACTCGAAGAGAAGACATCCTCGAAACATATATAACCATCCAAATCTGCGCTCCTGCAAATACTCAAGAACAGCGATACCTGGAAGGGCCAGGTCCTCAGAGGGACGCAACAAGATTCATAGAAGCAAGCCAATTTGAATACAGTAAACATGCATAATGTTTGAAAATATATAAGTACTCTGTACAAGACAGTCTATATGAATGCAAATAAGGATAAATTTTTGACGTATGGGCAAGGGTAGGCTACTCGATCTAAGCCTCACAACTTACACACCCGTCTAGAACATCACCAGCCGACATACCTCTGGGGTAGCGACCCTCGTGACTCTATCAATCGACATACCTCGGGGGTAGAGACCATCGAATACGACCACCATAGTGTGTGCTAGTTACTATGGTTTACCAGAGTGGTTAAAGTCCATACGCCTACTGATTGTCCTCTATGATACTAAATGTCAAGTGTGTATCAACATATCTAAAATATAGTAATGACTGAAATAAACTACACATGCAATGAATAAACAGAAATACAATAAATATACAGAAATATACTAAACATGCAAAATACTGTAAGCAATTTGACAAGGTATCTTTCCTGGCAAGAAAGCTACAAAGTGTCACGTCCAAAAGTCCAACACACAGGATCAGAAGCTATGGCCTCAGAACCAATGTCTCTAGATACTGAAATAGACATCACCAACATTCTCAGAATAAGCAAAATAGCTAGAAAGCACTTTCCTTTCGTATAATTTGGACACAGGAGCAAAACGGTAATTTCGAGTCAAAGTGGGGTCCACGTATGGCCCACTTTACACCGAAAAGCGTATCAGGATAAAGGTCTATAAATAGGACAAAATTATAGGTCAAACCAATTCTAAATGTCAATACGAACTCAATGGTACATCCAATTTTGGATTCCGGTGAGCCAAACACAAATTTGCCCAAAATGTCAACCGTGGGGCCCGCCAATTGGCGACTTGGTCAATTATCTTAAAATTATGTGAAAATTGGGACACAGGACCAGTGCGTTACCACGAGTCCAGTGGCCAAGTTTTATCACCATCTGACGACCGTACCCAAAATGTCTATTCTTATTCTTTCCATTCTATAGTGGACAAACCCTTAGAGCGTAAACTGTCTTATCTCCAAGATCAAATCTCAGCCTTCTAGTGCTAAGTGCGATCTCGGTTAGAAGTCTATCAGAGTTGTAATAGCTTAGTTCATCAAGCCCCTATTCTGTTTGATGTCTGCGTGCTCTTCGTATCAACGCACGTGTGTGAAGTTGTGAGACTTCAGATCAAAACTCATGGTTGTAAGGAAGTGGCAAGCCTTCGGATCAAAGCTTGTGATTCATTATTGGTGATTATAGTGGATACAGCTCCTAGCAAGTGTTCTCAAGACTGGACTAGTCCTCTCAGAGGAAAATCATTATGCATCGCGGTGTTTGTGTTTTCTCTCTCTTAATCTTACTACTTTATATTATTGTCTTGCATATACACTGTTAGTTATTAGCTGACTTCACTATGTATAATTTTTTAATTGGGTAGATAATTCTACTGCACTCTATTCACCCCCCTCTAGAGTTGCCATCACGGTCCTTAACAAACCACAGATCTCTCGCAACAACAAGCGAGGGGTGAACCAATCTTTTTTTGGCAGAGGAATTCACTATGATGCCAAGGGGTTGTTCATTCCTAAGCTGCAGAACCTTTGCATGTTCAGCATAACATGCAAGGAAAGAATGTTGTCATTGTCAACTCGCAGCCGTGAAAAAGTACGCGTGTACTTGCACTTACCAGTGGTAAGAATACCAAATTGTCATGTCCTGACAACTATTAGTGCACAAAACGGAAGTCGGTGAAGGATCCTCTCTCTCGTGTTCAAATTGAACGCACTACAGATGGGAAATTATGTGTCTCTCGTCTGGAAGATGCGCAAGGTGCACAAAAAGTCTAGACCTACGTGCAAAGTTGTGCGCACAAAGGTAGAATATTTCTTATTCCACTATAGCACCCCAATGTATGCCTTCGAGGACTGCTGCTCAACTCAGTGCTATACTGTATACACAAGGAACCATGAACTTAGGTGTCACGACCAGCACCCTGGATTTGGGCATGAGTCATGAGTACGTCCAACCTACGCCGTAGTGTCGAAGGTAGAGCACTGTACAATAAGCCACAAGTATAATCTATAACCCACAACATATATATATATATATATATATAAACATACACACACTATACTCAATCACATGCACTAGATTAAACGAATACACCAGAGATAATAAAGAAATAATAGTCTCGATGCGGGTCTAAGAAGTCTCCCAAAAATGACTAAATATCCAAAGAACAATACAAAATACTCTCAAAAAATTGCTGGAGAATAATCTGGTCCAAAATAACTAACAAAACCAACTACTCTACTAAACTACTCCATTGCAGACGGTACACTACTAGAAAAAGCGGGATTAGCGACGTATTTTAGCGACGTCAAAAGAAACGTCGCTAAAATATATAAATTAGCGACTCATTATAAACACGTCGCTAGACGTCGCTAAATGGCGACATTTAGCGACGTTTAGCGACTTTTAATACGATTTTAAAAGATAAGTCGCTATAAGTTTAATTAAGGTCGCTAAACGTCGCTAATATGTCTAATTTAGCGACGTCTAGCGACGTATATAGCGACATTTAAACTCAAAATATTTAGCAACGTGTTTAGCGACGTCCTTTATGTCGCAAATATTTAATTTAGCGACATTTTTTATTGGACGTCGCTAAACGTCGCTAAAATTTGGTTAATTAGGGGTCGGTTTCATTTTTCCCCGTCAGTTGAAATTTCGATTCGAAAACAAATTTCCCCCCCCCCAGCTCCGTCGACCGCGACTACTCCGGCAAGGTATACTCTCTCTCTCTCTCTCTCTCACACAGGACACATGTGACATTGACACAAACACGACACACACACTGACATTGACACAGACACAGACACGGCACACACACACTGACACAGACACTGATCTGGACCTAGGGTTAGGGTTAGGGTTAGGGTTAGGTTTTTTGACATGGGGTTAGGGTTAGGGTTAGTATTTGGTTTTTTGACAATGTTCATGCATGTGCGATCATGTAGAGATCAGATTTTAATTTCTTCTTTCAAGTATAAAATAAATAAATAATATGGATCGATGAATAAGAAAGAAAGAACATAAGTGTATTTATTTGCACTTTTGCAATATATATATATATATATATATATATATATATATATATATATATATATATATACTAATTGTTTGATTTTGTGGTTACTATTCATTGGTCCAATGGAGGAGGGGAAGAAATGATGGCTATTATTGAATCCATGTTCATATGTCATGACTACGTACATTGGGTGAACAAATTAGAACTAATTCCTAAATATTCGTACAACAACTGATCATGTGATCAAATTAATTAGAACCCCAATTATTCGACCAGGAAGTGTATGATCTAAGCAACCGTCCTTAATTGTGCCCCAAGAATTTTGAGCTCTAGCTACTTCCTCGTTCCACTCCCAATATATATAGGGGTTAATTGCCGAAAGCAAAGTACTGCGGAGTTATGTATCTCAGTTCCTCACCCTACTGCCAGTTTCAAGAAGTGCCTAATGGTCTAAATAATATGACTATAACAGTTGAATTAGCTAAACGAAACTTACAAATCAGCTTAAATAAATAAAGGATTAATTTCAACACTTACTGAAATCACTAGCTAGCAGTATGAAGAGCCTCTAATGGAGCAAAGATATCATCGCAGCATGCATCATTAAGGACATGCATCTCAAGAAACTTATTGGCTTCGGCTGGAGCCTACTACACTAAAATCCGGACACTGACACAGAAGTGGGTTAAGGTATAGTAGTAAAGTGGTATTAAGATATTATTTGGGTAATGTTATATATATATATATATATATATATATATATACTGCTTTTCCAATAACGGACACTGACACAGACACAGAAGTTAATTTTGCATGTAATGATTTATATGATACATACTGTCAATTTTGCAGAAGTATCTAGAAATGGATATGAATTACTATCTGCGTCATCGTTCGTGGATGTACAACCGTCATCCTGATGACATGTGCGGTGTGCGGGATGAATTCATTGAGGGTGTACAGCAGTTCCTGCAGTTCGCCAAGGCGTTCCCTCAGTACATGGACGGTACCAAAATTAAGTGTCCATGTGTGAGATGTCGCAACAGGAAATATCATCCAGAAGTGGAAGTTACATATCATTTATACTCGAAGGGCTTTACGCCGAATTACTATCAGTGGACCGCGCACGGAGAACTTGTATCTCTAGCATCGGAGTCGGAGCCCTATGTGGAGCCGTATATGGATGTCCAAGACCACGATGCTCACGACGACGGGTTGGTGAACATGGTTTATGATGCGGCGGGGCCTAGTTTCAATCCTGACAATTATGATGCGGCGGGGCCTAGTTTCAATCCTGACAATTATGATGCGGCAGGACCTAGTTTCAATCCAGACAATTATGATGCAGCTGAGGAGGCACCGAATGCCGATGCTGCAAAGTTTATGGAGTTGCTTGAGAATGCAAGGACTCCACTATATCCTGGTTGTGAGGACCATTCACCATTGGAGGTGGTTACAAGATTATTGAGCATCAAGTCCGATTTTAACATGTCGCAAGAATGCTATAATCGACTGCTCGATTTGATTATAGAGATCTTGCCCGAGGGTGCAAAGTTGCCTAAAGACTTCTATCGATCTAAGAGGATGGTGAGATCGCTTTGGATGGGATATGAGAAAATCGATGCATGTCGCAACGGGTGCATATTGTACTACAAAGACGACAAGGATGAAGATGCGTGTAGATTCTGTGGTGCTGATCGCTACAAGGCCACTGTTAGAGGAAAGTCTGTCGGTGTAAGGAAGCCTACCGATTAGATGCACTACTTGCCTTTGACGCCGCGGTTGCAGCGGTTGTTTATGGTTAAGGAGACTGCAGAAAACATGAGTTGGCACAGGCGAAAATAGATCGAAGGAGTATTGGATCATCCATCCGATGGAGAAGCATGGAAGCACTTTGATCGAGAGTATCCACATTTTGCCGAGGAAGCGCGTAATGTCAGATTGGGGCTCTGCTCTGACGGTTTTACCCCATTCGGACTTTCGGGCTCCCAGTATTCGTGTTGGCCTGTGATCGTCACTCCGTACAATCTACCGCCTTAGATGTGCATGAAGACTCCGTATATGTTCCTAACCGTTATTATCCCGGGTCCGAACAATCCGAAGAGGAACATCGATGTGTACTAACAGCCTTTGATAGATGAGTTGAATCAGCTGTGGGAAGTAGGTGCCAACACGTATGATGTTTCTAGAAAGCAGAATTTTCAGATGAGGGCAGCACTTATGTGGACCATCAACGACTTTCCGGCCTATGGAATGTTATCGGGATGGAGCACCCATGGTCGTCTCTCATGTCCGTATTGCATGGACCGTTCTCAGGCTTTCCGTTTAAAACACGGAGGTAAACCGTGCTTCTTCGATTGTCATCGACAATTTTTGCCGAAGGATCATCCGTACCGGAGGAATCAGAATGCTTTTCGTGCGGGAGTTGTGGAGAAGGCCAATCCACCTCCAAGGTGGCCCGGATGCACGATATGGGAAGAGGTAAAAGATTTATCAAGTGCTATCGAAGAGCCTGCTAAGGGGTACAAGTGTGACGGATTTGGTCGCACCCATAACTGGACGAAGAGGAGTATATTCTGGGATCTGCCATATTGGAGCACCAATCTGATCAGACATAACCTTGATGTCATGCATATCGAGAAGAATGTGTTTGATAACATAATTAATACTGTAATGGATGTAAAGGGAAAGACAAAAGATAATCCGAAGGCCAGGTTGGACTTAGAAGACATATGTAGACGTCCTGCATTGCATCTGATAGAGGAGGGGAATGGAAAGTTAAAGCAACCTAAGTCAGTTTTCTCACTGGATAAAGAGGATAAAGGTAGACTTTGTAGGTGGATTCAGGGTCTAAAGTTTCCAGACGGGTACGTGTCAAACTTGAGAAGATGCGTCGACCTCAAGGAGAACAAACTAGTAGGTATGAAGAGCCACGATTGTCATGTATTCATGGAGAGGTTAATTCCGATTGCATTTCGGGAATTCTTACCGCAGGTCGTTTGGGACCCATTGACAGAGCTGAGCATATTCTTCAGAGATCTTTGTTGTACTAAGTTGCTCGTCGATCGTCTAGAAAAGCAAGAGAGGGACATTGCGGTAACACTATGTAAGCTCGAGAAGGTGTTTCCTCCAGGATTCTTCGACTCTATGGAGCATTTGCCAATTCATCTTTCCTATGAGGCACGTGTTGGTGGTCCTGTCGGTTATCGGTGGATGTACCCCTTCGAGCGTCATCTGAATCACCTAAAGAGAAAGGTGAAAAATAAGGCACGGGTTGAAGGATCTATTTGTGAAGCTTATGTTCTCGAGGAGATTACAAACTTTTGCTCGACGTATTTCAAACCGCATGTTGCTACTAATAGGACGAAAGCTCCCAGAAACGACGACGCATATAAGGAATCTAATGATGCAATACTCAAAGTATTCAATGCATCCGGAAAGCCTTCGGGAAAAATGAAGAAGAGATATTTGAATGACGATGAGCTAAGGGCTGCTCAATTGTATATATTACTCAATTGCGACGAGGATGAAGTGGAGAAGCTAGAGGGGTAAGTAATTAATACGTCCACGTTTACATCATCTCAATGTAATAGTATAAGATACTATTATGCTACTAATTAGCAGTTGTATCATTGTTTTTCAGCACATATAATGATGAGTTGAGGTCGGTTAGACCCTACATAACAGACGAAGAAGTAGAACAAGAAATGAGATGCCATTTTCCTTCTTGGTTGAGCGCATATATAAGATACTTGGTAATTACTTTTTATTTCTGCACTTGTAAAACAAATAACTTACCATCGCTACTTTGGTATTTAGGTTGATCGTCTAATATCATCCGAGACTGAATCTATTAGGACTCTAGCCAAGGGACCAATTACTGCCGTAAAAATATGGCCAAGTTTCTGTGTGAATGGGTTCAGGTTCAAGTCAACAAATGCTCCTATCAGAGACAGCTTTCTGGATCTTGATTCCACGAAAAACAGTGGTTTGTGTATCAAATCTACAAACTACAAAGACGTCAATCCGGGCAATGATTTTTTTGGCATCTTACGAGAGATTGTGGAGTTGACATATAATTATGGCCCAGAACCTGCTAATATCGTGCTATTCAGGTGTGAATGGTTCGATCCGATTCAAGATAAAGGTTGGAAAATTGACAAGCATGACCTTGTGGATATAAACTACAAGCGTAGATATCAAGGCTACGAACCATTTGTCCTATCAAGTCAGGCTCAGCTCGTGTACTTCACAACTTATCCTAGACGGGGGACAGCGAGGTCGGATTGGTGGGCAGTATGCAAGACTAAAGCTAGAAATACCTTCGACATTGACGAAATAGCTTATCAGGAGGACGATCTACCTCTTGTAACAAATATTGTAGATGTGGACTCAACGGAAGTTACTCATTACACGAGTAATAATGTAGAAGATGTAGAATTATCCGAAGAGGACGAAGTAGATGAAAGTGAAGACGAGGAAGAGGAAGAGCAGGACGAGGAAGGCGAACAAGATGAATTTTCTGAAGATGATTGAAAATATAAAATATTCCATGTAGAATGTAACTATATTTGGACTGTAAAATGCTTTGAGATATGTATCACATTTTGACATTAACGAATATATGTATTATATTTTGACTGTATAATGCTTTGAGATATGTATCACATTTTGACTGTAGAATGTAGTATATATTTGTGTTTCTCTATATTCATCATATGTTGTTATCAGATATGACAGGACGACGCGGAGGATTCGGCAGGTCCCGAGGTAGACAGAGTGCCACTCCGGTACTGCCTACTGTTGGTTCCGGATCATCGTCGCCCAGTACTCCAGTATATCGAGCAGCCATATCTCCGACTGCGACGACGTTGCGTGGCATCACTCCTGGGACGAGTAGTTCCAGGCGTGATAGTACTCGTGATAGTACTCCCTCGTCCAGCGTTCCTCCTGCTGACGGAACCATGGAGACTGATGAGCAAGTAGAGGAGGTCGTGCCGACGTTGTCCCAGCATCAGCAAGATCCTCCATGCGCACCACCGGAGGAGACGAGGACAGAGATTTGGGCCGACGGTACAAAGTAAGTCAATTAGATGGTTTAGTATATATTTGTGTTTCTCTTTATTCATCGTATATTGACTTTTTCAGTAATCTAAATTATTATTTCTGTATAGATATCGTCCATCGTCGGTTCAGAGACGCCTGGGCCAATTTCTGAGGAACAACTACGGTGGCCCTTGGATCAACTACTCTGAGGCTCCGGAGGAGAGGAAGGCGTTCTGGTTTGCGCACTTCCAGGTAAAAGTATATTAAATAAATCCTCTAATTTATGCATATTCGTGATGCTAACTTAATGAATTATTTATTGTAGCAAACGTATTTTTATCCTCCGCACCGGGCCGAGTTGATCGAGCGGCTCTTTCCTACCGTTGCCGCCAAGCTTATCCGAGATGCTCTGGATGACCAGAAGGCTCGTGATCGTGCTGGAAAACCGATCCAAGGTTGGATCACGCCTGAGCAGTGGACTGCGATGAGGGCTAGATTCGACGATCCGAGCTACAAGGAAAGGTCTAAGAAGGCCAAGGCGGCTAGGCAGAATGCTGCCAAGTGGTGTGGTGGCTCGATTCCGATGACGGAACATTTCCGTCGTTTGGTATATTTTTTCTTTTAAAATATATTATTTTAATATAAGTACCATAAAATGGTACTTGGAAAAAATATTTAAGTTTAGTAATAAAAAATATATTTTTAACAGGTACAGAGGGGTGAGGATGCAAACATGGTGACCGTCTTCTTGGCCACCCATCGCAAGGACGGAAATCTCATTGATGAGAGGGCCTCACAGACCTATGTAAGTATTACTTTACTTTGTGTTTATTTTAATATAACTTAGGCAATTATTGAGTTTCCAAACCTTTTCTAGGCCGAGTATCTTAGGCTTCGTGAGCGGGCGACTGCTAGTGCACCTACACCTGGAGAGGCTGGTGCTTCGTCGCAGCCCGGTCCATCTCCGTCGGCGGACGACCTGTGGGTGACCGCAGCTGGTGGTCTCCAGAGGGGTACGTACTACGGTACGGGCTCCTATGGCGCCCTGGTTGCGACGCAGTCATCTAGGGCCTCCCCGACAGCTGTGCATTCCACACACCCCTCGCAGTCGCAGCCCTCGCAGTCGTCGGCCAGAGTCCAGGAGGCCGTCCAGGAGGCCGTTGACCGTCAGATTGCGTCTCTCCGTGACGACTTGCTGCGAAGTATGGAGGACCAGTCCCGGTCCCAGCCGCAGGCGGACGATCCGATGCTTATCGCACGATTGGATATGCTCGACCGCAGCATGACGGAGCTACGAGAATTGACAAATGATATTAGAGCCTCCAATGATCGCAACATCATGGAGCTGCAGGCGTCACAGCTATCGATGGGCGAGAAGCTTACGAGGATGCATGCGTCACAGCTATCGATGGGCGAGAACCTGACGAGGATGCAGGATTCAATGGGTGATAGCAGTACGAGGCTGTTATCTACCCTGGATTCTTACAACCAGCGACTCGCAGACTTGGAGCGGGCACGGCCGCCACCGACGTCACTGCCTTCTCCATCGACATCGGTGTCGATTCCACGGGACGAGTATGAGGAGTTGTTATCCTTGAAGCGCGCCGCTGGTCAGCCTCCTGCAGATCCGTAGTAGTCTAGTTATTTTTATTATTATTTATGAATTATTGGTACTTCAACAATAGACATGATGTATGATGCTTCTTGTGGTCTTGAATTTTTTAGTTAATTTAATTGGATTATATAGTTATCCACATTTAATTGGATTGATACTTCTTGTGGTTTTTAATTTAATTGGATTATATAGTTAACTAGATTGAATCATGTTGGTGTGTATGATGAAGATGCTGTAAAACTAGCCTCCTGCAGGGAATCACCAATGTTTGATTCTGAAATTTTTTTTTTATTTTTTTTTAAAATTAGCGACGTTATTAGCGACGTGTAGCGACGCTTAGCGACGTTAATTTACGTCGCTAATTACGTCGCTAATCAGCGACGCTATAAAACTTCGCTAAGTTCGTCGCTAATGACGTCGCTAAAGTCGTCGCTAAGAGTCGCCAATTGCTGACATGGCAAGTATAGCCAGGTCATTAAAGACGTCGGTGTAACGTCGCGATTGACGTCGCTAATCAGCGACGTTTAGCGACTTTAATAAACGTCGCTTTTTAGTGACTTGGCGTCGCAAAACGTCGCTAAATTTAGCGACACATTAAAGTCGCTAAAAAACGTCGGCATAGCGACGTTTAGCGACGTTTTTTGTTTTAGCGACTTGGTGTTTTCCGACTGCTTCAAAACGTCGCTAATTACGTCGCTAAACCTAATTAGCGACGATTTATTGTTATTTAGCGACGTTTTTAGACGTCGCTAATTTGACTTTTTCTGGTAGTGGTATCTCAGCTGCTAACTCTCCTTGATCCTCCTGAAGGGCAAGATCAGTCTCAGCTATGTCGCTAACATACGGTCCATAATGTGTAGGGATCGCATCCTCATCATAGTCACCTAAAATATGGTTATCCAGTCAAGAAAGGAACGAGTACATCACAATAAAAATAGTTCCAACACATGGTAGAAGCTATAAGACAATAAATAGTAAAAAAATATATGATAGCAATAAAACTAAAATCACAATAAGGCAACCAGAATAACTATATGCTGAAGTCTTGTCATGACAAGGATGTAGTACAATATCTTCAAGCAATATAGGAAATAAATGCAATGTATGAAAGAACAGATAGGAACAAACTACTCTACATGATTTGAAATACCTTGTTGACATGTGAATGACTAAGGGTAAAATCTGACGAACCACACGTGTCGTGCATGGCTGCTATTATTCTAGTAAGACCATGGAATGGAGAGGGTAGTTCACATGTCCAGTAAGTATTTCTCCTCCCTACGAGTACAACGTGGATTCCGAACTAGTCACAAATAAATAACAATAATCCAGAACAATCACGTATCTTATAACAAGAATCCATCATACTAATTCGTGTAACAAGTGTCAAGAATCAAATAATCTATCAAGTACTAAAAGTAATCACGGAAATGTACTCGCCTATGGTCCTTAGCTGTGGTTGGATCATGTCCCATTTCAGAGTCCAAATCCTACATATGATATGTTACCATGTCAAGAGATAATTAATTTTAATTTATTTAATTCTAGAATAATTACTCTAAAATTCTATTTTATCTTTGATTATTCTGATTTTTAGTTTAATTCCTAAATTATGTCAAAAGAAACCAAATTTTATCAACTCCAGACTCATGACACGCAAATCGAGGCAATATATTGATCAAAAAGTCAACCGATACAAACTTGACTTTTATGCATGATTTCCTATAGATTTTAGTGTCACAAATATTTTGGAATTTATGGTTCATCCGGATTCAAATTCGTTTGGAAACTGTTGCACATATAAAATCGTATTGTGCAACGATAGTTGATTGCTAACCTAGAAGTTCTACAGAATTAAACAGCATATAAATATTTCTACTTAAATTTTGGGAAAATCATATGTTGACGATCTTGACATTAGCTTTCTGAAACTTTAAACGATTCATAATTTGGATCCTTGGTTCTCCCGAAATCGCAAAAATACCGAGATGCGTCTATTTTCAGACATGCTGTGCCCTACGAATTTTTCAGAATTTAATACTCTAAATTTATTCAAAAAATTAAATATTCTTTCGCTTCTCACTTCACTCGCCTTTCGTTCACCCTTTAGGCTCAACTTACCACCTTAACTTTCCCCTAACATGCTTCCAGGTGAAGAAGCTCCGTAAGCCTTCTCTTCGTTAGTTGACCTACCCGCTCGAAGGCGACCGTTAGGGAGCCTAATCCGCGGTGACCATTAGGCGCCCTAAGGAAGACCTTCTCTTCTGTTGTCATGAGAAGGGACTAGGTTCCTAGAAGCTCTAATTCTCGGCCAAGTCCAAAAGAGGTAAAATCTTCTCTTCCCGGGTTGTTGTTCAGTCTTTTGGTATACGGCAGTTGTTTCGGCACCTCTCACTTCTTAGGGTGGTAAAGATGACATGCTCCTAGATGGAGTGGGCAAAAGATGCTTGGGATAAGCCGATTGCCTTCTCTGAGAGTATGCATAACTGAAACTGAAGGAACTAGCAGCAGCTACCGCTAAAGCAGTTCTGACCCCCTTCAATGCCATCTTCAATCCCTTCCCTCATAGCTCCCTCTCTCAGGGCATTCTCCCCTATTCTCTTTCTCTTTAGAAAACTAACCTCAATATAGTTCTAACACAAGAAACTAGTCCACATTTGGAATCCGTAGCTATGAGTAATGGCTTCTAGAAGATGAAAGAAATCCTATATGACAACTCCTCAAAATCGGCCAGAAGAAAGAACCCTAAAATTATAACCTCTCCACTATATATATAGAGGAGAGAGAAGGAGTCACAGCTCAAAGTGCACCACATGGAAGCAATCCCCTGCTGCCCACTTAGATCGGATGGCTAGGGTTCAACCCGTCTTGGCTCAAGTCCGAGTTCGACACAGATTTGGGCGGCTCGACTCGAGGTTGGCTCGGGGACCCGGCTTGACTCACACTTGCCCCCCTCTCTCACTGACCGCTGGACCCCGCTATCTAGGACATTATGGCTGACACGCAGGCCCGGCTGGCTGTTGACTGGGTAGGTTGATTTTTTTAGGGTTTTCTTATTTCAGAAAATAGTTATTTAATCAGTTTTTAGTTTTATAACTCCTAATAAATATGTAAAAAATATCATAAAATTCTCAAAAAATTCTAGAAAATATATTTGATTATTTATAACCTAAAATAAATGTTTGGAATATTTTTAATTATGTTTGACACTAAAATAAATTTGTAAAATCCTAAAAAATTAGTGTTACTAGTTTTTAATTAACCAAAAATTATGAAAAAATCTTAATAGCCCCAAATTAACCTAATAACAATATTTAAGATAGAATTTTATGATACCGAGGTTACAAGTCTACCCCCCTAAAAAAAATTTGTCCTCAAAATTTAAGGCAGAACAAATACAATAAGGAAAATTACCTCATGGTGCAAAAAGATAGGGGTAACGCTCTCGCATCTTATCTTTTTGCTTTCAAGTGGATTCACCGGGAGAGTGATGCCTCCAAGTGACGCGAACCAAGGAAATTACTTGGTTATGAAGCACTTTATCTCTTCGGTTTAGGATCTCCACAGGCTGCTCTGGATAACGGAGGCTCGGTCCAACCTCAAGCTCCGAATGATCTAATACATGGCTAGGATCTGCCACGTATCGCCTCAGCTGGGACACATAAAACACGTTGTGTACTCCTTTCAATGTAGGCTGTAAGGCTAGTCGATAGGCTACTGCCCCGACCTTCTCCAGAATATTGAAAGGTCCGATGAAACTTGGACGAAGCTTTCCACGTCCACCGAAACGAATCGTACCACATGTCGGAGAGATCCTCAAGAACACCAAGTCACCAACCTATGCCAAAATAGGAACTTAATACTTAATCTAAGAATATAATCGATATTTAAATAAATAAATTTACCTCAAACTCTAGCGGTCTCCGGTGGCTATCGACCCACTGCTTCTGTCTGTCACGAGCCACTCGAAGTCTCTCTCTAATCTGCTTCACTTTTTCTACAGCATCAACTACCATCTTTGGTCCCAATAGTACTCTCTTTCTCTCTCCTAAGTCGTCCCAAGACAATAGAGTCCGACATCTTCTACCGTATAGAGCCTCGAAAGGAGACATCTCGATACTGGGCTGATAGCTATTGTTGTATATAAACTCTACCAGCTGAAGATGATCCTCCCATGAGCCACCAAAATCTAGTACACATGTCCGAAGCTTATCCTCGAGCGTCTGAATAGTCCTCTCTGACTGTCCATGCATCTGAGGGGGGTAAGCAGTGCAAAATTAGAGTTGGGTACCCAAGCTAGGCTACAAACTCCTCTAAAAGTGGGACATAAATCTGCTAACCCGATCGGCGATGATGCTTACTGGAACTCCATGCAGCCTGACTATCTGTCTCACATATAAATCAGCAAGCTTCTCCGTGGACAATTCCACTTTGAAGGGAAAAAGTTGGCCAATTTGGTCAGCCTGTCAACAATGACCCAAATTGCGTCCTTCCCTCCTGGAGTGCATGGAAGTCCGAAAATAAAATCCATCATGATATGTTCCCTTTTCCACTCAAGAATTGGTAGTGGTTATAGCAATCCTCCTGGTCTCCGTCTTTCGGATTTGACCTGCTGGCACACTAAACATCTGGAGACAAAACATGCTACCTCTCGCTTTATCCTAAATGCACACGTGTTCCCTCAGGTCCTTATACACGTGTTCCCGGATGTATAAAATACTGGGAACGATAAGCCTCCTCCATGATCTCGTCCCGTGGGTCCCTACTAGGCACACATAACCTAGTCCCATGTATTAGTGAACCATCCTCAGCAATAGCGAAGTCCTCCATCAATCCTGCCTGCACCTGAGCTCTGAGGCTTCCCAGACCCTCATCCTGGTACTGTGTCTCTCGGATCTTCTCCATCAACCCCGACTAAATCTTTATGCCCATCATCTGTATCTCCACTCCTGGAATAATAACCTTAATGCCCAGGATATCCAAGTCTGCTAATAAGTGACGATCCGTTATCAAGTACATCGCTACTGGATATCTGCTCAAGGCATCGGCAATTACGTTAGCCTTCCCTGGATGATACTGTAGTGAAATATCAAAATCCTTCATCAGTTTTAGCCACCTATGCTGCCTTATATTCAGCTCTTTCTGCGTAAAGATGTACTTCAAGCTCTTGTGGTTAGTATATATTTTTGTACGCTCTCCGTACAGATAATGTCTCAATAACTTTAGAGCGAAGATCACCACTGCTAATTCCAAGTCGTGAGTGGGATACTTTTTCTTATGTGGCCGCAACTGTCTAAAAGCATATACCACCACCTTCTTGTTCTGCTCATCCCAAGTCCTTCCCCGAAGTATCGCAATAAATGACAAATCCACCCATTCCCGATTGTACCGTCAAAATAGGCATTGTTGTCAACCTCTTCTATTGCTCATTAAATGTAGTCTGACATTCTTTGGTCCACACGAACTGCACATCCTTTCGAGTGAGTCTAGTCAATGGCTCTGCGATCTGAGAAAAATCTTTCACAAATTTTCTGTAATACCCAGCCAATCCTAAGAAGCTTATGATCTCTGCAACAGAACTCGGAGTGGTCCAAGAATCTACAGAAGCAATTTTCTTTGGATCCACCGATATCCCGTCTCCAGTCACCACATGCCTAAGGAACTCTACCTTATCTAGGAAGAACTCATATTTCGAGAGTTTTCTATGGAGCTTCTCATTCCGAAGGGTCTCTAGCACAATCCTTAGATGCTTCTCGTGCTCTTTCGATGTCTTCGAATAGGTAAGTATATCATCTATGAATACTACTATGAACTTGTCAAGGTACTGATGGAACACCTTGTTCATCAAGTTCATGAAGACTGTCGGGACATTAGTCAACCTAAATGGCATCACTATAAACTCATATTGGCCATATATTATCAAAAATACAGTTTAAGAAATATCTTCCTTATTTACCTTCAACAGATAATAGTTAGACCTCAAATCAATCTTTGAAAATACCCTCGCTTCGCTTAACTGATCGAAAAGATCGTCTATCCTTGGTAGCAGGTATTTATTTTTTTATGATAAGGTTGTTCAAAGCCCTGTAATCAATGCACATTCTCACCGACCTATCTTTCTTTGGTACAAATAAGACCGGGGCTCTCCTAGGCGAGAAACTTGATCTAATGAAACCCTTGTCTAACAATTTATCAACCTGCTTCTTCAGTTTTGCCTGCTCATTATTGTTGATCCTGTAGACCTTTTGTGATACCTGTTCTGCCCTAGGCAATAAGTCAATAGAAAATTTAAGTTCTCTGTCCAGGGGCAATCCTGGTAGCTCCTCATAAAATACGTCTAAAAACTCTATAATAATAGGGTGTGGCAAGTCCTTCTCTGCTACCATGGCTCCACAAATAATCCCATCTCTCTGCTCAACTCCTCCCCTAACAATCTTAAATTTTGGCTCTCCTGGAGGGCAGAATAGTACACATCCTCCACGACAGTCTATGCTAGCATGGTGAATACTCAACCGATCTATTTCGAGGACAATGTCAAAACTCAAAAGTAGAATTACGAGTAAACTAGCATCTAAATTATGTCCTCCCAAGGTAACATGACGCCCCTTGCAAGTTTTACTAACTAGGATAATGCCTGTACCAGTCATAATCTTGCAACTCCTACTCAAGGGTTCCATTACTAAACTTTTCTTAAGCACAAAGGATACAGATATAAATCTATGCGATGCACCAGAATCAAATAAGACAATAACACGAATAGAATCAAGAAGAATAGAACCTGCTATCACATCACCAGTCAGCTCAGCCTCCTCTACGGTCATGGCAAAAGCTCTGCCCTGTGGAGGTACTCCTCTTTGTTGGTGCTGGGCAAACTACTGCTGTTGCGTAGAAAGTGGGGGTCCTTTTGGCTGCGGGGCCACTGGTGGCCCAACCGGTCCTCTATGGGCTGAGACTCCCCCTATAGAAGGTGTGGTAGGATACTCTCTCATCTGATGTGTATGCCATCCACAGAATAAGCACACGCCTAATCTCTTCCGGCAGACCTCCCATGAATGCCCTAGCTTCTTGCAATAGTTAAATAGGGGATCTTGTTGCACTTGTATCTGTGGCTCCTGTTGCACTTGTTGAGATGGGGCTCTGACTGGGGCATGGTACTTTATTGTTGCTGTTGCAAAAAGTTCCTTGGCTGAAATTATGGACGCTTTGCCTGCCCTTGACAACTACCACCGCCGATAGCATCCTTGTTCCTCTTGGTCCGAAGACCCATATCCACCTCGACCCTTTGAGCCTCTGTCAATATGTCAGCAAAAGTCGTATGAGCCGAAGAAATATGGACCTTGACCTCTTTGTTCAAGCCCTTTCTGAATCGTCTAGCTCTATCCTCCGGGTCCCTCACCATGTACTCTATGAATCGGCTCAGCCTTTCAAATTTTGCAACATACTCTTCCACGGTCATCCCGTTCTTCTCCAAGTTCTGGAATTACTTCTCCAGAACCCCTTTGGTTATTGCTTGAAAGAATTTCCTCTTAAAGAGGTCCTTGAATTGCTCCTAAGTCAGGTTTGGATCTGCAATCCTAGGCTCATTTCTGAACCAAGTACGAGCAATGTCGTGAAGTTGCAAGCCAATAACCTCAATCTTTCGGTCCTCAGAAAGCCGAAAAACTCTCATGATCTGCTCAATATCCTTGAGCCACTCATCAGCGTAGAGGATTCTCTTTGTCCCCTTGAACATCTGAGGCTCTATCTTCTTGACGTCCTGGATGTTATCCACCTTCGGTTGAGTGGCCTGCTGTTGTGATTGCTGGGCAACCCTCTCCATGGCTGTTAGAAAACCTGTTAGGCATTTTCTATTTCTGCCCTCAGCATTTTTGTCTGCTACCTCTGGGCCTCTTCCTGATATTTTTGAGCCTCCATCATGATTCTGAAGAGCTCTTGTAATAGCTAAGAATGAGGAGGAGGGATCCCCGGTCCAGCTGATAAGGTCTCTTGCGATACGGATGGTGTAGGGAGAGTACCATTAGCTCTGGAACCGCGCACTCTAGTCTTGGGTGACATTCTGAAAGGTTGAAAACCACAAGAATTCAATTGATATAGCACAAGATAAGGTAGTATTCAAGAAGGACAATCAACTATGAAAGAGGTTCGATTGCTCGGAAGGGATTAATAAGGGTTATCAAGTTGTGTATATGGGATCCCTAATTGTGATTGAGTATTTTCCTATTCCTCGTATGTATATCCTATGGCAGTCTCGCAGTCGTACACCTAACTTAAGAACCACTAAGAGTTCGCAACCTTGTGCAAAACCTGACCTGTATAGGCCACCATAAAAATGTCTTACGACCCGCACCCTGGATTTGGGCATGAGTCATGAGTACGTCCAGCCTACGCCGCGGTGTCGGTGCTAGAGCGCTGTATAATAAGCCACAATTATAATCTACAACCCATAACATATATATACATATCCACACTATACTCAATCACATGCACTAGATTAAATAAATATACTAGAGATAATAAAGAAATAATAGTCTCGATGCGGGTCCAAGAAGTCTCCCAAAAATGACTAAATATCCAAAGAACAATATTCAAAATATTCTCAAAAAATTGTCGGAGAACAATCCGGTCCAAAATAACTAACAAAACCAACTACTCTACTAAACTATTCCATTGCAGATGGTGTCTGAGCTGCTTACTCTCCATGATCCTCCTGAAGGGCAAGATGAGGCTCAGCTATGTCGTTAACATACGGTCCATAATGTGTAGGGATCGCATTCTCATCATAGTCACCTAAAATATGATTATCCAGTCAGAAAAGGAATGAGGACATTACTGTGAAAATAGTTTCAACACATGGTAGAAGCTATAAGACAATAAATAGTAAAAATTATATGATAGCAACAAAACTTAAATCACAATAAGGTAGCTAGAATAACTAAATGCTGAAGTCCTATCATGGCAAGGACGTAGTACAATATCTCCAAGCAATATAGAAAATAACTGCAATGTATGGAAGAACAGATAGGAACAAACTACTCTACGTGATTTAAAATACCTTGTTGAGATGTGAACGACTAAGGGTAAAATCCGGCAAACCACATGTGTCATCCATGGCTTCTATTATTCCAGTAAGACCATAGGATGGAGAGGGTAGTTTACACATCCAGTAAGTATTTTCCCTCCCCATGAGTACAACATGGATTCTGAACCAGTCACGAAGAAATAACAATAATCCAGAATAGTCATATATCTCATAACAAGAATCCATCATACTAATCCGTGTAACAAGTGTCAAGAATCAAATAATTAATACTAAGAATGCATTATAGAGACTATCAAGCACTAAAATTAATCACGAAAATGTACTCGCTTGTGGTCCTTAGCTGTGGTTGGATCAGGTCCAAATTCAGAGTCCAAATTCTACGTATGATATGTTACCATGTCAAGAGATAATTTATTTTAATTTATGTAATTCTGGAGTAATTATTCTAAAATCCTATTTAAAATTTTATTATTCTAATTTTTAGGTTAATTTCTATTTTTTTCCAAAGAAACCAAAATTTATCAACTCCGGACTCATGACATGCAAATCGAGACATTCTATTGACCAAAAAGTCAACCGATACAAATTTGACTTTTGTGCATGATTTCCTGTAGATTTTAGAGTCACAAATATTCTAGAATTGATGGCTCATCCAGATTTAAATTCATTTGGAAACTATTGCACAAACAAAATAGTATTGTGCAACAGTGGATGATTGCTAACCTAAAAGTTCTACAGAATTAAAAGCCTAAATTTTTTTTCAATTAAATTCTAAGAAAAATATATGTCGACAATTTTGAAACTTTAAACGGTTCATAATTCGGATCCCTGGTTCTCCCAAAATTACAAAAATGCCGAGATGCATCTATTTTTGGAAATGCTGTGTTCTATAAATTTTCCAGAATTTAATACTCTAAATTTAGTGAAACAAATTATATATTCAGAAAACTAACCTCAATATGTTATAACGCAAGAAACTGGGCCACGTTTGGATTCCGGAGCTATGAGTAATGGCTTCTGGAAGATGAAAGAAACCCTAGATGACAACTCCTCAAAATCGGCTAGAAGAAAGAACCCTAAAATTATAACCTCTCCACCATATATATAGAGGAGAGAGAATTAACCGCAGCTTAGAGTGCCCCATATGGTAGAAATCTACTACTGTCCGCTCAGATCAGATGGCCAGGGTTCAGCACGGCTTGGCTCGAGTCCGAGTTCGACTCAGATTTGGGCGGCTCGGCTTGAGGTTGGCTCGGGGACCCAGCTTGACTCACACTTGCCCCCCTCTCTCACTGACCACTGGGCCCCGCTGTCAGGGTCGCTATGGCTGACACACGGTCCCCGCTGGCTACTGACTGGATAGGTTGGTTTTATTAGGGTTTTCTTTAAAATAGTTATTTAATCAGTTTTTAGTTTTATAACTCCTAATAAATATGTAAAAATATTAGAAAATTCCCAAAAAAATTTATAAAATATATTTTATTATTTATAACTAAAAATAAAAGTTTAGGATATTTTTAATTATGTTTGACCCAAAAATAAATTCTTGAAAGTCCTAAAAAATTAGTGTTACTAGTTTTTAATTAACCAAAAATTGTGAAAAAAATCCTAATAGCCCCAAATTAACCTAATAACAATATTTCAGCTAAAATTTTAGGATACCGAGGTTACATTATATCCCAAGTCAATTATAACTGATATAATAAGGCTGAGTCTAACTTCCTCTTCTTCTCTTCTTCCTCCTTCTGATCTATGCCAAGTTATTGTACAAAAACATAGAGAAATGGAGTATTCTCTGCCTGCAATGGTGCTTCCTAATGAGCATCATTATAGTGGCCACAAAGTTGTAATCAATTATTGTGCGCATCAGCAAGACGATATGTGTTTATCCGGTTGACTTACACTATGCCCATTAGACAACAGGAAGAAAGGCGAGATAAAAATCAAAAAGAGTAAGATGAACTTCTTTTTGCCCTAGTAAACATGGCCTCACACCTTCCCCGCAATGAAAGATGTTCAATATGGCATACCTCGAGGACGCCCAGTCAGAGGAGGTTCGATCATCTTATCAAATCTTTTGAAAGATTTTACCGGAATACTCGTTCTCGAAGGTGGGAACTCTTGCTCATGAGGAGTCCCCATTCCTCAGAATCTGAATCAGATCTTGCTCGGGTAACTATCCCCGTGAATCGAAGATAGATGGTGTGGACTCCAACTATACAATGCTTTCTTTAGCCCTTTTATTGTACACAGAGAGGCTAGTATATACACCATTGGCAATGAACAAGATATTTCTCTGCTAGGGAATATTGAGCAACATCTTAATTCATTGGAGGACACACTCAAAGACATGCACAGTATTATGTAGAACATGCATCAGATGATGATGGTCCAACACTCTCCCATATCAGTACTTATTCAGGAAGCCACGCCTATTGCTACCCAACCCACCCCAGGAGTAACACTTCCTCAAGGCAATATAAATCAGAATGCGATTCTTAATCAAGAATCGGCCGCACCAACTCTTGACCCTCTCAATGTTGGGGGTAGAACTACACCAGTCACTGTACAAGTTCAACCAGCATCACTTCAGTCAGTTGAACCCCTGCAAACTAAGGATCCACACGAAGCCATTCGTAAGTTACGTGCCAAGTTTGACGCTTTGAAAAACAAAGACCAATTCCAGAAGTTGGGAGTAACACAACCTTATCCACCTCACTGGGATGATGTTCCCTTTTCTCCCAAATACAAGCCTCAATCGATGATCTTGTTTGACGCAATGACATCTCCAAGTCAATATATCAACTACTTTAATATGATGACAGTTCACCTACAAAAGAATGATGCCCTTTTCATGAGGGTATTGATTGGATGCTTAGCCGGAGTAGCCTATGACTGGTACTATAGTTTGTCTGATAACTGAATATCATTGTTTGAAGATATAAAATGTCTCTTTCTTACCCAATTCTATAATAGAGTTATGGACATGACTATGTCTTCAATTACCGACATTAAGCAAAAGGAGAAGGAAACCGCTCGCGAATTCATAGAGCGTTATAGGCAAGCAACTATGAAGTTACCTCCTGGTATTCCTGACTATGCATTCATAGATACCTGCAAGACGAATATGTTGCTTGCAATAATTCTCTGGATAGGCCCCACCCAGTTTCAAGATTGGATGGCTTTCATCATAGGTGCTGAAGCTATTGAAGTTACCGCAAAGGAAGCCCGTTTGTTAGGATTACAAATGCCTAGTACAGAGGATAAGGGGAAATACCTCCTTACTAATACGAACAATCACAACAATAAGGGAAATGAGGTCCTTGCCATAAACGTCTCTAAACGACATACTTCCCTGCCGATACAAAAATCTCCAGAGTCCTCAAAGCCCATAGAAGAATATTCCTTTAATGTGAATGACATCATCAGCATCTTCGACTGCCTAGTAAAAAGCAACAAACTTCTGTTGCCTGATATCAAATGGCCAGATGAGGCTGGTCAAATAGAAAATCTGAAATACTGTCTGTTTTACCGTTACGTACATAATCCAACGAAGGCATGCTATATACTAAAGAGAAAAATTTAGCAGTTGATAGACTCTAAAGCAATCACTCTTCATAATGACGAAAAGACTATCACTACCAACTTTGTGTCGCTGCAATTTGGAGATTTCCTAACTCAAGAAGTCCTAGATGGTTTTATGCTGATATCTAGAACAATAATTGAAATAGTCAATGTCCCACCAACTCAAAGTTAAACAGAAGGGTTGGTACCCATTACTACATAACGAGGTGAACTCATATGGGTTCACCTGGACCTACTACCAGATCTAGAGAAGCAGGCAGTATCTTCTAGTTTTAAATCTACGAAGAGCCAGGAAAATAAAAGACATACGGCGAACAAGGTCAGGTCCCATCATATGGTTCTTCTCTCTACAATGCCTGAAGAAGAAGAAGAAGCCATGACCTGTACTAGGTCCGGAAAGGAATATCTTAAAAATTGTGAGGCTGCACAAGAAGATGCTCATGCTTCTCCTCCTACCTCTTCGACTCATATAGCTCCTGTCACTGCAGAACCAGGCCCGTCAAAACCCACAGTAGCTGAGAAAGAAAAATAAATAGAGGTTTGCTTCGACAGATCTCTGAAGATGAATCAACCTCAGGGACTGAGAAGCCATACAACTTCGATATATTGGCCCACTTAGGTAAAACTCCTGTCCGACTTTCCATATTTGAGTTACTTCGTCTATCAAAGAAAACTAGCGAAGCTTTGAGTGAAGCACTAATACATGCAGATTCTTGCCAGCTCAACTCAAAACCCTTGACGAAGAACCTATAGCATATCCTCAATGCCACGGTGTAGTAGAGAAAATTCCAAACATAACCTTCATGTAGTATGACATGCTACTCAAATACAATAAACATGGTAGGCCATTGTATTATACCGGCTATGTTGACTCCATTAAAATGAGCCGAATCCACATCGATCTTGGTTCACCACTCAGCATAATCCCTAAGTGTTAATTTCGAGCTCTGGAAATACCAACGCATAATTTGTCGGCTACCAACACTACCATCTTGGGCTTTAATGCTGGAAGAAGTCGACCGCTGGGAAAGATATACCTAAAAATACAGATAGGCATCCTTCGAACTGAAGTCACATGTTATGTGATTGATTCTGAAGTATCCTATCATGTTTTGCTGGGATGACCATGGATACACGAGCATAAAATTATACCTTCCACCCTGCACCATTGCTTTAAGTACGTGGACAGTCAGGGGGAGGTCAAAAATAAAGTTTGTCGACATCAATCCGTTTAAAGGTATTGAAGTATATTACTCTAATTCCATACTTTATACACCAGAGTACATGAAAGAAGAAGTTAATGGGACTGAAGGTGAGCCCGAAAGCACCCCTAATGAGGAACCTCTCACGATCCAAATTAAAGGGCACAATACTCGTCTAACTACTTCAGAGCCTCTTGTTATTAACCTCTGTAGGCCAATATATGAAGAGAAGGCCAAAGAACTGTTGGTTATAAATCTTCCTAAGAAGCTGCCTCCTTTAGTCATCGACCTGGGATGCTGTAAACAGTCGACATCAGCAGATCAACCCTTAGTCGTTGATCTTACCGAACCTCCGATTAAAGAAAAATTCTTGTTGACTGTGTGGGGGAGGAAAAATCTTGTATTTTATGAATAAATAAGACTCTCCTTCATACTACATTGATGTTGATCCTTCTGCACAAGAATTTATATATGTCCTATCTGCCTATGAACCCTTATCCATACCGGTGGCATCGTCATGTCAGAATGGCGTAGCATACAGTGTGCACAAAGATGCTTGCTTTATAGTCCTAGCAAGGCAGAATGATCAAAGGTAGATACTTTTTGGCAAACCTAGAAACAAAAGGGTCATACAGACCAGTGATTCTGACGACGACTATGGAAAACTATAGATCCATCGGTACAGCTGACAGACTAAAAATATTATCCAAATAATGGGTTATGATTTGAAGTCTGGCGGAGGTCTCAATTACTAAAAAGGTAGATGTACCCCTATATGTCACCGCTCTCCAAAGGAAAAACTTGAGACATATTATCAGCGAACCGGCCATGGTTTAGGATATGTCACACCACCAACAATGCCAGAAAACTCATGATCATAAGAAGAGACTTACCATTCTTCTGACCCATCGTTCTAGGAATCTAATAAAAGCATTGGTAAAGTATTCAAGCATGCTCTTTCTGTCAACATGGTGTCAACTGACTCAGATGATGAAGGCGATTTAATTTTAGAACTCTTTGAAAATAAACCTTGGGCCCAACAGGTGGATTCACAATAGGAGCTTCGGTTGGAGCAACGCGAACCACCTATATAAGATAAGATCATTCAAATTAACGTAGGAGATGAGTCTTCCCAAAACCAATCTTTATTAGCAAGGACCTCTCTGAGGAGGATAAACAAGCCTTGGTTCAACTAATAAAAGAGTACATTGATATCTTCGCTTGGATTTATAAGGATATGCCTGGTCTGGATCCTCAGATAGCTACACACAAGCTCAACATTCTCCCTAATGCCAAACCAGTAAAACAATAAAAGCGACAATTTTGCATAGACATGATGGACGCAATTGAAGCGAAAGTTAAAAAATGATAGCATGTAGCATTGTTCGAAAAGAACAACATCCTGATTGGGTTACAAATATTTTTCCAGTCATAAAAAATGGAAAAGTTTGTGTCTGCATAAACTATCAGGATCTAAACTCAGCATGCCCAAAAGATGAGTTTCCTCTTCCCATCACCGATGTCATGATCGACAACACACGCAGTTTCGAAAGTATGTCTTTCATGGATGGATTTTTGGGATATAATCAAATCAAGATGTGTCCTGAGGATAAAAAGCATACCTCTTTCCATACACTACTCAGAGTATACTGTTATACAATCATGCCCTTTGGTTTGAAGAATGCAGGAGCAACGTATCAATAAGCCGTGAGCACTATCTTCCATGAACATCTACAAAAACAGTAAAATGTTACATAGATGATATCATTGTTAAGAGCCGTATTAAAGAGAACCATATTCAAAATCTGAAAACAGTGTTTGAATTAATACGCCAACATCAACTAAAATAAACCCGACCAAATCTTTCATAGAAGTATCCAGTGGCAAATTTCTTGGATTTGTCATACTTTCAAAGGCATCCATATTGATCATAATAAGGTTAAAGCCATTCTTGAGATGCGTTCTCCACGTAATCTCAAAGAACTTCGTGGACTGCATGGTCGTCTGGCATACATTATGAGGTTCATCTCAAATCTCTCCGGACAATGTCGACCCTTCACTCACTTAATGAAGAAAGATGTGTCATTTGTCTGGAATGATCCATGTCAGCAAGCATTCGACGATATCAAAGGATATCTCACAAACCCGCCAGTTCTAGTGCCTCCAATCGCAGAAAAACCACTTTTTGGTATGTTCGAGCAATGGATCATTATTTATGAGCTATTCTCACACAAAAGGGTAATAAAGGCTATGAACAAGAAATCTACTATCTCAGTCATTTTATGGTCAGCACCGAGCATAAATACAATCATGTGGAAAAAGAATGTTTGGCTCTGATGTTCGCTATTCAAAATATGTGATACTATGTGACAGGTCAAACTATTCATGTCATATCCAGAGTGAATCCTCTCTGGATATTGATGACCAAACCAAGCACGCTCAGTTCTAGATTGGCTACATGGGCAATATTTCTATCACCATATGACACAGTATATGTCCCACAAAAAGCAGTTAAGGGTCAAGCACTAGCTGATTTCCTAGCAGCTCATCATGTACCAGAGACCTCCAAGCTGTATGACGAGATTTTTGACAAAGTTTTAGCATCGGATATGGAGATGGGAGATGACATCTGGCAATTGTTCTTTGATGGCGCATTGAGAACAGGAACTAAAGAAAACATTGTAGTCAGAGTGGGCATAATCCCAGTATCTCCTGACAAACTATTCATTGATCGCACGTAGTCCTCAGTGAACCATGTTCTAATAATGTAGCAGAATACAATGCTTTACTTATTGGCCTTCAATTAGCCAAACAATTGAATATGGAGTACCTGAAAGCCTACGAAGATTCCAAGCTAATAGTCAATCAGATAAGGGAAGAGTATAAAGTCCGACATGAGGACCCCATCCCTTACCATCAAGCAGCAATTGAATTAGCTCTTACCTTCAAAGAATTCTTCATCGAGCATGTAACTCAATTACAGAATATAGAAGAAGATGCACTGGCTGGTTTAGCCGCACCTTGGCCATCCCTCTGAAGAGATAACACTCGATCATGAAAACAAGTAGAGAGTTGTTCTGTACCAAGAATAATCTACATATCGAATAGAGCTACATCCTAAAGTCAACCTCCATTGATGAATATTGGAGATGCCCTTTTATAGACTATGTTGCTTATGGGATCCTCCCAGAAGATTTGAAAGAGGCCACTTCTATTAAGAGACGTTCACTCTGATTCTATTATAATACCTCATCCAAGATATTATATCGTCGTTCATACGACGGGCTGCTATTACGTTGTTTGTCTAATATTTAATCAAGATAAATACTTCACGAAGCTCATAATGACATATTTATAGCACATCAGCCAGGTCCTAAACTACATGACCATCTCAGAAGAATGTGTTATTACTGGCCTACCATGGTGGCAGATGTAGTAGATTATTCTCGTAACTGTAGAGCATGTCAAATCTATGCTGACTTTATATACCAGCCGTCAGAATTCTTACATTATATGGCGGCATCCTAGCCTTTTGAAGCAAAGATAATAGACATTATTGGTCCTATCAGCCTACATTCTTCCAGAAAACAACAGTTCATACTTGCAATAACTGACTATTTCTCCAAATAGGCAGAGGCAGTTCAACTCATCGAGGTTAAGACGTCCATGTTTGCGATGAACGAAAGTTGTACGAATTTATAATTATAAACTATTAAAAGAAAGAAGAGTACAAAAGATCCTAGACAAGAATCTAAGTACAATTAATTTTGGAAAAATATAGCTGTAGAGATCTGATCTACGGACGATCACTTTACTCCTTGGACCACACGACGATAAAGAAATGCAAGGATGCTGTGAACAACTTAAAGAGTTAGGCAATGAGAAAGCTTTGGCAACAACGGCACGACAATCTTCTATTTCTCTCATTCTGTTCTTGAACTTCAAAGAATTAAAATCCTCTATAACGTACAAATGATCGTATATTTATAGGATTTCAGAGTAGTTATGATAGTGTGCGCACACTTTAGACAGTCCGTACTGTGCGCGCACTTTTGATGGGATGACATCCTATGATCTAGTGAGTGGGTGTACAACTTGCTGCCTGCTTGACACGTTGCTTCCTTTACGAGAAAAGCGTAAGTCATGGGACAATTATTTATGCACATTTTACGAGGAATATGGCATGTAGGACACATAATCATATTTTTTTCAGTTAGGATCGTAGCCACACTTTAGAAGTGGTTTGGAGACTGACGAACTTTTGATAAAATTGTTCATATAGGAGCACTTTTGAAGAAGTACCCGTAATGGTGCACTTTTAAGAAAATTGGTCGTCATGGCGCATTTTTGAGGAAGTGGCCTTGATGGCGTACTTTTGAGGATTTTGGCCTTAATGGAGCACTTTTAAGGAAGTAGCCATGATGGCACACATTTGAGAAAATAGCCATGATGGCGCACTTTTGGAAAGATTGGCTATACAAGAGCACTTTTAAGAGATTGGTTCGTATTGGTCGCTAAACGACAACCTAGGTGTGTGTGACGCAACTCAGCTGTAATGATGACTTCTGACTCATCGATTGTTGTTCAGTCTGTCAGATTCGTTGCATTTAATATTTGGGAGAAAAGTAGGCATGTGATTTGTGCGCCTGTCTTTGTTGACGAAAGCAGCTTAAAATTGTGCCATCGTTTAAAATAGAGAGAAAGAGTGTCATTCTTCCCCTACTAAGTTTATTTGTAGGAAACTGCGGCGTCTTCAGGAAGCACATTTTTATGCTTCTACAATATCCCCTTCAATGTTTTTGAATTCGTCTAGGAGAATTCAAAATACTTTGAATTAGAAACATAAAAAGTTGTTCATATTTTGTGCTCTTATTTTGGACAGAATCCCAAAGGATTGCTGACGTGACTAAATAACATGATTAATATGCGGGATTCGAAGAGTCTTGATCCAAATCTATAAATAGACTTGGGGGGAGAGATAAAGGTTTCTTTTATTGATTCTGAAAACCCTCTGTGTTCTCTTTAAAACCCTAATCCTTCTCTTTCTTCCTCGAGCAACAATAATGGCCCCCAAGCAGACTCAGGCGGCCAAGAAAGGCAGTAAGGGGAAGGGATTGGCCTCCTCTTCTCGATCAACGATGGGAGGCCGTCGACGAGTTCGACGATGGCTCAACCCATTGTAGAGTGGTCATCATGCCATCTTGGAGAGTAACAACAGGGGCTATAGCACACCCTCCACTGATAGGCACGACGACTAACTTTTTTTTTCTTATCTTCTTCTTTCATTTTACATATACAATGTAATCTCCAATAATGTCAAAAAATAAAAGAAAGAAGAAGGAGAACAAAAAAATGGAACACAGAGACACGTGTACACGTGCACATTTCTCTCGTTCAGAGCAGAAATAGCCTCTATGGCATATTTTTCCTCGTTCAGAGTGAAAATAATCATCTAGAGCATTTTCTCTCGTTCATAGTGAAAACAATCACCTAAAGCATTTTTCCTTATTTATAGTGGAAAACTTCATTATGGCACACTTTTCCTTGTTTAGAGATGAAACAGTTACTATGGCGCACTTTCCCTAATATTGGCAAGTCAGCGCACTTTTCATCCGTTTTGACATATTGGCGCATTCTTCGTCTGTTTTGGCAGATTGGCGCATAAAATGCACCGATCTCCTAAACTATTCATAAAATGCGTCTATTTTCCAAAATTTTGGAAAATATGCCTCTCTTAGAATTTTTAAAGATTCATAATAGGATTATTTTTACGTACTCCTCTTCATGAGATTTATTGACTCCTCGTTTGTGGCATTTGTAGTTGACTCGGGTACGAATCCTTTGGCTGAACTGATGGTATCCACTATTGGACTTCTGCATACTAATTATTTAGAGGACTTATTGTACACCGATTTTCCCCAATCTGATAAGAAGATGTCCAGCACACGCCAATTGTTGAGCCGGGCAAGGGAAACGAATGCTGACATCTTTGATAAATGGTGCTGCCAAGGAAGCTACGAGATCGGCGAGAGCGTTAGCCTCAATATTTTATAGCCGCGACACATGCTCTATGAAAAACTCGTCAAAGGTGAAGATTATGCCGAGTGAAGCTTGATGGTAAGAAATCAAGTCCTCGTGATGGACTTCGTACTCGTCCCCTCTCACTTCCTTCACGAATGAGACATATTATAAGCCCGCTTTCTTGTTTGGCGATGCCATTCATCAATCATCTCAGCCCAAGAAAAAGAAAAAGAAGTGGTTATTCAATGCTTATGGTAGCCATGCTACTTTTTGACGAAATATGGAGTAGGATTTGACTCCGCTACTAATGGAGCTAAGCTGAGGAAAATTAGCTACAAACAAGATCATTTCTCCATTCCAGTAATGGACATTGATTTCAAACACGAGGACTCCATCCCAGAAATGTACCAAGCGAAGATTCTTCATTGAGTCAACATATTCAGTCTTCTCTATTTGCCAATACTTATACTGATGCTGGAGACATTTATCCTCAGAAGAACGTCCGACTGCTAGGATGGTTGACCAATGAAAATATCTATTGGAATCGAGCAACGACTTGGATATTAGATAAATATACCAAGAATCTCATATCTTTAATTTAATATAATGCCTTGTTAGTGACTTGCTACGGCATTGCACCCAACGCCAATATGTTCTTGGCTTTGTTAGAGCGATATAACTCTAGCACCGAAACTATTTTCACTCCACATGGCGAGTTGGGTTTGTCTTATCCGAGATAAAATATGTATCTGCACTGCCAACATGGAAGATTCTTTATGAGGAGTATGTGCCTACCAACGCAGAATTGGCATATTTAGCAACGAATGAGCTGCGTCTAGTTGAAGTATATCAAGAACTGATGTGTCACTACCTGGCCTGTAACTATTACTATAACACTGGTTCTGGTACTATCTTTATCAGGAAGTGGTTTCAATACCCATTTAAAAATAGAAGCGAATAGGAATGTACAGAGATTCGACCGCTTCGACCTTTGAGTTCTACGAGAGTTGAAGAACTCATGGCAAGTCATGATGCTGAAGATATGTCCTTTGCGTATCGTGTTGGAAGCTTTGCTGCAAGCAAACAGGTTACTAGCTATCTCAAATGCACTCGTATAGAGATCTCGTCTGAAGCTTTGTTGGCCGAATATTTCTTTTTATGGCTCCGAAGATAGGTAGTACCTGGAGGTTCAGGTTCAGTGGATCATCTCCACAAGACTGTTTTATTCCCTGCAGTCCGCCTGGTTTTCAAGCATCGATTGGCACTGTTACTAGCTATGGTGTGCCGTTTGAATGCTGCTTTGCGGGAACTTGCTCATAACTTGGGAGTAGATTCTCGACGAGAGAAATTTTCTTGAACAGAGCTTCCATTTACATATCTAATGGGTTGGTTGATTTTACACAACCAGAGTTTAATGGCTCACAACTTGACTCTGGTTGACAGGACAGAACACTTGTTCCTCTGTAGATATAAACTTTTTAAATGGACCTATGCCATATATTTTCAGACCAGACGAGCTTTAAACAAGGAAAATAGTTGGAGCTTTTATTGACTTGTTCCCCACATAGCAACTGAGCACCAAGGTTCGAGTTTTACTGACGAGGGGACCACCATATCGAGGTTGCCATCAGGGTTCTTTTCATGGCTGATGTTTATCCGTCTATTTCACTTAGTGTATAGAAATGGCAAGGGTTGCACCTTTGAACCGTAATTACATAGCCGCTTTGCAAGACAATTTGGCTATGTTCAATTGCACGTAGGAAATACTACTCTGTGCTTAGCAAATTCTGGAGGTTTAATCAATGGCGTCGGGGGATGGAGATATTTTATCATGGATTGTACATGAGCTACTTTTATTCTGCCTGCACCCAAACCTCATTTATGCATATTGTATTCCTTTATCCAGTTTTATTGTTCCATCAACCAATTTTACGAGAGTTTTGATATGCGAACTAGTTTTCGAATCCCGGTAGAAGGAGCCATTCTGGAGCCAATAAGAACTTTAATCAAGGAGAAGGAGGATGCACCTCTGGATGAGATATTGGAATCTCTTCCACATGTACGACCAGATACACCCGCCCCTGCCATAGTAGTTCAAAAATATTGAAAGTATAAGATTACATCCCCTACTAAGGGCCAATCTGCCAAAAAGAGGGTTGTTGTTGCGAAGCCTAGGAATTCAAAATTGAAGAGTTCTACTCCCTCAAGAAGGAATTTGATTGATGAATTGATTAGTTCGTCAGAGCGGCCTAGACCGTCTGCCGCCTCCCCAGCGGTGAAGTGGATTAACACTTCCATCCCCCCTGCTATTTCTATAGGAATAAGTGTTACTTTTTCTGCTGTAATAGTTTATTTAGCAGATCCTATCCACGATGATGCAGCTTAACTTATCCTGCCGATTGCATTCATACCTCCTCTGCCAATGGGTCCAAATAATCAGGCTGCTCCATGAGTGGATCTGAAGGCTCAACCTGCTCTGGGAAGTTCTGATCCCAGGGTCAGTGGTAATGAAGAAGACATTGACGTAGAAATAATTTCACCTCATCTGGTTGAAGTTGGTGATCAGATCGAGTCACAAGCTGAAATTGTCGCCACAACTCCCGAAGATATGCCTGAACAGGATATTCAGGCCCAACCTTAATCTGCTAACTCGGCTTGAAGATGCTACGGAGCAAATTGATACTGAAACTGTAGTTTCAAAAGTGAGCATGACTATAAGTGATTACGATAATTTGCTCCATCATAACGATTCCCCTGAGGTGGAGTCTTTGTTGACAAGCTTGAGGAATTCTTTGGAAGGTAGACTCCTGAAGATGAATATGTACCAACTGGTACTAGTACTGGTACATGTCTCTCTATTCTTTCTATACCACAAGTTCGTGTGTTGCATGTCTCGTTGTCACAAATTCATGCAATGACAAATCAAGCTAGCAAAGGTCAAGGTGTCACTTCTTTTCTTAACTCGATGTGCATATATCTTAACTACAATGTGTTGTTTATTGATCATATTATTTTTAATATTTCTTGTAGGTGATGAAGTTATGGTAGAAGTTGCTCCGGAGAGGGCCGAGGAGACAGTTATTTTGTAGGCTGAAACAACTTCTATTATTGATATCACTATTTTGGCTGCGAATATCGTGTCAATACCAACAGTAGCTTCAACTTCTCTTGTGGTAGAGATGACTAATGATGCCAAAATGGCTTCCACTGCTAGCCCGAGAGAACAAGTAGCAAGTTATTCCTCTTTTATCCCTAGTCTCGCAGCTACAACTATGAGGACTTCTACTTTCTTGCATCATGGTCGGGGGTTAGCTGAAATTGCTGCGACTCCAAGTTCAAACATTCGCTTTAATGCTTTAGTAGAAGCTTATACGTCTTATTTCTACACAATATTGAAAAAGTTGATAAATCTGGTGCTTCAGAAAGGTTTATCTTTTGAAGATGTGAAAGATGCTAGCTCGCCTATGATTCAACTTGTCAGAAATTTCAAGCATGAAGATAGGACTGTTGCTCTTGAGCAAATCTTGATAGGACTTGAGCAGCCCATTAATGAATATCTGCAACTTAATAGTGATGACATCTGGGCTCTAATTCATACTGAGTATGAGTCAATCACTACCGAATTTATGGAGTGTCAGACCACTTCTCAGGAGCAAATAAAGATCCATATTGAGAAGATTGTCTGAATAAATGCTTCTATGAAAGAAGTGACTTCTTCTTTGGCTCTCCATCATTCTACCCATGATAAACATAATAGCGGGGTGCTACAACTCCAAACTCATATTAAAGAATTCGAAGCCCGTATTAAGCAAGCGAGAGAAGAGTTGAAGGTGACTGTAGATGGACGTCGGGAAAAGATGGCACATTATGACTTAGCAAAAGAACAGCCTTTGGAGCTCGAGCCTAACAAGAATGAGCTTAACCACGCTCGAAACAAGATGATAGAGTTATATGCTTCTATGGCTCCTTTTGCTACAAATGACTCGAGAATGCTCAAAGCATGTATGAGAGCAACATTGAATAAAGACCAGCAACTAATTCGACTGACATAGTTCCTCCTTGATCTTTCTACTCCACCTGAGTGAAATGTATCTTATGATTTTTCTTGTTTTATTTTCTTGTAAGTTTTTCAATAAAAATAATTTAAAACTTTTAGCTTGTCAAAGAATAATTGTTTATTGTTGACGCATTTATTTATTGTGCATCTGACATTAGATAAAAATAATAGGTTAGGATAAAAACTAGATCAGAGGTAATATGGACGTGATATATTTTTGAACTGGATCCCACCGAATATATCTGCTCAGAGATAACATGGACATGGAAAAATATAATTATGTAGGAGATTTGGTGGATTTGTCACCTGTGGTATACTCATGCTGAGTACAAATGAAAATTTTTACAGGATACAATACTATCAGAGGTTATATGGACGTGATAGCTCGCTAGTTTACTTCGCTGGAAAAAGAAGAAAGTGTAATTCAAAGACAAACTATTGTCTTTTCTTTTTGGGATAATAAATGGAATATGATTCAGAGGTAATATAGACATAAATCACATTACACATATTAACTGGTGAAGAAATATGTGAGATTATTCCCAACCCAATTGGGGATCAGGAATATAATATCCTTAAAACAACTGGGCTTTAAGAATGTTATATTTTTGTTGGAGAGAATTATTTAGATGATCTCAACGAGAGTGTTTCGTTGGATTTGAGGATTGTCCCACTGGAGAACTTTGAGGACCCATTACCCATGTCTTATTCAAGAATAAATATAGATAACAGTTCGAGATATCGTGTAGGCTACAAGTTGTTGGGGATTGGAAAAATGTACTTATATTACATCTTATTTCACTCTACTGGATATGGAGAAGAATATATCGTGCCTAGACATAATACTTGTTGAGAAATTTACCGTTGATAGGCATCATTATCAAATCTCCGTTAGGTTTAGCGAGTCTGTAGGCTCCATTGGA
Source organism: Iris macrosiphon (assembly GCA_036927795.1). Classification (NCBI taxonomy): domain Eukaryota; kingdom Viridiplantae; phylum Streptophyta; class Magnoliopsida; order Asparagales; family Iridaceae; genus Iris; species Iris macrosiphon. Next base: position 71,172,350 of record JAYESA010000010.1, on the reverse strand, counting down.
GAATATTGTCTCCACCACATAAGGACCTTTCCATTTAGCTTAGAATTTGTCTTTTCTCTTATGGGTTGTGATTATAGGTCTCCTTATTGTAAGGACTAATTTACCGACCTGGAATATTTTTTTCTTGACTTTTCGATTAAAAGCTCTGAAAATGCGTGCATGGTATAGCTCAATACGCTGTTAAGCGTGCATAAATTTTTTATCGAATGCTTCTAATTCTTTCAGGCAAAATCAATTATTATTCTCTACTGTTAGCTCATTAGCAATAGCTACTCTAAGAGAAGGTATCTGGATTTTGAGCAGAAGAACAGCTTCACATCCGTAGACTTGAGAGAATGGTGTACAACCAGTTGGAGTTTGAACTGTTGTACGATAAGCCCATAAACATTCTTCAAGATTCTTATTTCAATCGTGTTTGTTGGATGAGACAAACTTTTTAAGGAGTTTTATTATAGTCTTGTTGAAGGCTTCCGCTAAGCCATTGGTTGCTGGATTTAAGGCCGTAGATGCTATATTCTGGATTCGATTCTTATTACTGAATCGATAAAATGCTTGATTAGCAAATTATGGCCCATTGTCATGTATTATCCTTCGGGGAACACTAAAACCATAGATAATATGGTGTTTGATAAAGCTAATCACGTTGGACATTTTTACTTTGATGAGCGGGACTGCTTCTGCTTATTTGGATAAGTAATCGATTATTGCAAGTATGAACCGAGGTCCTCTAAAAGAATATGGGCTGATAGAACTAATAATATCCATTCTCCAAGATTCAAAAGGCCATGAGACAGTTGTAGGATGTAAGAACTCTGTTGGTTGGTGGATAAAATCAGCATGTATTTGACATGATCTGTATTTACGAGCACAATCTATGAATTTTCTACCAAGGTAGGCCAATAATAACCCATTCTCCTGAGGCGGTCTTGTAATTTAGGACCTAGTGATGTGCTCCACAGATGCCATCCTGAGATTTACGGAGTAATTTTCTAGCTTCAGGGTTGGAAAGAAAATATAGCAGAATCCCTCAAAAGAACGACGATATAATATTTTTGGATAAAGCGTCATAGTAGAATCGGAGTGAGCATTTTTTAATAGAAATGACTTCTTTTGGATCTTCTGGAAGAATCCCATAAATAGCATAGTCTATAAAAGGGCCTCTCCAATCTTTATCTATGGAGGTTAAATTTATGAAGTAACTCTATTCAATGTGCAGATTATTTTTGGTACAGAACAACTCTCGACCTATTAGCATAATTGAGTGTCGTCTTTTTAGGGGAACGACCAATGATGTTGCTAGGCCAGCCAAAGCATCTGCTTCCATATTATGTAACCGTGCCATATGCTCGATGAAGAATCCTCTAAAAGTAAAAGCCTGTTCGATTGCTTCCTGATGATAAGTGATGAGGTCTTCATGTCGAACCTCATACGCTCCCCTGATCTGATTGACTATCAGCTTGGAATCTCCGTAGGCTTCAAGATATTATATGTCCAATTTTTTGGCTAATTGGAGACCAATGAGTAGAGCATTATATTCTGCCACATTATTGGAACATGGTTTATTGAGAGAATATGCTCGATGAATTAGTAGTTTATCAGGAGATACTAGCACTATGCCCACTCCAGCTACTATGTTGCCTTTGGGTCTTATTTTTGACGTGCCATCAAAGAATAGTTGCCAGGTATCATCTCCTATTTCCATATTAGACTCTAAGACTTTATTTAGGATATCATCGTACAGTTTGGAAGTTTTTGGTACAGGATGAGCTGCTAGAAAATTATTTAGCGCTTGACCCTTTACTGCTTTTTGCGGGACATATAATATGTCATAAGGCGATAGCAACATTGTCCATGTAGCTTACCAAGAATTAAGTATGCTTGGCTTGTTCATCAATAATTGGAGAGAATTTACTCCGGATATGACATGAATGGTTTGACCCTACACATAGTGTCGCATCTTTTGAATGGTAAACATCAAGGCGAGGCATTCTTTTTCCACATGATTGTATCGATGTTCAGCACCGACCATCATGTGACTAAGATAATAGATCTCCTATTGATGGCCTTCATTACTCGTATGTGTATAAAGATCTCCTAGGGAGTGATCCATTTCTCGAACATACAGTAAAAATAGTTTTTCTACGATCGGAGACACCATAACTGGCAAATTTATGAAATATTATTTGATGTCGTCGAATGCTTGTTGACATGATTTGTTCCAAACAAAGTACACATCTTTCTTTATTAACTGAGTAAAGGGTCGACATAGTCCCGAGAGATTGGAGATAAACCTCCTGATTTATGCCAGACGGCCTTGTAGACGACAAAGTTCTTTGAGATAACATAGAGGCTGCATTTTTAGGATAGCTTTGATTTTATCGAAGTCAATATGAATACCCTTGGAAGTTATAACAAATCTGAGATACTTGCCACTGGAGACTCCTAGAAATGATTTTGTTGGATTTATCTTCAATTGGGGGTGGCACATCAATTCGAATACCATCTTCAAATCTTGAAGGTGATCATCTTTAAGACGACGCTTGACAGCAATATCATCCACGTAGCATTCTACTATATTTCATAAATGCTTCTAAAAAGTTGTACTCATGGCTCGTTGATACGTTGCTCTCGCATTTTTTAAGCCGAAGGGCAGACCTGTATAGCAGTATATTCCCAGTGGTGTACAAAAAGTGTCACGCTCCAATCCCAAAATACGTAGGACTAGGAATACGTAACATGCCAACCTGACTCCGGTCCGACTCGAATACGTATAAGCTGTATTATAATGGTCACTATCTAAATAATCAAGTAAATATAAATATCTATGTCTTAATCCACAATGAATAGAATACACAAGAATGAGCTACATGTGCTAAAGTCGTCTGCCAGTAATACACAAACTCGAATAGACTCGAGAAAAAAATATGAGTCTATAAAACTAGGCTACATCAGCAGATAAATAAATAATATGAATAAATAAACATAACTCTGATATAAACGATATAAGTACCTGGCACCAATGCCCGTATGACAAGCAATATACAACAACAACTCCAAAGGCTCCATAATCGTTTATGCTGTAAAAACTGGCAGGGGACCATGTCCTCAGAGGGACGTAACAAGGTACAAAAAACAACAAGCCAGAAGTAAACAGTGTAATAAAACCATAATCCAGGATAAAGTACTGTAACCAACTATGTGACATGCAAATGAGAGTATGGTATCGTACCCCGGGCTGGTACTCGTGTAAGATCCCAATGGACACTTCCGTAATCTAGTAGTACACTCAAGACTCTATGTGGGGGAACCAGAAGAAAGATGTATATAGATAAATATAATAATTTAGATTTCGCATAGGTAACCTAAAGCCTAATACACATAAATAGTAATAGTAAAATATGCCCAGAGCACGATGAAGACTCTCCCCACCCAATGTAATCTCGCATCTCCATCAAGACACGCAAGATCATGACCTCTAACTATTAATAGAAGTCATAGTCAATATGTACAATTATAATTACCACTATAGCATGCATCTTGTAGTCCTATCCAGAGTCCAAGTACCACGATCAAGTCGAGAAAGACTCTGCCACATGAATATCATGTCAAGTTTCCTACGGTCGGATGTGAAAATAACATAGGCACAAATCATGGGGTCGGAAGAATGACACTATAACTACAATACTCGACTCTGCAGGGGATATCGGTACTCGAATTTTGTTTGGACACAAAGTATCATATAACGGCCCTAGGCTCACAAGAATAATAATAAACCACACAAATACAATATCCCAAGCAATAAATATCAAATAAATAATTTAGAACTGTAAACATCTTGGCAAGGTACACTTGCCTGGTTCTACAGTCAGTGATGGTAAAGATGATCCCGCGTCTACTCCTTCAGAATTCAGTTGACCTAAAAATAAATTAATTACTTAAGGGTCCAAACATGATTTCTTATAATTATAACTAAATTCTATAATTTCTTCGATGCCATGCAAAACCAAGTCCGTTATTATTTCTAACAACTTTGCTTACTTTTACAGGGTATCGAGACCTAGTTTCTTAGTTTTTGACTTCCAAAATTTAAGTTTAAGTCCCCAATTAAAGGACATAGAAATAAATCATATATTCCAGAATTAAACATAATTTATATGAATTTATAGCAATAAATTCCAGATTTGACAAAAATAACCTATTTTAAGATTTTGGTCACTTTAGGTTGACTAGTTTTGTCCAAAACTTATAAATTCAGTTTTAGGAATTAAGATCAAGCCCTCCAAGAATCGTATCACAAAGTCATGTTGTGTGTCGACTAGGTATTCTGGCAACTTGATGCTAGTTTGTATATGCAACATTACCAACTTGAAAAATAAAGTATTTTTAATATGAAATTATATTATCTAATTTTTTGGAATTTAATAATAATTATGTATATAAATAATTATATCATATCATTCATGCAACTATCTCAACTATGCTATCTAGCTATTCTTGTAACTTGGCCAAGTAGTCTTTGCATCCAATCTTTTCGTCAGCATAAAATATAATTAATTATATAATTATAATATTTATATTATGAAATAATAACATATAATTTTTTGGAATTCTTTTATATATATTTATCTTGGCAATACTCATTGAACCTTGTCTACCATTGGTGCATCGTGTCCATGTCATGATTGTTTAATTTTCTTGGAATAGTATCTACATAGAAATACAGATTTCTTATACATGGAGTTAGTCCTACTCATCATCTAATATTATCATGAGTTACACAATCTTTGGTTCATAGAGAATAGGAAAAAGAATCTAAGTTGGAAGACTTACCGGTATGTGATTACAGCATGGTCCTTTCTCGCGACACGGACCCTTCGGAGCACCAAACGGACTCCAAACTCTACTAAACTTGAGGGGGTGCTTGGGGGCTTCATATATGAGGTAAATATTCAGTTTGGAGGTGGTTTTTAGGGCTGTGATGGGGGAAGAAAGTAGCTACAACCAGCAGTAAGCAGTCGGCCTCTAGGGGTGGCTAATCCCTTGCTCTAGGGCTTGTCAGCTTGTAGGGAATGAAGTGGAGGTTGGCAAGGAGTAAAAAAGAAGTGAAGAAGGAGACGGAAAGGCTGAAGTGGTCATGAAAGAGAGGAGGGATGATATAGGGGTGGCCTCAAAGAGGAAAGTAGATGTTAGGGTTAGAGTTTGTTGGTAAGTTGATATATATAGGGCCTTTTTAAATAGATTTAAATAAATGAGGTGGTTTATCCTATTGCTAAGGGATTCAGCCAAGGGGGAGGGCTGCTCTTGGCCAAAATTTTGGGGGTGGAGTTGGTTGTTATGGTTAGGTTTGGATAAGGTTTGGTTGTTGGGATGGTTAGGAAAATGGTTATGTAGTTATTTGCCAACTAGGATGCCATATATACCACTTTCTATAGTTAAAACTACTATAAATATAAATAAATAAATTTAAATATCATATATATATAATATATATTTATATAAAAATATTTGGGGTGCACTATATGCCTACATGTGTTTGGGTTGGGTTCGGATCAAGTTCTAGTCAAAAGAAGATAATTTTACGATAACCGTAATTCTTGACATTCTTTAATATTTTTGGAGCATGAAGGAGATCAAATAAATGTAACATCTATGTTCCAACTATATTAGACTCAATTAAAATTATTATTATAAATCTTTTTGGAAGGAAAAAGGTCGTGCATTGCTCAAAATATCGAAGCCATGGCAAAGTGTCATATATATTAAAAAGAATTTTAAAAATTAATTCTTTAAATCTATCTAATTAAATTTATAATAAAATAATTATAAATTACCAAATTATCCCTATTCTAAAATGAGGGGGCTTACAGAAAGAGGTATATTTTTCATCATCAGGAGACATCTTAATTTGGCTGTATCCCGAGAATCCATCCATGAAGGACATACGTTCAAAGCCACATGTATTGTCGATCATGACATCCGTTATAGAGAGTTAAAACTCGTCTTTTGGACAGATAAAGTTTAGATATCAATAATCTATGAATACCCAGACCTTCCCATTCTTCTTCATAACAGGGACAATATTGGCTACCTAGTCGGGATGATGCTTTTCTCGAACGAAGCCACATGATATGAGTTTTTTGACTTCTGCTTTAATTTCATCCATCATATCTGGACAAAATCTCCATTGCTGCTATTTTATCGGCTTAGCATTCGAAAAAATATTAAGCTTGTGTATGGCTATTTGAGGATCCTAGTAACTCCAGGTAAAGTTATCAATATACTCCTTTATTAGCTGGACTAAAGCTTGTTTATCTTCTTCAGGAAGACTCTTTCTATTAAAGATTGGTCTTGGAGAAAATTCTTCTTCTATATTATTTTGGACTACTTTATCCTCTAAAGGTGGTTCACGTATCTTAAATCAAAGTTTCCCCCTGAGTATCCATCTATTGTGCCCATGGATCATTCTCGAAAGGTTTTAATTGTTCAACGTCTTTATCATCTGGCCAGTTGATACCATATTTATAAAAAAAGTATGTTTGAATATGTCATGATCCGCACTCGGTGTAGGGGCGCGAGTAGTGAACAACGTCCAGCCTACGCCGCAGAATTGACGGTAGAACGCTGTTTGGGTAAACTATATATCTAGCAATAATGATCATCAAGATATATAATGCCACCAATGAAGTATAAATACTCAATCACATATCTATAAGATAGAAAATTGCACGAATATTATATAAAGAACTGAAAAGTCAAATATAACTCACAAGACAAAATAATATCCAATGAGTCATCTAATAATAAGAAATACTAATATCAAATGCTAGAGACAAATCCAATACAATAATATATCTACTGAGCTATAGGTACTGGATCGTCTCTCTCAATCGGGATGAGACCCTCCTGAGCCAAAGTCTCTAGCTCTAAGCCAACTACGTCCTGAGTCCCATAGTGAGTGGGATACCACTCCTCGGTGTCATCTGAGAAAAATATATCCAGTCAGAAAAGGAACAAAGTATACCTCTAACAGCAATTCCAATAAATGATAAAAATTATATAACAGTAAATAGAGTGAATACACAAGATGCAAGATATAAGTACAAGAGATATACAAAATAGGAATACTGGAATTAAATACAAGAAATGAGCATCATAGAAATAAGTAAGAAATACTACTACTATGTGAGTGAGTACCAGCTTCAACATGTGATCGGCTTAGGAACTTGCACAAGGATTAGGACCTGGTTAATCATACATGGGGTGTATGATCAAAACTCATAAGGACATGCACAAGGAGAGGTATGATCACATATCTACACTAACACTCTCCGCCTTGACTGGTATAGTAGATCCAACCATAGTACATTATGACACGGGATTCACTGGGTAGGTAGCTAGTCTCCCCAAGAATTAATGTTTGTACATGTACAAGAAGAACGAGAAACAAGGCTTGTACAAGATACACTATAAATACCAAGTAATAACATATCATTACGAGATCCGGATATACCAATCCATGTAACCATTTTGTCAAAAAAATTAAGGATATCTACACTAAATACAAGAAACATAGGAGATATCATAAATAGAAAACTATCAGAGAATGTACTTGCCTAGAATCTGGTAAACAGTATCAAAGATGTCCGAAATGGTGCATCGTAGAACTAAATATGAAATATTACATCAATACAAAATATTGGAATAAAAATAAGTTAAACTAGTCTAATTCTAGGTCATTAAGCCATTTCTAAGTCAAAATAGTCAAACTTGGCCAACTCTAGGTCAAACTAGTAAAACTTCATCAAAGTAGCTATTTCTAGGTTGTATGAGTTCACCTTTAGGATATTGGGTCCATAGGCTATGTATCTAGACTATACTAGCTATATTAGGATACTAGGATACCAACACTATGCCGTATCGTAAGATACGTAAAATACTATATATAAAAATACTATATAATACACAAGTATAATATATACTACTATCCCTAGCTAAACTAATACTAAGTGGTTATCTTGGCTTTGAGCCAACACGGTATCACGCTACATACACTTATCTTGATACCCAATACCCAATACCTTGAGTTAACACCAATACCTAGCAATTACCTTGGTAATACAAGGTAATACTAATCTAGCTATCTTGTATCCATACCTACCCAAATGTAACACTAACATATGTATCTAATAATACATATCATCATTCATGTATATAGCTAATATCTATAACCTAAAGTATACTAACACACATAACATATATCAATACACAACTCAACATACCTTAATATTACACACACACACACACACACACACACACACACACACACACATATATATATATATATATATATATATATATATATATATATATATATATATATATATGTATATATATATATATATATATATATATATATATATATATATATATATATATATATATATATAGCTTAAGTATCTAACAACATATCATAACTAGCCTTCTAACTTAGGATTCAAACCAAAACAACTTATAACATACTAACAACTGACACTAACCTTCACCATATCCTAACCATCAATATCTTACTAACTGTCACTACCATACTTTATAGGAAAGGATATTTTAGTAATTTTATATTTAATTAAATATTGTGCATGATAAATAATTATTTGTTGTATTATTTAATTATTGTTAGATGTTAGTTATTTATTTTGGACTTGTGTTAGTGGACCTAACTAGTTTAGTTAGACTCATGGACCAACATGAATTAATTGTTAGAAATTAGCCTAATTAGAAGGCCCATTGTTAAGGAGATGGATTAAATTAAATAAACCATTAGACTAGAAGCTTCCCTCATTAATTATTTCTTCATGAGAGGCCCCAAAGGGTATATTGGATAATTCATAGTAACTTGAGGGAGGGAAAAAGGGGCCGGCCTATTATAAAGAGGGGGGGGGAGGAATTCTCTCTTCTATTTTTATTTCAAAACTAGATCTAAAATTTTTCTCAACCAAATTCCTTTATTCCCACTTCATTTTCCTACAAAATTTCATTCCAATTCCTTCCCAAATCACCATTGGAGACTAGTAGAGCAAGGATCTAGAAGGAGAAAGCAAGGATCTACAAAGAGAAGCAAGGATCTATAAGTTGGAGCCAATTTTATCACATTTGAAGGTTGCATTTGGAATCCATCTCCTAATAGGTACAATTCAGTTTTTCCCCTTAAATTAGGTTCAAAATCTGATATTTAACCATGGAAAATCAACACATACGCATAGGCTACCCATAGGATTTGGTTTTGTGTTCATAGGAGGCCTATTGAGAAAGTTATGGTACTTTTTGTGTCAATTTTGGAGGAATTTTGAGATTAACAATTGTTGTGTGTATCAATTGGTCCTATAGATCAATTTGGCATGTGCTTGTGTGTTTGGGGCTAGTGTCGTGTCCATAATTGGGTACGTGTAGGTCGTATCCCAATAATTTGGTGATACGTGTTGATTTGGGGGTTTTTTCTCCGACACGGGACTTTGTACATGTCATATTTTGACACGGACACGTAGATTTATTTTTGACTCTTTGTATTATTCATAAATAATATATATGACTTGTTCGTGTCCTTCGGGATATGTTTGGATGTGTGGTGGACTCGTGTCACAAGCGTATCCTAGATGTAGTGGGATACGGGGTGATACGATTCATGTGTTTGTGCAATTTAATTTTAGATCTAATTCTCTTTTACTTTTGAACATAATAATGTGTAATTATATATATACATATGGATATGTATATAATGTGATGTATATATTTTGTATTTATGTGTCATAAAACTATTTTACCTATGTGTGTATATATATTTATGTAGCTATTTATTCTACAAATGTAAGATCTATTTAATATTCTAGTATGTATATACATTATTAGTTGTTATATATATATATATATATATATATATATATATATATATATATATATATATATATATATATATATATATAAGTACATAATAACCACATATGACTTAAAATACATACATACATATATATATATATATATATATATATATATATATATATATATATATATATATATATATATATATATATATATATATATATATATAAGTACATAATAACCACATATGACTTAAAATACATATATATATATATATATATATATATATTGTAGTTATATATACATATTAGTATATATTTATATTTAGATCTTATATATTATATATATATATATATATTAATTTATATATATATAAGAAGGAGCTTCAGTGACAGCAGCAAAGGTGACAGCAGCAAAAATTGTCACAACAGCAGCAAACAGCAGCAACAGCGGCAAGAGAAACAGCGACAGCAGTAGCGACAGTTGCAGAAAACTGTCGCTGAAACAGCAGCAGTATCAGCAGCGTATCAGAGCTTTAGCGACGACTTTAGCGACAACAGCAGGAATCTGTAGCTAAAACAATAGTGTATCAGCAGTAACAGCAGCTTTCAGTGACAGCAGGAATAGTTTTTAGCGACAGTTTGGCAGTTTTTATTTATTTTATATATTTGTATATATATATATATATATTTATATGGATATATATATGGTATTTAATATATATGTAAATATGTTCCTAAATTGCTATTTGCATTATAATATACTTTATGTCTAATAATTGGTGTGGTATATATATATATTTATGGCTAGTTATCATAAACAAGGTATTGGGTATTACCTTGTGAAACTAAGGTAAGTACCAAGGTAATTGGGGATACCCAAGGTATTGGGTTTGTGTATCAATATTATGGTTTAGTGTTGGGATACCAAGTTGGTTCAAAACAAGCGTACCTATTTAATATTTGTAATTAGGATTCTATATTATTAATAATTGTTTGACTTATATATTGATGTGTTACCTATGGATTTACGTATCTGGAGATACGGTATCCTAATATTTAAGATATGGGTTTTGTGACCTAGACTTTTAGTATTTGAACATAATATCCTTGTGTTAGACTTGTGCAATCTAGTAATAGGTAGTTGACCATAGTTTGACTATAGTTGACCATAGTTGACTTAGAGTTGACCTAGTTTGACTTTTGACTTAGAATTGACTTGTTGACCTAAAAGTTGATTAGTTTGGACTTATTTTTTTTCCGAAACCTTGTATTGATGTTGTATTTCATATCTAGGTCTTCGAGGTACCGTGTCAGACATCTGTGAGAATATTTATTGGACTTCAGGTGAGTACATTATCTGATAGTTTCTCATTTATGATATCCTCTATGTTCATTGTATCTAGTGTAGATATTCTTATTTTCTTGACACGATGGTTACACGAATTGGGATATCCGGATCTCGTCATGAGATATTATTCCTTGGTATATGGTGTATCTTGTGCAAGCCTTATTTTATTGATTATCTTGTACATGCACAGACACTAATTCTCGGGAAGACTAGTTATCTTCTTGGGGAATCTCGTGAAATAGCGTACCATAGTTGGATCTATTATACCAGTCGAGGGTGGAGAGTATTTTAGTGTAAATATGTGATCACATCCTCCTTGTATCAAGTCTTGCATTGAATAGTGTTAATCATACACCGCACGTATGATTAGCCAGGCTATATATCTTGTATCAAGTTCCCAAGCCGATCACATGTTAAAGCTAGTACTCACACAGTTAGACATTAATATTCTTGTTCATTGACATATTGCTCATTATTGTATTTATTCTAGTATTTCCTTATTGTATATATATCTCTCGTATCTATTATGCATCTTGTATATTCACATCTATTTACTGTTACATAGTTTTTATCATTGATTAAAACTACTTTTAGAGATGTACTCTACTCCTTTCCTGACTGGATATATTTTTTCCAGATAACACTGAGGACTGGTACCCTACACATTATGGACCTCAGGATGTTGTGGGTCTAGAGTCTGAGACCCTAGTTCAGGAGGGACTTATCCCAACTGAGACAGATATTCGAGTTTAGTAGCTTCTTAGTATTCTTATACTGGATTTGTATCCAGCTTATTTGTTAGTATTCTTTCAGACTCATTGATGTATTATTTTAAACTCATGAATTGTATTATAACTTTTTTATTCTTTTATCTGATTCGTGCCCATTTCTATCTTAGATCTATGATTGAGTATATTATCATTGTTGGTGGTTCATTATATTATTAGATAGATTATCCAGACAGCGTTCTACCGTCGATTCTGCGGCGTAGGCTGGGCGTTGTTTCCGACTTGTACCCTTACACCGGGTGTGGATTTTGACACATTTTTAGTGGTGGCCCATGCAAGTCAAGCTTGGCATGTTATGCGATATCGTGTAGTGTGACGATTTAGTTATACTACTGCGAGCCTGCGATAGGATATAGGATATAGGCTGAGATACTCAATCACATCTAGGAAAATTCTTTTGATTCAACCATTCTCTATTGATATTTGATACTTGATCTCTTAAACTGTCCTTTCCTTGAGTATCTTACATCATGTGCTATATTGATTCTTTCTTCGCTTTGTCTCAGGATGCTGCCTAAGACTAGATCACAGCAGGGAGAGCAATTTCTGAGAGGTCTGCGATATCCCGAGGGCCTGCACCTATTACTTCTCCGGTGATTGGAGTGTCAGCTGCTTTCGGAGGTCCACTACCTACTAAGAGGACTGTGCCAGCTATATCTGAGGGGCTTCCACCTCCACCTCCTGTGCCAGCAGAGGCGACACAGATGTTTACACTATTTCGTGAGATGCTCGAGGCACAGAGGGCTCAGTCAGAGGCACATCAGATGCAGACCGACATTCTATAGCAGGGCATCGAGAGTGCTAATCAGCTTGCTCATGCTGTAGTCGAGAGAGAAGTTCCAGTCCAGCAGCAAGTTGTTCCTCAGGTTGCTCAGCTTCGGCCAAGCAACATTCAGGACTTCAGGAAACTGAAGCCTAAGATCTTCAAGGGGACGGAGGGCATCATCTATGCTGATGATTGGCTCGAGGACATTGAGCATCTTTTGAGGGTATCCCGTCTTTCTGAGGATCTGAAGGTTGAGGCGGTAGGACTTCAACTGTTCAACGTCGCTGGTACTTGGTTCAGGAATGAGCCGATTCTTGTTGATGCGGGACAGTCTTGGGAGGTATTGAAAGACCTTTTCAAAAAGAAGTTCTTCACCCGGGCAGACATGATAGACTTGGGGAGGCAGTTCGAGAGTCTCATTCAGGGAAGCATGTCTGTGGAGGGGTATGCTGCGAAGTTCGGTAGGTTGAGCCAATTTGTAGAGTATTTGGTGAGAGCCGGAGGTTTGGGCTATTCATTTCCATGACGGTCTAAACTGGAAAGCGAAGATCCTTATTTCATCTTTTTATGAGACATACTCAGAGATACTTGCGGAGGCACGCAAGGTTGAACAGGAGTTGGGTTTGAAGCCTAAGAGAGACAGTAATTCTTTTATGGGGCAAACAGCAGTGCAGTATCTGCAAAACGTCCTCATTTCTAGTCCAGACATTTCCAGCAACAGCAACAGCCCCAGACTCCAGCTAAGATGCCTTTTCACCAGGCACCATAGCAGCAGAGATAGTTACAACAAATTTCTTAAGACTACTGCAAGAAGCTCAGCCACATCTGGGAAGTTTACAGGAGGAGGTTGGGAGTTTGTTTATATTATGGTACTGAAGGGCATCACCTGAGGAGTATCCTTCCAATCCTCGTCGTGCAGTTCAGGGAGCAGCTTTAGCTCCGAGGGCACAGACGAGACCACCTACAGTACAACCGAGGGGACTGCTTCTGACACAGCAGTAGCGTTATGTCCAGCATCAACAGCAGGGAGGTAAACGTCAGGGACGAGCATTTGCTATAACCGTCGAGAAGGATGAACCCACCGGAAATGTCATCGCAGGTTCTATTCTTCTTGATTCCATTCCAGCTTTAGCTTTGTTTGATAGTGGTGCTTCCCATAGTTTTGTATCTATTTCTTTTGCTCTGAAGCATGGTTTGGTAGCTGAGTCTTTGCTTAGGACTTGCAAGATCATGGCCGGAGGAGGCATTATCCTGGTTAATGATATTTGCAAGGATCAGAGAGTTACTCTAGGAGGCCGGGAGTTGAGTGCGTGTCTACTTGTAATGCCACTTTCGAGCTACGATATTGTACTCGAGATGGATTGGTTGAGTAGGTACCATGCTAGCATAGATTATAGAGGAGGTAGAGTTGTGTTTGGTCCTCCAGGAGGGCCAGAGTTCGAGTTTATTAGAGGAGCTGCAGAGCAGAAAGAAGGCATTATTTGTGGACCTATGGTGGAAGACAAGGAGTTACCGCATCCGTTGATAGCAGAGTTCTTGGATGTGTTTCCTGAGGAATTACCAGGGTTGCCGCCAGATCGAGATATTGAATTGGTGCCAGGTGCAAGAACCAATTTTGCAACATGTCTATAGAGTAAACAACAACGAGCTGGTCGAGCTGAAGAAGCAGGTGGAAAAATTGCAGGATAAGGGGTTTATCAGATCGAGTTCTTCACCGTGGGGAGCCCCGGTACTGTTTGTACCAAAGAAAGATGGATCGGTGTGTATGTGCATTGATTACAGGGCTTTGAATAATCTCACTATCAAGAATAAGTACCCTTTGCCACGTTTGATGATCTGTTCGATCAGTTGAGTGGAGCCAAGGTATTTTCTAAGATAGACTTGAGATCGGACTACCATCAGGTGAAGGTGAAGCTGGTGGACATACCGAAGACTACTTTTAGAACTCGGTATGGTCAGTATGAGTTTATGGTGATGTCGTTTGGTTTGACTAATGCACCGATGGTATTTATGAACTTGATGAACAAGGTATTCCACCAGTATCTTGATAATTTTATGGTGGTGTTGATCGACGACATACTTATATACTCGAAGACACCGGAGGAGCATAAGGAGCATTTGAGGATTGTGTTGGATGTGCTGAGGAAGGAGAAGCTGTATGGGAAGTTGTCCAAGTGTGAGTTTTTCCTGGACAATGTAGAGTTCTTGGGGCATGTTGTGACTGGTGATGGTATTTCAGTGGATCCGAAGAAGATCACAGCAGTGGAATCTTGGAAGACCCCAAGTTTGGTAGAAGAGATCAGGAGTTTCTTGGGTTTAGCAGGCTACTACAAAAAGTTTGTGCAAGATTTTTTGAGGATTGTCGAGCCGATGACCAGACTCACAAGGAAAGATATGGTGTTTGTTTGGATGAAGGATTACCAGGTTGTTTTGAGGAGTTGAAGAGGAGGTTGACGTCTGCTCCTATTTTGACGTTGCTATCAGGGTCTGGAGGTCTCACTATTTACAATGATGCATCGGAGAAAGGCTTGGGTTGTGTTCTTCAGCAAAATGGGAAAGTGATTGTCTATGCATCCAGGCAATTGCGTCCTCATGAAAAGAGCTATCCTACCCATGATTTGGAGTTGGCAGCAGTCCTCTTCACCCTGAAGTTGTGGAAACATTATTTGTACGGAGAGCGTATGGAGATCTTCACAGACCACAAAAGCTTAAAATACGTTTTCACGTAGAAGGAGTTGAATATGAGGCAGCGTCGATGGTTGGAACTGATGAAGGATTTTAATATATCTTTGCAGTATCATCCTGGAAAAGCTAATGTAGTTGCCGATGCTTTGATTAGGTATCCGGTAGCTATGTTCTTAACACAGGATCGATATTTGTTGGAGGGACTTGGAGAGCTTGGGCATTGAGGTGATAGTTCCTGGTTGTACTATACAGATGTGGGGATTGCATATACATTCAGATTTGATGGACAGGATCAAGGCAGCGTAGTATAAGGATATATCTCTGAGGAGCATCAGAGCTTAGGTGAGAGCAGGATTGGAGGATAATTTCACTAATGCTGAGGATGGATCTTTGAGACATGGAGTTAGATTGTGTGTGCCTAGTGGGGAGCTGCATGAGGAGGTGTTGCAGGAAGCGTCACTCTTAGTATTCCATGCATCCAGGTGCCAACAAAATGTATCGAGATATGCAAGAGAGTGTGTGGTGGTATGGCATTAAGAGGAAAGTGGCACAGTTTGTATCCAGATGCTTAGTGTGCCAGCAGGTGAAAGCCGAGAGGCAGAGGCCAGGAGGTTTACTTCAGCCATTACCCATTCCAGAGTGGAAGTGGGAGCATATTTTATGTTCGGACTTCCACGATCTCCAGGAGGAAAAGATGTAATTTGGGTCATAGTTGATAGGTTGACCAAGTTGGCCCACTTTTTGCCTTTTAATGTGGGTTTGTCTACGGAGAAGATGGCAGAGATGTATGTGAGGCAGATCGTTAGGATATATGGAGTTCCCGTCAGCATAGTCTCAGATCGGGATAGTCATTTCACTTCTCATTTCTGGAGGAGTTTGCAAGAGGGTTTGGGCACTCAGCTTAAGTTCAGTACTGCATATCATCCCCAGACAAATGGGTAGTCGGAGAGGACTATTCAGACTCTCGATGATATGTTGTACTATAAAACCCTAGTTCTAAAAATCGTATTTACCTTTTTAATTAATTATTTAATTGAATTATAGTAATTATGAGCTAATTAGAGGAAATATGATTTATTAAATTTTTTATTTTAGGTGATGGTGCATTTAGAGATTTTATGGAGCTATTATAAATTTTTCCTAATTATTTCCATGTAGGAGACCCTGTGGACAGTTGATAGCTTAATGGTATGCACTAATAAAATTTCTAAAATTTTCTATATATATATATATATATATATATATATATATATATATATAAGGTTTAATAAAATAATAATAAAAGAAAATAGAAAAGAAAAGAAAAGAAATAAAAGAAAAAGGAAAAAGAAAAAAATGGATTTAAACCCGAACCATTATCAAACCCACTACCCGTTATACTCAAACCCTCACCTACGACCCGTGAGACTAAGGAACACAGCAGCAGCTGCATCACGTCTCCAACCCGCGCGTATATAGTTCCCCCCGCGTTATTTTTCCTTTACGAGATCTCGGCTCTTCGAATGGTTGGAGAGAGCGGCCCTCTCTCTCACGATCTCTCTCTCTTCTATAAATATATATAACATTCGTTTAAAACCCTAACCCTAATCTATTCCTTACCAACTCGACTGCGACCGCCGCAGCCAGCCACGGCACCACCGCAAGCCGCCGGAGTAGCAACAGCCCGTCCGCTGTCGTGACCGCGATCAACCGCGTCAATGCACGTGCACAATATTTGAATAACAACGAAGCCATGTTCACTCTTCGTTTTCCCACGGCCTCGCTCGACCAAACTCGACCACATCTTCACCGGTACGTTCATGACCTATCCCCCTTCCATATCTATATGTTAGTTGACCTCGAACAACGCGTAAACCTAGGCAAAAGCAGCGACCAAGTTGGCAAAAATAACAACTTTTAGGATCGCAGAAAACTGCGGTAACTACCTATGTTCATAGATTCATATCTCCCACCACAGATATCTGAATCCAATTTTTTTTTGGTATACGAAGACCACCTAACCTAGTTTAATTTCTGTCATATATATTATTTTATTTGTTGCTGTATGTTAAATTAAATTAGTTAAAAAACCCCGAAAATATATTTTTTCCTAAATTCCAGAAATTGCGATACTGAGTGCACTCCGCCAAACGGGGCCGCCCGTCGTGTACCAAGTATACCAAAAGGTGTGCACAGTATACCCGGATGTGTGGATTTTTGCAAAAACTGATTTGGAGGCGTGTGCGTGTCGGAATTAGCCCGTATCCGCAAAAAATCCTCCGTATCGTAACTTTTGCAAAAGTCTTGTACATTTGGTGCACGCTCGTCAAAATAAGACAAAACTTGTGCCACTGGACTCGTGGTAACGCGCTGGTCCTGTGACCCAATTTTTACGCAATTCTGAGATAGTTGACCAAGTTGCCAATTGGCGGGCCCACCGATTGACTTTTTGGATGAAATTGTGTTCGGCTCACCGGAATCCACATTTGGATATACCGTTGAGTTCGTACTGACTTTTAGAGTTCGTTTGACCTATAATTTGTCCTATTTAGAAACTGTTACCCCTGGCACGCTTTTCGATACAAGGTGGGCTCCACTTTGACCCAAAATTACCGTTTTGTCCTTGTGTTCAAATTAGATGAAAGGGAAGTGATTTTTAGCTATTTTGCTTATTCTGGGAATGTTAGTGATGTCTATTTCTGCATCTAGAGACTTTTGTTCTGAGGCCATAGCTTCTGATCCTGTGTGTTTGACATCTGGACGTTATATTTTACAGCTTCTTGCCAGGCAAGTATACCTTGCCATTGTACTGTTATTCATATTCTATATGTTGCATGCATCTTTATTTTCTTTTATTAGTTCATATATTTTAACTGCTATATATAAAATATGCGTCCAAGGAAACTTGGGTGCTTCGTCGTGATTATTTTTATTTATGTATATGCATTGACCTTGTTTATGAGACCGCTATATTATCATGAAGCATCATTAGGTTTCATTGGCCATGACACACCTGTTACACGAGTGTATATCTCATATAGATCATGGACTGCGTGACAGGTCTGGCCTCCTGTACGTATGGGCCGTGCGTTAGGGATAACTGCTGATAGAAACTTTGCATGCTAGAGGACTTAGCAGTTATTAGTGGTCCATGGACGTAGCCTATTGTAGTACGGTGGTCCAATCCTTGTCCTTGTTTGGTTACAGGATTGGGCTATTATACTAAAGATAGGTTATGAACCAAATCGTGTCATGGATGTGACATGCTTAGAGCATGGGGTGGGGGAGAACAACAAGTAAGGCATTTGGGCTCCTTTGCACTTTTTCCCTTGTGCGTCCGGACGCTCCGCTGGAGCGACGGGTGGTGATGACCACTATATATTATATATTAGCAGGCGGCCTCTGGTGTTCAAAAGACGACATACTTTGTAGGCCCCCGGATCTCCAAGAGAACCATGACAATCCCATTTTTAGCCAGATAGCCCACTTGTTGGAAAGTTGTTCTCAAACTACATTCACATAGAAGGTTAGGCATCCCATTGGATATTTATTTCAGTACTTTATTGGCATGCTTCTATGTATCTTGTTATGTCCCTCTGAGGACCTGGTCCCTTTCCTGGTGTAGATATTCATGAGTATTCGCATGAGCGCAGATCCAGACCGGTTACTTATATGTCGAGGATGTCTTCTCTTCGAGCCTTGTGATTGCTAGTTGATATTCTTATATTGTGTTTGTTGTATTGCACTTATATATTCGAGTTTGTAGTGAATTTGTTTCCATCCAACTATCATCTTTAGATACTTTGTATTTAGATCTAGTTCCATAGATATTGGTTAATTATTTATATTTGATTTTCTGTGGATGAGATTTAGATTTACCCTGTGACTTGTGATAGATTTATACCACTTGTGGATTTGATATTCATATTACAGCGTACGTATGGGTTTTGGTTTCCATATATTAGAGTTGCCATACCTATGCGACTGGCATGCTTACATGTCCTAGTCCTACGTATTTTGGAACTGGGGCATGACATGCGCACTTGTGTACTAGATTTTGGGGGTTCTTGGGAGGACCATCTCCATTTGGTAGAGTTTGCTTACAACAACAGTTACCAGGCTAGTATAGAGATGTCACCTTTTGAAGCTCTGTACGGTCGGAGGTGCCGTACTCCCTTGTCTTGGGACGATGTTGGAGAGAGAATTTTGCTTGGGCCAGAGATGGTTGTAGATACAGCAGAGAAGTTGCAGTTGATCAGA
Source organism: Iris macrosiphon (assembly GCA_036927795.1). Taxonomy (NCBI): domain Eukaryota; kingdom Viridiplantae; phylum Streptophyta; class Magnoliopsida; order Asparagales; family Iridaceae; genus Iris; species Iris macrosiphon. The sequence goes on along the minus strand of JAYESA010000010.1, from coordinate 71,152,649 downwards.
GACAGACTTCGTGTAGCACAGGACAGACAACGGCATTGGGCCGATAGCCATCGGAGAACTTTAGAGTTCAAGGTATAGTTTAGATTTTTGTTTTATGCTTGTTATTGGTTATTTGTTATAGATTAAGTTCTTAAGTTGGTGTTCTATTCCGTGGGTGGTTTGGTATTTCTGAGGATTTCTCCGATATGAGGCACGATTCGCTTCGGTGGAGGTGGGAAGCTTAGTCCACGATTCATTGGACCTTTCACTATTCTAGAGAGGGTCGGTGCAATTGCTTATAGACTAAACTTGTTACCTGTATTAAAGGAAGTGCACAACGTGTTTCATGTATCGCAGTTGAGACGATACGTGGCGGATCCTAGTCATGTGTTGGATCACTCAGAGATAGAGGTGGGCCCTACTCTTAGCTATCCAGAGCAGCCAGTTGAGATTCTGGATCAGAGAGAGAAGGTGCTGTGAAACCAAACTATTCCTTTGGTGCACGTCGCATTGAGGTATCACTCTCCGGAGGGAGTCTACCTGGGAGAGAGAGGATGAAATGCGAGAGCGTTATCCATATTTGTTTGTACCTTGAGGTATGTTATTTTCTAGTTATGTTCTGTTCATTGTTCTGTTCTTTCATAGTTAGTTATGATTCTTTAGTTCTGTTCTGTTATTTTCTGGGGTAGTTTTCGTCTTTGAATTTCGAGGATGAAATTATTTTGAGGAGGGTAGACTTATCACTACCACATTTTCTAGGAAAGGGTATTTTAGTAATTTTATATTTAATTAAATATTTGTGCATGATAAATAATTATTTATTGTATTATTTAATTATTGTTAGAAGTTAGTTATTTATTTTGGACTTGTCTTAGTGGGACCTAACTAGTTTAGTTAGACTCATGGACCAACATGAATTAATTGTTAGAAATTATCCCCAATTAGAAGGCCCATTGTTAAGGAGATGGATTAAATTAAATAAACCATTAGACTAGAAGCTTTCCTCCTTAATTATTTCTTCATGAGAGTCCCCCAAGGGATATATTAGAAAATTTATAGTAACTTGAGGGAGGAAAAAAGGGGTCATCCTATTATAAAGAGGGGGAAAAAATTCTCTCTCCTTTTTTTATTTCAAAACTAGATCTAGAATTTCCCTCAACCAAATTTTTTCATTTCCACTTCATTTTCCTACCAAATTTTATTTTTAATTTTCTTCCCAAATCACCATTGGAGACTAGTGGAGCAAGGATCTATAAGGAGGAAGCAAGGATCTACAAAGAGGAGCAAGGATCTACAAGTTGGAGCCAATTTCATCACATTTGGAGGTTGCATTGGGGAATCCATCTCCTAATAGGTACAATTCAGTTTTTCCCTTAAATTAGGTTCTAAATCTAAGATTTAACCATGGAAAATCAACCCATATGCATAGGCTACCCATAAATTTAGTTTTGTGTTCATATGAGGCCTATTGGAAAAGTTATGGTATTTTTTTGTGTCAATTTTGGGAGAATTCCGAGATTGATAATTGTAGTATGTGTCAATTGGTCCTATAGATTAATTTGGCATGTGCTTGTATGTTTGGGGCTAGTGTCGTGTCTACAATTAGGTACGTGTAGGTCGTATCCCAACAATTTGGTGATACGTGTTGATTTGGGAGTTTTTTCTCCGACACAGGACTTTGTACATGTCACGTTTTGACACGGACACGTAGATTTATTTTTGACTCTTCGTATTGTTCATAAATAATATATATGACTTGTTCGTATCCTTTGGAGTATGTTTGGATGTGTGGTGGACTCATGTCGCAAGCGTATCCTAGATCTAGTGGGATACGGGATGATACGATACATGCGTTTGTGCAATTTAATTTTAGATCTAATTCCCTTTTACTTTTGAACATAGTAATGTATAATTATATATATACATATCTATATGTATATAATGTGATGTATATATTTTGTATTTATGTGTCATAAATCTATTTTTACCTATGTGTGTATATATATTTATGTAGCTATTTATTCTACAAATGTAAGATATATTTTAATATTGTAGTATGTATATATATTATTAGTTGTGTTATATATATATAATATATATATATATATATATATATATATATATATATATATATATATATATATATATATATATATCAGTCCAAGATCAGTGGGGAAACATCTATATATAAGTTTAGCTATTTATTCTACAACTGATAGCCACCACAACCCATACTGACCTCCCCTATCAGTCCAAGATCAGTCCAACAAGACTCAATCAGTGCACAACTCCTCCCACATCAGTGGGGAACATCTAAACTTATCCACAAAAAAATCCTCTATCCAAAATACATCCAACATACCAAAAAATATGCTATAACATAGATAGATAAAAATATAACTAATATAGATATACATATATCAATATATATGTCAACACATATTATATACAAACTAAAGTATATATATATATATATATATATATATATATATATATATATATATATATATATATATATAACATCAAATATAGTAGGATACAAAACAAACAAACATGTGGAGTGCATCGCACCCGTATCACACTCAATCTATGATACGCTTGTGATACGGCTCCAACACACCACCAAACGTATCCCGAAGAACACGAGCAAGTCTAGAATCACAAATAGAAGTACAACGAAGAGCCAGCTATGCAAATACGTGCCTGTGTCAAAGTATGACATGCTCAAACCTCCCGTGTCATAAGAAAACTCCCAAATTAACTTGTATCGCCAAATTATAGTGATATGGCCTGCATGTGTATCCAATTATGGATACGACACTAGTCTCATACAATTAAACACATATTAATTTGTTCAAATTGACCTATTAACAAATACATGATGTGCCAATCTCGGGATTCCCTCAAAATTGGCACAAAATATACCCTAACTTCCTTCATATGTGTAAGCATCTTGTTTTTTAGAATTTAATATTTTTATATTATGAAATTTTTGTGATTTAGGGATTTTTTTATTTTTAGCTTGTTATAATATATAATAAAATTAAATTTATAATTATATATATTTATTTAATTATTAATATTGTACAAAAAATATATATATTTTTGGGTGTAAAACTATTATTAGAGTATTGTATATTTTTTCTGGAATTTATTGAGGTTCAAAACTATTTTTAAATATCCATATACCTATATATATAAATAAAAGAAAAGAAAAGAAAAATAATTAAAATCCTAAAACCTAAACCCTACCCAAACCCAATAACCCATTAACTAAACCCATTAACCTAACCTCCCCCCCCCACGTACAGTATCCCTTCCCCCCCCCTTTATATATATATATATATATATATATATATATATATATATATATATATATATATATATATATATATACACTTACATATATCTCATAAAATCCTAAACCCTAACCATCACCAAGCCCACACCACCATCACCCCATCTCCGGCGACAGCCGCCCGTCGAACGTCGACCGGCGCAGCAGTGCCGGAGCACCGCCGCAGCAACCGTACGTCAGGCAGCAGCAGCGCATTGTAGCGTTGTGCCCCCTCCTTCGAGCGCAGTCTTCGCCCTCCTCGCTCATTCGAATTGTGTCCCATTTTTTCTGGTATGTTCACAACCTAACCCTCTAGGATTTTCTTCAACTGGAACGAATTTAGCACCCTGGTTTGATCAAAAAATTGACCAAAAGTTGGCAGAAAAAACTGATCAAAAATAGTTCAGAATTTTGATCCAAACCCCCATGTTCATGCCCAATTTGCCACCAACTCGTTAACTATTTTCAAAATATAATTGAAGGGACTTCTTCACAATATAAAAAAGATTTTTACTGTTCTTTGAGTTTTTATTAGTTTACTTTAATGGTAAAATTATTCTTGTTCCAAAACGACCAAAAACTTATTTTTTAAAATACCAAAAATCTCACGATACGAGGTGCGTCCCGCCAAACAAGGCAACTTTGTCATGTGCGAGTTCCACCAAAAGGCACGTATCATAAACGCGGACGTGTGGGCTTTTGCGAAACTTGATTTGGATGTACGTGCACACCGGAATCAACGCGTATCCGCCGAAAAGCTTCGTGCGGGCATATTCTGACACTCATTATAACTTCGTGTATGCTTGTCATTTCATAATAATACTTATGCTATCGGATTCGCAGTATTACGATGGTCCTGTGACCCAAGTTTGGTTCGATTCTGAGAACGTTGTCGAAACCCCATTTCGTGGACCCCACTGCTCTACTTGATGGGCGATTTTGTGACCGGCTCATCAAAATCCAGTTCTGTATGTTCTGTTGGGTTCGTATCATCGTTCTGGACTTGTAGAAACTAATTTTAGCAAATTTGGAGAACTTTATCTCTGATATATTTTTCGGTGCGAAGTGGGCCACATGTGGAACCCCGCTTTGACCCAAAACTATCAAATTTGTCCCTGTGTCCAAATTGGACTTATGGGTTGTCAATCCTAGCTATTTTTAGTATTCTGATAACAATGGTGATATTTATTTCAGCATCCGGAGGTGTACATGCAGATTCTACTTTCCCAGGAGTAGTTGACGGAGTTCAGAATCCAGGCAAGTGTACCTAGCCATGATGTATCACAGTTTCTTGCCTTTATTATCTTATTTAGTTATTATAGTTATTTGATATGTGTGATATGTGTGTTTACCCTAGGACCTTGAGATGTATCTTAGCGTCCGAACAAGATTCGGGTGTCAACGTCGTACGCGGAGTCGTGTAACGTCACTTAGAGAGTTGATCCCACGATCCTATTTTTACGTGCTTGCTTTACCAAGTACGCCATACCCTAGGACACTTGACACTATTTCATGTAATAGAATCTTTCTTGAGTTATTCATGGGGATTCTATATAGGCTTACAGGATTCGAGACATGAGACTTGCATATTATATGGATATTATTATGACTCGTTGCACTAGCTAGAGGTCATGATCTTGTGTGTTATGGACATGAGACATCGTGGACATGAGACGTGAGGTTACATTAGGTGGGGAGAGTCTTCATCGTGCTCTGGGCATATTTTACTATTACTATTTATGTGTACTAGGCTTTAGGTTCCCTATGAGGAATCTAAGGTATTATATTTATATATACATCTTCCTCCTTGTTCTCCCACACGGAGTCTTGAGTGTACTATTAGCATAAGAAAGTGTCCATTGGGATCTTTCGTGAGTACTTTATATATACATCTTCCTCCTAGTTTTCCCCACACGGAGCCTTGAGTGTACTATTAGCATACATAAGTGTCCATTGGGATCTTTCGTGAGTACCAGCCCGGGGTACGATACCATACTCTCATTTGCATATCACATAGATGATTACAGTAGTTTACCCTTGAGTATGTGGCATTATACTATTTTACTTTTGGCATGTTATTTCTTATACCTTGTTACGTCCCTCTGAGGACCTAGTCCCTGCCAGTTTTTGCAGCTTAGACGGTTATGGAGCCTTTGGAGTTGCTGATGGAGTTGCTTGTCTTGCAGGCATTGGTACCAGGTACTTATATCATATCTACCGAAGTTATGGTTATTTATTCATATTGTTTATTTATCTGTTGATGTAGCCTAGTTTTATATACTCATATTTCTTTCTCGAGTCTATTCGAGTTTGTGTGTTACTGGGCGACCGACTTTAGCGCTTATAGCTCATTCTTGTGTATTTTCTTCATTGTGGATTGAGGCATAGATATTTATATTTACTTGATTATTTAGATAGTGACCATTATAATATAGCTTATACGTATTCGAGTCAGACCAGAGTCTGGTCGAATGCGTAGCTGGCATGTTACATATTCCTAGTCCTACGTATTTTGGGACTAGGGCATGACAATAGTCCTCCTATGAACCTAATTCTACTTCCTATGGGTGGCCTTAGTACATGTGAAGGTTCCTAATGATTAAACTACAAATTTAGAGTCTAATTAGAGAGAAAAACTGAATTGTACCTATTATGAGATGGATTCCCAATACAAGTCTCCAAATGAGTGTCAAGAGCCTTCAACTTGTGCTCCTTCCTCCTCCTTGTAGATCCTTTCCTCCTCCTTATTCCAATAGCCTCCAATGGTGAGTAGAGAAGGAATTGGAAGATAATTTAGATAGGGATTGGTGTAGGGATGAAGGAATTTGGAAGAGGGAATTCTAGATCTAGAATTGAGATGAATGGATGAAGAGAGAGAGAGAGAGAGAGAGAGTCTTTCCCCTCCCCCCTTATGGCCGATCTTGCCCCCTTCACCAAGTCACTATGAAAAGTCTACAATACCCCTTGGGGCTTGTCCTAAAGGAATTAATTAAGAAATGAAGGTTCTAATCCAATTGGTCTAACTAATTAAGTCATCCTCCTAATGAATGTGATTGATTATTGGGCTCAATCTAACTAGAATTAATGTTGGTCCATGAGTTTAGTCTAATCTAGTTAGGTCCACTAACCCAAGTCCAAATTCAAATATAATATCTAACAATAAATAATATAATAAATAAATTTTCAACATGCATAATATTTAATTAATTATGAAATGACCAAAATACCATTTCCTAAAAAATATGGTAGTGACAAGTCTATCCGCCTTAAAATAATTTTGTCCTCGAAATTCAATGATGAAACTACCCCCAAAAAATAAAATAGAATCATGAAAGAACATACCTCAAGGTACAAACAAATATGGGTAACGCTCTCGCATTTCATCCTCCCTCTCCCAAGTAGACTCACCTGGAGAGTGATGCCTTCATGTGACCTATACCAAGGAAATGGTCTGGATCCTCCGTACCTTCTCTCTCCGATCCAGAATCTCAACTGGCTGCTCTGGATAGCTTAGAATAGAGCCCACCTCTATCTCTGAGTGATCTAATATGTGACTAGGATCTGCCACGTACCATCTCAACTATGATACGTGAAATACGTTGTGTACTCCCTCCAATGCAGGTGGCAAGTCTAGTCTGTAAGCAACTGCACCTACCCTCTCAAGAATACTGAAGGGTCCCATGAATCGTGGACTAAGCTTCTCGTCTCCACCGAAAAGAATCGTGTCTCGTGTCGGAGAAATTCTCAGAAACACCATACCTCCAACCTCGAAGTCCAAAGGTCTTCGGTGGCTATCGGTCCAATGTCGATGTCTGTCATGTGGCACTTGAAGTCGGTCTCTGATCAGCTTAACCTTCTCCGTTGCATCCACAACCATCTTTGGTCCTAGCAAAGCTCTCACTCCAATATCGTCCCATGACATGGGAGTACGACATCTCCAACCGTATAGAGCCTCAAATGGTGACATCTCTATACTAGCCTGGTAGCTGTTGTTATAAGAAAATTCTACCAAATGGAGATGGTCCTCCCAAGATCCTACGAAATCTAGTACACAGGTGTGCAGCATATCCTCGAGAATCTGAATGGTCTTCTCTAACTGCCCATCTGTCTGGGGGTGTTATGCAGTACTGAACTTGAGCTGGGTACCCAAACTCGCCTACAAACTCCTCAAAAAATGAGAAGTAAAATGACTATCCTAATCCGAGACTATGTTGACTGGAACCCTATGTATCCTGATGATATGTCTCACATATATCTCTGCCAGCTTCTCCGTAGACAAACCTACCTTGAAAGGCAAAAAGTGGGCTAACTTGGTCAACGTGTCAACGATGACCCAAATTGCGTCTTTCCCTCATGGAGATCGTGGAAGTTTGGACACAAAATTTATAGTAATGTGCTCCCACTTCCACTCTAAAATGGGTAATGCCTGAAGTAATCCACCTGGCCTCTGCCTCTCGGCTTTCGCCTGCTAGCACACTAAACATCTGGATACAAACTGTGCCACCTCCCTCTTCATGCCATACCACCACATACTCTCTCGCATATCCCGATATATCTTGTTTGTACTTGGATGCATGGAATACTGAGAGCGATGCGCTTTCTGCAATACCTCCTCATGCAGCTCTCCACTAGGCACCCATAAACTAGCACCATGCTATAAAGAACCATCCTCAGCAATGGTGAAATCATACGCCAATTCTGCTCTCACTTGAGCTCTGATGCTCCTCAGAGACATATCCTCATAATGAGTTGCCTTGATCCTGTCCATCAACTCTGAGTTTATCTGCAACCCCCATATCTGCATGACATCACCTCAATGCCCAAGCTTTCCAGATCCTCCAACAAATACCGGTCCTGCATCAAAAACATAGCTACCGGATACCTACTCAAGGTATCGCCAACTACATTGGCTTTCCCTGGATGATACTGTAATGATATGTCAAAATCTTTTATTAGTTTCAGCCACCGACGCTTCCTCATGTTCAACTCCTTCTGAGTGAAAACGTACTTCAAGCTCTTATGGTCTGTGAAGATCTTTACACGCTCTCCATACAAATAGTGTTTCCACAACTTCAAGGCAAAGATGACTGTTGCCAACTCCAAATTGTGGGTAGGATAGTTCTTCTCATGAGGATGCAATTGCCTGGATGTATATGCAATCACTTTCCCATTCTGCTGAAGAACACAAACTAGCCCTTTCCCCGATGCATCACTATAAATAGTAAAACCTACAGACCCTGATGGTAGCGTTAAAATAGGATCAGATGTCAACCTCGTCTTCAATTCCTTAAAAGTAGCCTACCACTCCTCTGTCTAAACAAACTCTGCATCCTTCCTTGTGAGTCTAGTCATCGGATCAACAATTCTCGAAAAATCTTGCACAAACTCCCTGTAGTAGCCTGCCAAATGCAAGAAACTTCTGATCTCTGCCACTAAACTCGGGTCTTCCAAGATTCCACTGTTGTGATATTCTTCGAATCCACTAAAATTTCATCACCAGTCACAACATATCCTAAGAAATCCACCTTGTCCAGGAAAAACTCATACTTGGACAGCTTCCGATACCTTCTCCTTCCTCAGCACATCCAACACAATCCGCAGATGCTCCTCATGCTCCTCTGGTGTCTTCGAGTTTATGAGTATGTCATCGATGAACACCACCATAAACTTGTTAAGGTACTGGTGGAACACCTTATTTATCATATTTATAAATACCGTCGAGGCATTAGTGAACCCAAACGACATCACCATGAACTCATACTAGCCATACCAAGTCCTAAAAGCAGCCTTCAAAATGTCCTCCGTCTCCACTTTCACCTGGTGGGAGTATGATCTCAAATCTATCTTAGAAAACACCCTGGCGCTATTTAACTGATCAAACAGGTCACCAATCCATGGAAACAGGTATTTATTCTTGATAGTAAGATTATTCAATATCCTTTAATCGATGCACATATGCACTGATCCATCCTTTTTTAGTACAAACAATATTAGGGCTCCCCACGGTGAAGAACTGGATCTGATAAACCCCTTATCCTGCAGTTTATCCACTTGCTTCTTTAGCTCGACCAGCTCGCTGTTGTTTACTCTATAGACGTGCTGTGAAATTGGCTCTGCACCTAGCACCAAGTCTATAGAGAATTCAACATCTCGATCTGACTGCAATCCTGGCAATTCCTCATAAAACACATCCATGAACTCTGTTATCAAAGGATGCAAAAACTCCTTGTCTTCCAACATAGCTCCATAAATAATGCCTTCTCTCGGCTCTGCAGCTCCTCTAACAAACTTAAACTCTGGCTCTCCTAGCGGGCTAAACAAAACTATACCTTATCTTCAATATATACTAGCAAGGTGTCTCCTCAACCAATCCATCCCGAGTATAATGTCGTATCTCAAAAGTGGCATTACATGTAGACACGCACTCAGCTCCTGGCCTCCCAGAGTAACTCTCTGATCCTTGTAAATATTACTAACCAGGATAATGACTCCTCCGATCATGATCTTGCAAGTCCTAAGCAAAGACTCAGCTACCAAATGATGCTTCAAAGCAAAAAAAATAGATACAAAACTATGGGAAGCACCACTATCAAACAATTCTAAAGCTGGAATAGAATCAAGAAGAACAGAAACTGCGATGACATCTACGATGGTCTCGGCCTCCTCGACCATCATAGCAAACGCTCGTCCCTGTGGTACACCCCCCTGATGCTGGTGCTGGACATAACAATATTGTTGGGTCAGAATTGGCGGTCCCCTCGGTTGCACTACAAGTGGACTCGCCTGTGTTCTCGGAGATGGAGCTACTCCTTGGACTACACGATGAGGATTGGAAGGACAATCCCTCAGCTGATGTCCCTCGGCACCACAATACAGATAAACTTTCAACCTTTTCCTACGAACTTCCCAGATGTGGCCAAACTTTTTACAGAAATGGCAGGAAGCTTGCTATGACTGTCCTTGTTGCTGCTGTGGTGCCTGGTAAATCGGTGCCCTAGCTGGAGTCTGGTGCTATTGTGGCTGCTGAAAAGGCCTAGACTGGAAATAAGGACGCTTAGCAGGCACTGTGCTGCTACTACCCCCAGAAAAGAATTGCGGTCTCTCTTAGATTTCAAGCTCAACTCCCGCTCAATCTTGCGTGCCTCCGCAAGTATCTCCGAATATGTTTCATAGAAAGACGAAATGAGGATCTTCACTTTCCAATTCAGACCCTCACAAAAGTAGATAGCCCAAACCTCTGGCTTCCTCATCAAATACTTCAAAATTGGCTCAGCCAACCGAACTCTATGGCGTACTCCTCCGCGGACATGCTCCCCTGAGTAAGGCCCTCAAACAGCCTCCCCAAGTCCAATATGTCCGCCCGAGCAAAGAACTTCCTCTTGAAAAGGTCCTTGAATACCTCCCAAGACTACCCTGCATCAGCAAAAAGTGGCACATTCATGAACCAAGTGCGGGCAATATCGAACAGATGAAGTCCTACTGCCTCAACATTTAGATCCTCAGCAAGACGGGACACCCTCATGATATTCTTGATATCTTCGAGCCAATCATCAGCATAGACAATGACCTCAGTCTCCTTGAAGACCCAAGGTTCCAGCTTCTTGAAGTCCTGAATATTACCCGGCCAAAGGTCGGCAACCTGCAGAATAACCTGCTACTGGACCGGAGCTCCTCTCTCTACGACAGCAAGGAAAAGATGATGATCACTCTCAATACCCTACCATAACACATCGGTCTGCCTCTGGTGAGCCTCTGACTGGGCCCTCTGAGCCTCCATCATCTCGCAAAACAATGCGAACACCTGAGTCACATCTGTCGGTACGGAAGGTGGAGGTGGAAGCCCCTCTGACACTGCTGGAACAGTCCTCTGAGCTGCAGGTGGACCCCCGAATACAGCTGATACGCCAATCACTAGAGAAGTGACTGGTGTAGTCCCTCAAAAAGTTACAAATATCTCAGAAACTGCTTCTCTCTGCTGTGATTGAGTCTTAGGCAGCATCCTAGGACAAAACGAAAGGAAAGAATCAATATGGCACATGATATAATATACTCAAAGAAGGACAGTTAAAGATCAAATATCAATATCAAGGAAGAACAGTTGAAATGAATCAATAGAATTTTTACTAGATGTGATTGAGTATTGTCAGCCTATAGCCTATATCTTATATCCTAAAACAGGCTCATAATAGCACTCAAATCAGAGCACCACTACGAATCGTACTACTTGTGACCTTGAAGACTTCCATGGGCTACCACTAAAAACGTATCATAATCCGCACCCTGTGTAGGGGCACGAGTAGTGAACAACATCGATCTTACGCCGTAGCATCGGCGGTAGAACGCTGTTTGGATAAACTATCTATCTAGAAATAATGATCATCAAGATATATAATGCCACAAATGAAGTATAAATAATCAATCACAAATCTATAAGATGAAACAATCGTACGAATATGATATATGGAACTGAAGAGTCAAATACAACTCACAAGACAAAATAATATCCAATGAGTCATCTAATAATAAGAAATACTAATATCAAATGCTGGAGACAAATCCTGTAGAATAACATATCTACTGAGCTACAGGTACTGGGTCGTCTGTCTCAACCGGGATGAGACCCTCCTGAGCCAAAGTCTCTGGCTCTAAGCCAGCTACGTCCTGAGGCCCGTAGTGAGTGGGATACCACTCCTCAGTGTCATCTGAGAAAAATATATCTAGCCAGGAAAGAAGAAAAGTACATCACTAATAGCAGTTCAAATAAATGATAAAAATTATGTAACAGTAAATAGAGTGAATATACAAGGTGCAAGATACAAGTACAAGAGATATACAAAATAGGAATATTGAAATTAAATACAAGAAATGTGCATCATGAAAATGAGCAAGAAATACTACTACTATGTGAGTAAGTACCAGCTTCAACATGTGATCGGCTTGGAAATTTGCACATGAATTAGGGCCTGGTTAACATACGTGCGGTATATGATCAACACTCACAAGGACATGCACAAGGCGAGGTATGATCACATATCTACACTAACACTTCCCGTCTCGACTGGTATAGTGGATCCAACTATGGTACATTATGATACGGGATTCACTGGATATGTAGCTAGTCTCCCCAAGAATCAATATTTGTACATGTACAAGAAGAACGAGGAATAAGGCTTGCACAATATACACCATAAATATCAAGAAATAATATCTCATGAAGAGATCCGAATATACTAATCTGTGTAACTATGTGTCAAAAAATCAAGGATATCTACACTAAATATAAGAAACATAAGGGATATCATAAATGGAAAACTATCAGAAAATATACTTGCCTGGAATCCGGTAAACAGTATCAAAGATATCTGGAACGGTGCCTCGGAGACCTAAATATGAAATATTATATCAATACAAGGTTTAGGAATAAAAATAAGTTAAACCAGTCTAATTCTAGGTCATTAAGCTATTTCTTGGTCAAAATAGTCAAACTATATCAACTCTAGGTCAAACTTGGTCAAATTAGCAATTTCTAGGTTGTATAAGTCCACCTCTAGGATATTGGTTCCATATGATATGTATCTAGGCTATAGTAGCTATATTAAGATACTAGGATACCAACACTATACCGTATCGTAAGATACGTAAAATACTATATATGAAAATACTATGTAATACACAAGTATAATATATAGTAGCATCCCTAGCTAAACTAATACTAAGTGGATACCTTGACTTTGAGCCAACACGGTATCACGCTACCTACACTCATCTTGATACACAATACCCAATACCTTGAGTTAACTCCAATACCTAACAATTACCTTGGTAACACAAGGTAATACTAATCTAGCTATATTATATCCATACCTACCCAAATATAACACTAACATGTGTATCTAATAATACATATCATCATTCAAGCATATAGCTAATATCTATAACCTAAATTATACTAACACACATAACATATATCAATACACAACTCAACATACCTTAATATTACACACACACACACACACACACACACACATATATATATATATATATTTCTATCTTAAGTATCCAACAAAATATCATAACTAGCCTTCTAACTTAGGATTCAAACCAAAAAACTTACAACATACTAACAACTGACACTAACCTTCACCATATCCTAACCATCAATATCTTACTAACACCCAAACGTATTCCTCTAACTCATACTCATCAAGTTGTTGCTTCTACTATTATATTACTGCAGCTGCTATGCATTGTTGTTGATGCTGTTATGCAATGTTGTTGTTGCTGCCCTTATGCTGGATTATTGTCGCTGCTGCTATTGCATGATATTGTTGTTGCTTCCCTATGTGGGATTGCTGCTACTGCTATTGCATGCTGTTGCTGCTGCTATGCATTGCTGTTGCTGCTCGTAGTAGCATGATGCAAGCAGTGTTTGTATTAACTGATACAACTGATAGCCACCATAACCCATACTGACCTCCCCTATCAGTCCAAGATCAATCCAACAAGACTCAACTTAGTGCACAACTCCTCCGATATCAGTTAGCAACATCTACACTTATCCACGAAAAACCCTCTATCCAAAATACATCCAACATACCAAAAATATGCTATAACATAGATAGATGAAAATATAACTAATATAGATATACATATATCAACACATATTATATACAAACTAAAGTATATATATATACAACATCAAATATAGTAGGATACAAAACAACAAACACGTTGAGTGTATCACACCCGTATCACACTCAATCTATGATACGATTGCGATACGGCTCCAACACACCACCAAACATATCTCAAAGAACACGAGCATGTCTATAATCCCAAATAGAAGTACTACGAAGAGCTAGATACTCAACTACATGCCTGTGTCAAAATATGACATGCTCAAACCCTCCGTGTCAGAAGAAAACCCCAAAATTAACTCGTATCGCCAAATTGTCATTATACGGCCAACACGTATCCAATTATGGATACGACATTAGTCTCATACAATCAAACACAGGTTGACCAATTGACAAATACATGATGTACCAATATCGGAATTCTCCCAAAATTAGCACAAAATACACCATAACTTTCTCCATATGCCTCCTATTAACCTAATTCCACTTCCTATTGGTAGCCTTAGTACATGAGAGGGTTCCTAATAATTAAACTACAGATTTAGAGTCTAATTAGAGGATTCTTAGTGAAAAGTCTATAATACCCCTTGGGGGTTGTCATGAAGGAATTAATTAAGGAAGAAAGGTTCTAATCCAATTGGTCTAACTAATTAAGTCATCCTCCTAATGAATGGGCTTGATTGTTGGGCTCGATCTAACTAGAATTAATATTGGTCCATGAGTCTAGTCTAATCTAGTTAGGTCCACTAACACAAGTCCAAAATCAAATATAATATCTAATAATAAATATATAATATAATAAATAAATAAATATTTAATATGCACAATATTTATTTAATTATGAAATGACTAAAATAACCTTTCCTAAAAAATATGGTAGTGACAGAATATATTACCCATGCTTTCGTCAGAATTCTACAATGATGAGTCATAGGAATAAAAATGCGTCTCTTCTTCCGATTCTGAACCTTTAGGACTTGTTGGTGGTGTAACATATCCCAAACCATGACCAATCCTCTGGTAGTATTTTGCCGGCTTGCCTTTTGGAGAGAAGTGACGTATAGGAGTCCGTCTTTCTTTTCCATAATTCAGTCCCAAATAAGACTTTAAGTTGTAGCCCATCCCTTGCATAATGGTCTTAGCTGGTTGGCCATAAGGATACGGTTGTATATTTCCAATATTTTTATAGAATTATTAGTCTGTGTGACTCTTTTGTTTGTAGCTTTGCTAAAAATTATCTAATGTTGCTTGTCATATCTTATTGGGACTATGAAGTATGCATTCTCATATGGTTCATATATTGAACTATATTAAAATGGAGATGCCACGAGTATGGATAGAGGTTCGTGAAGATGAAGAGCCTCTAAGAATTTTTCAGCAAAGGGTTCAACATCAATGTAGTGTGAAGTAGTGTCTTATTTATTCATGAAATAAAAAATCTCTTCTTCTTCCACATAGTCAGCAGAAACTTCAGCCTTGACAGAAGGCTAAGCAAGATTGATGACTAGGGGTTTATTTGCTGATATTGGTTGCTTGTTACGACGAAGGTCGATAATAAGTGGCTTATTCTCAGGTATTGGCTGTTCATTATGTCGAAAGTTGATGACCAATGGAGATAACTTAAGCAGGTTGATGACGAGAGACTTAAAAGAAGTCGAACGAGTAGTACATCCTTTGACTCGGATCATCAAAGGCTCTTCCTCTAGGGTGTTCTCAGCTTCCTCACCATCTTGATTATCTTATTCTTTCGAGGTATTTACGGCTTCATCTATAGCTTGATCAGCCTCTCCTTTCATGTACTCCAGTGTATAGAGTGCAGAGTCAGAGAAATAGGCTTCGACACCTTTGAATGAGTTGAGGTCATCTACCTCTGTTTTGACTTCTCCACGACTATCCACATATTTGAAGCATTGGTGCAGGGTGGAGGGTATAATTTTATGCTCGTGGATCTATGGTCGTCCCAGCAAAATATTGTAGGATACTTCAGAGTCGATCACATAGCATGTGACTTCAGTATGTAGATCTTCTATCTGAATATTTAGGCGTATCTTTTCCAATGGTTTACTTCTTCCAATATTGAAGCCTAGAATGGTAGTGTTAGTGGCAGAAAGATTATGCATTGGTATCTTTAATCCTTTCAGTAAGCCTTTAGGAATGATGCTGAGTGAAGAACCAGGGTCAATGTGAATCCAATTCACATTAATAGATCCGATATAACTGGTATAATACAGAGGATTGTCATGTCGGTTATCCTTGAGTACCATATCATCTTGCGTGAAAGTGATATTAGGAATCTTCTCGATCATGTTATGGCATTAAGGGCACGATAGTGTGTTATGCCCCAGTCCCAAAATATCAAGGGACTAGACACGTGGCAATGGCCAGCAGCACGCACTGATGGACAACCCAATTTAATGGATCCATCGGGGCATACTTAAGCTGTAATATAGGTCTACAACAACAAGTCAAAACTAATCTCATCCACACACAAAGTAATAAGATCAACAGCAAATAAAGAAAGTACATCAATGACCAGTCTCAGCAAAGTATGTCGGGGAACAACCCGATAAAAGTCTAAAATACTGGTTCATCAGACCAGCACAAAGGAGTCCAAAATAAAGTATCTGATGAGTACAAATAACATAAACTCAAGCAAAGTCTCCAGCCATCAACTCTGCTTCTAAGTTTGGTTCAGCTTCAGCAACAGCTTCTGGTACAGCTTCAGCTCATGTCCCGTAAACCTCGGGATAATGCTCTTCTGCTAAACCTGGGGACATCATCCGGAGCCAGGTCCTCAGGGGACATAGCAAGGTACAAATAATACAAGCCAAAAAAAATGCAGTATAATAGTAAATAAAATAAGCAGGGTAACTACATAACCATCTATGTGAAAATGCAACTGAGAGCATCACTAGTACTCAGGCTGAGACCGCTACAAGCTCTGTGTCGGGGAGCCGGTAGCAGTAATAACAAGTAATGGGTCTAGCTCTGCTCGAGAGTCTACAATCTCACAATAATAGTAGATATATATAGAACAGCCTGTAGCCTGTGTGTCTCTCCCCCACCCAATGTAACCACACGTCTCATGTCCATAACGTCTCATGTCCATGTCACATGAGATCATAGCTAATGCAACCAGTCATAATCTAAGAATATAATGTCTATGTCCATCCTGTATCCTACACAGAATCACCATGAATATCTCAAGAAGATTCTGTCATATGTATGGTGTCAAGTGTCCTAGGTTATAATGTACTTGATAAAACAAGTACGAGAATGTACAGGGTCACGCATGTCCATCTCTAAATGACGTACCCAACTCCGCGTACGGGGTTGGCACCCGACTATTAATCGGACGCTAAGCAGGTCATACGGTCCTAGGTTTATGCATGTTCAACAATATAAATAAGTAAGGAAATAAATATTAATACTACATAATTTGGCAAGGTATACTTGTCTGGGGTTGGAATACAAGTAGCGGTCCCTGTATCCATGGGTTCCATAAATACTCCTCCAAAAGCTGAAATGAACATTACCAACAGTCTCAAAAATAGGAAATTGTTAGAAACGTCTGTCCTTAAGTCCAGTTTGGACACAAAGGCAAAAATGACACTTCCTGGACAAAGCGGGGTCCATATGTGGGCCGCTTTGCACCGAAAACCGGGTCAGGGTCACAGGTCTCCAAAATCGTCCAACTTAGTGTCAACAAGTCAGGAACAATGATACGAACCCAACGGAACTTCCAAAATTGGATTCCAATGAGCCTTCTCAAAATCGCCCGTCAAGTGGAGCCTGTGGGGCCCACGATACGCGATTTTTCAATGTTCTCAGAATCAAACCAAACTTGGCTCATAGGACCAGGGTATTGCTACGAGTCCGTTGGCGTAAGTTTTGTCTCGATCCTACATGTGTACACTAAGTTACAGCGACAAACAAAAAAGTCGGATACGGGGCGTTGGTTTTCCTGTTTTTGGATCGCGGTTCGCGATCACCACAGGTCGCGATGCACCGAGCGGTTTGCTCGGGCACCGAGGGGGTCATGCTGGCTACGCGATGCAACAAACGGAATTGAAAACGGGGCAGCGAGGAGAAATTTATGAGTACCTGAACAGGGCTCCGGAAAACTGCAAATTCTCGTGTCCGTGTGTCTTCTCGACACAGTTCCTGTGTCCTGTGTCCTGACTGCCGTGTTCGGACTTAGGGATAGGGTTTCTGTGTCGTCTTGGTCGCCGGAGGCTTTACCGGAGGGGTGCTGGGGCGTCTGTAACCTCCGATTTCCAATTTCCAAAATAATTAGATTTTAATTTATTTTAAAATATCAAGTTTTATAAAATATTTCTCCTTGAAATTTTTATTTGATTTTGAACGATGTTTGATTATAGAAGGTAATTTAAAAATCTTTTATAAAAAAAAAAAAAAATTTCTTAAATGACGATGTATTACAAAATAAATAAATAAATAATAATATATATATTCCTCTAGTTTCAAATGTTTATTGGCTTGAAATCATAAAATTATTTATTGGATAAAATTAATTAAAGGACTAGTTGTTTCTTCAAATAATTTTATATTTAATGGAATAGTAAATAAATAAATTACATAGCTTTCCTAAAATATTTTCTGAAATTATAATCTTTTCTTTTTAAATTTTTACAAGTTGCCATTTCCTATTAACTAGCCAGCACACCCTCGTTCTCACATAAAGAACTCATTCATATTTAATCCTGGCCATTCATCATTGGGCCAATCATCACCCTTTAGCCCACAACTCTCTCTCTCCCTATTTAAGTCCCTCATCACCATTCCCAAGAAACCCTAATCTCCAATTTATTAGCTAGCCCCCACAAATCCCCACAAGCCAACAAGCCATCCCCACCATTTTGTGTGCTCGTGTCCGTGTGTCCAGCATCACCGTGTCAGCCGTGTTGGCCTCGGGTCTGACCCCGGGTGTCCCACCGTATCCATTCATTTCCTGTGTCCGGTTACAACTTTACAACCTGATTTCCGTGTCCGACACACCCGGACACAACCCCCACACCACAGCAAACACCCAACCCTGTGTCCGACAGACCCGGACACGTCCCTCACAGTACAGCAGATCCGTCGTGTCCAGCCCCGGACACGACCCAACCCCGACACGTTCACAGACACCCAAAACCCTAACCCTAAATCTGACTTAGCCGCCGTCGCCGCCTCGGATCCGCCGAGTTCGACCGCCGCCGGCGACTGGGTTCTCCTCCTCGGCGTCGAGCGCCTGTGGCCGACGAGACGCACAGATCTGTCGAGCACCCGCCGCCGTCATTGGCCGCTGATTCGTCGTCGAGCTCCGCCGAACGTCTCCTCGAAGCCGCCTCCCCTCGAACCGAGCACCCGCCGCCACAGCAGATCCGCCGCCTCGAAGCCGCCGACCGTGTCCTCGAAGCCGCCTCCCCTCGAACCGAGCACCTGCCACCACCGCGTGACTCCGACGAACTTCTCCTCCGTCGACGCCGGAAGCTCCTCCCCATCGTGAGTCCCTCTTTCCTCTTCATTTTCCTTTTTCAGTTCTGTTCTGTGTTAAGTTAGTTTATATTAGATTATTTAGTATAATTAGATTAGTTAATTAATCTGATTAATCAGTTAATTAATTTTTATCAGTTAATTATTTTTGATTAGTTAATTATTAATAATCAGTAATTAGTTATTAATCAGAAATTAATTAGTAATCAGTCAGTAAATACTTAATTAGTTATTAATTACATATAATTAATTTAATAATTACATATAACTAGTTAGTTTATATAATTAGTTATTTTTATGTGAATAGTTTAGTTATATGTAAATAGTTAATTAATGTATAATTAGTTCAATTTATATATAATTAGTTTAGTAATATATATAATATATAGTTAGTTTATTTGTATGTAATTAGTTTATTAATTTCATATAATTAGTTTAGTAATTATATATAATTAGCTTATTAATTATAGATAATTCATTTAGTAATATATATATTTAGTTTTATTGTTTATAATGTATGAATTTAGTTATGTATATATATAAGGATTTTCGATTTTGTAAAATATAACAATTTTTGGGGTTTTTATAATTAATTAAAAAATTATAGTTTCAATAATAAAATTTGTTCAAAAATTGGTTATTTGGATTAGTAACTGAAATTACTAGAGATATAAATACATTGGCTTTTACCTAAATTCTAGATTTTTATAAATAAGCTTTTAAGTGTAGTTTTGTTCGAAAGGAAAGTTTAACAATTATTGTTCAAATAATTTCGAAATGATTTATATATGTAAATACGTATTCTAGTATATGTAATTAATTTGGTATCTATGCATATATACATTTTTAGTATATGTATATAATTATTTTGGTATATATATATATGTATATATGTATGTATATTTTTGGTATAATTATACATATATTTAATTGGTATAATTTCATGTAGTATATGTGTAATAAAACGTATTTTTAATATATGAATTAATTGGCATCTGTATATATATAGAGTATAAATCTGAATTGGTAATTTAATATTAGTATATTCTAATAATGATGTTGACAAAATATATGTATATTTTAAACAGTATTTTTGCATATATATGAATATACGTATGGTTCAACTAGTATATATATATATATATACGATATATGTTTAATTGGTAAATATATTGTATGTGTATTCAATTTGGTGTATATATATATATATATTGTAAATGCATTTAAATTGGTGCATGTATAAATATTGTAAGTATTAATAAGTGTAATGTGTATTATATACGTATCCCTACTAGATGACCTAGTTGACTAGAGCCATGCCTGGCAGAGCCCCTGAGTTCATGTATTTGTGATGTGTTAGTGTGGCACCTGATGCAAATGTTGTATTTGATATATTTTTAGGACTGTTGGTTCCTCCAGACGATACTCTGGGACAGGACATAATTACCAGCTAAGGACCCAAGGCGAGTACATTCTCTGATTAGTTTCTAATTTATGATATCTCCTATGTTCCCTGTATCTAGTGTAAATATCCATGTTCTTGACACGTTGGTTACACGGATTGGTATACACGGATCTCGTCATGAGATGTTATTCCTTACTCATGGTGTAGTTTGTACAAGACTTGTTTCCTTGATATCTTGTGCATGTACAGACACTGATTTCCGGGGAGATTTGCTACCTCCCTAGGGAATCCCGTGCCATAGCGTACCATGATTTGATCTACTATACCAGTCGGGGGTTTGGGGAGTATTTTAGTGTAGATATGTGATCATACCCAACTTTCCATGCATCATAGCTCACCCCACATCTCACGTCGGGTGCGGCCTGACCATCTCCATGCTTCATAGCTGTTACGTGTGATTAGCCTGACCATCTCCATGCATCATAGCTAACCAACGGTTAGCCTGACCTTCGTGAATCATAGCTAATCACATGTAACCAGCCTGATCAAGTTCCCAAGCCGATCACATATTAAAGCTAGTACTCACACACTTAGTCATAGGATTCTTGCTCATTGACATATTGTTCTTTTCCTGCATTTACTTACAGTATTTCCAGTATTTCTCTCATTGTACATTTCTCGTACCTATACATGCATCTGGTATGTTTCCATCTAGAACTGCTACATAGTTTATGTCATTTATATAGAACTGCTATTTAGAGATGTACTTTGCTCCTTCCTGACTGGAAAATATTTTTCCAGACTGTGACCTTAGTAGACTGGTTTCCGACACACTTGGGGGATTGGATGTTATTGATTGCAGGTATGCTTACTGTGTCATTAGACTTGTGTTGTATTCTTTATTTCTTCATTTTCCTATCGTGCTGTAGTTGTGATTGAGTATTTCTAGATTTATTTTATGTTATCCACGTCTCCTTATGGAGTTGGATACTAGCGTGAGATTGTTTAGATAGTACTTGACCTAGACAGCGTTCTACCGCCGATGCTGCGGCGTAGGCTGGACGTACCCACGCTCTCGCGCCCCTAAACCGGGTGCGGGTCGTGACACGTTTTAGTGGTGGCCCATGCAGGTCAGACTTCGTGAGTTGTGTGATGTCGTAGTAGTGTGGCATCCTTGTTATACTACTGCGTGCCTGCGATAGGATATAGGACATAGGATACTAGGATGAGAGAGGATACTCAATCACAAATTCTTGAGAGATTCCTGGGACGACCCCTTGAGAATCTTATTATAATTTTCAATTTAAATCTTTTTCCTTGTTTCCGTCCGCTCTCGCTTGTTGTCACTGAACTTGATTCTTGTTGAGCAGTTATTAAATTAAAATTCTTGGCATCATTGTTGAGTTTGATTCTTGTTGACCAGTTGTTAACTTTAAATTCTTGGTATCGTTGTTGAGTTGATTTCAAATTGAGATGAATTTTACGGACTAGAATTTATGGTATCATCTGATGACATATATTGATGAGGACAGTGAGAAAGGTAAAACGTCTGCTTTGGTTATGGAACCTAGAGTTTATTGCAGCCATATTAGCTGTCGTGACGAGAACGTAGGAACCTAACTTGGATGTACATACTTTAGTTATGAGATTTAGAGTTTCTCGCAGCCATACCGGTTGGCGTGGCGAGGATTCTAGATGACATGATTATAGGGTTGCATACCTTAGTTACGGAACCTGTCGTTCCTCGCATCTATGCTTACTGGCGTGGCGAGGATTCTGTGTGTCATGATTTCTGACAGACGTGTATGATTATCAGGTTGTATCTTAAATTGGTTCTTAAAATATCATCTCAAGACTTATCTATTTCTGTTATTCCAGGACTTTGTTCCATCGCTTCTTTCTTTACTAGCAGTAAAGATACCTTCTGTCCTCAATTCAGTCTTTGAGCTCCTATTCCTTGAGGATTCCTTGTTAAGTATGATAATTAGTGACTTGTAATTTTGTTTATGTTTTGTATTAGTATTGACTGTGTTGCTAGTGAGTTGTAAGTGTTTCTTAGTTGGACATGTGAGCAGTAGGCTTTAATCTAGAGTCAGCCCTTAGCATAGTACCTTGTACCAATGATTCTAGGAGTAGTGCCATTAGAGACTGGGAGTTAAGGAGAGTATAGAGTATCAGTGATAGTTCTCAGAGTTAGTATCAGAGCCAATTACCCGTCCTGGATAATCATGATTATGTAATTGAGTGATCTATGTAAACGATTAAGTATCCAGGAATTGTGTTAAGGTTTTATGGAGCATGATGTCCAATTTGATGATTGATATCGGGCGTGTTAAAGGTAAGGAATTGTATATGCATAAAAGAGTTAATGGGCTGTCATGAGTAGAGAAATATCAGAATAGGTAATGAAGATGGTGAAGCATATCACGGATTAGTGTAACAGGCTATGAAAGGTTAAAAGGAAATACCTATACAACCATCGAGATGAGGAACCATATACATGCCCATGAGAGTAAAGAAACATGAGTGTTATAGTAGATACATGTAATCATGAGATATAATGAGCTTGATGAATGATCCATTAATGAAGCTAGTGATATAATACCAAGAGTGCTAATGATTCTATATCGAGGATTAGTCAAGGATGACGTTAATAACAGTAAGCACTCTGTGTGTTGATAATTACATGATATACCAATTGACATAAATTGAAATCATGAAAGAAAACACAGTTGATGATAACTTTGATCATTGGAGGTAATAGTGCAAGTGATTCGGGCAGTACAAATTTAGTACACAGTTCTAGACAATAGAGGTATTGAGTGCACCTTGAGTATCAGAGACCGTGAGCACTAATATGTACATTGAGGAGTTATAAATTAAAAGGTGGAAATGAATTTTAAATTTTTAGAATTTTTAAGGAGTTGAGATTTTATGTTGTTAAAATATTGAGGATTTAAATTTGATTCAATAAACATAGTTAAAGCTACAAAGATTTTAGAAGTGATTAAATTTTTATTTTGATGTGAAGTATCTGATTTTGAAGAGGTATATACATTTTATTTTAAGTTGATCGGGAAGTTAAACCTTGACGATTATTTTGAGGATTAATTCTTGGTAGATGAGAGATATGAATATTAATATATGAGTAGTTGATATGGGTACCAGTGTACATGAATAGGAATTTGTAGTGAATGTGCTAGAGTTAAGTGTTTGTTAGAGACAGTAGATACTACAAGTAATATGTTAGCAGGTTCTTTTTCTAATATTCCCGTCTCTTGATTGATTGATTTCCCTAAGTGATGTAGTTCGTATTCATGATTTCCTTGTTAGGATATAACTAGTAGTACACCTTAACAGAGACTGAAATACCATGACAAGACACATGACCTATATATTTTCTTAAATTGCATGGATGTAGGTAGAATTTTCTTAAACCATGATCATTAGGATTTTGACCATAGCAAAGATCTATGACAAGGTTATGACTGACAAAAGGGACAAGATGATTAAATTTGTGGATAAGCATCAATTTAAATAAAGAGTTAAGGCGTTAATAACAGAATTGACGGATCATTAATTTTACGAAGATTGAGGATGATTGAAACTCGAGGATAAATATTGACTTGAAAGGAGAGTTAAGAAATTCACAGGGCAAAATTTGAGGATTTAATGATTTTAGGAAGGTCTTGATATGATAAAATTGGTTATTAAAATTTGAGGAAAATTAGGGAAATTATCATTATATATATTTGATTGCAAGATAGAAATTTGAAATTTTATATTATGAATGTTGCATTGAAGATTTCGTAAGTATCACATCGTTAAGTGTTTTGAGGAAAAAAAAAAGAAAAAAAAAAGAAAGAAAGGAGGAAAATAAATCGTTAATGAAATAGTGTCGAATTCAATTCTCGGGATAGGATTAGATTTTGAATGAGCATCAATTGAATTTGAGTTAGAGGAGTAAGGTGATTGATGGATTTGTGTTTAAAATTTAAAATTTTGGGATACGATTTTTATAAATATGCATTGATTGGATTTCAATTAAAGGATTGGATAGTAAATTTTGTATTTAGTTATTTACTCAAAATTTGAGGAGATTATGATACGACTGGAATTCAATTAAATTATTGAGGATTTGAGTAGTAAGAATTTTACATTGGGATAATAAATTCAGAGGATGAAAAAAAAATTTAGTTCAAAATTCGGAAACATTATACATACGGGTAGAGAAATATGGAATGAAATGAAGCTCATGGTAAAGAATATTATAATATAATTGATTATGGGATCATATAATTGAAGGTCGTAAGGTAAGATCATGGTATATTGAGGTTGTGATCTAAATTAAAATCTTGACCATGACAGTAACATTTGAAATCGAAGAAAATAATCGAAGTATAGTTGATGTTAAGATAAACAACTCGAATTTGATGATAAGGATTTTGGACATGTAATAAATTTTGATTCAGAAATTCTAAGATCTAATCTAATAAAGTTTGTGGAATTTGAAACTTTTATAGATATTAGTTAATGATGAATCACAAGATTGAGAAAGTAAAATGAACGAGGATAAAAAGGAAGGATTATTTTCAAATGGTAGTAAAGACTACTCTTTTTTCCCTAGAAATTAAGAAAGGCGATTAGATGTCTCTTGATTACATTCTGAAGGATGTATTTAAGTTTCTTAAATCAAATTGTCGACCGTATCTTTCGAATTAGCTATAACTTTCATGTCTATATCATTCATTATACTGGGTCTTCCTTGGTTTAGTTACTTTGAAAAGGTAACGTGCATTATTCCAATTATCTGTTTTTTTCAGTGATCGTGTCTACTCCCCAAACCTAAACTTTCTAGAGGATTCAAGGCCGAGCCATGATTCCTTCAAGTTATTCCTGTCTTAAACCATATTTTCTTTTCTTCATGTTTTCTTCTGTTTGGTAAATATCCTCCTTATAGAAATATTTTCTTCAATGATATATTCATCATTATGAACAACAAAAAATTTTCTATCCTAGTCATCCCTAAAATTTCGAGGACGAAATTTTCTAAGGTGGATAGACTTGTAACCTCCGATTTCCAATTTCCAAAATAATTAGATTTTAATTTATTTTAAAATATCAAGTTTTATAAAATATTTCTCCTTGAAATTTTTATTTGATTTTGAACGATGTTTGATTGTAGAAGGTAATTTAAAAATCTTTTATAAAAAAAAAAAAAAAAATTTTTTTTTTCTTAAATGACGATGTATTACAAAATAAATAAATAAATAATAATATATATATTCCTCTAGTTTCAAATGTTTATTGGCTTGAAATCATAAAATTATTTATTGGATAAAATTAATTAAAGGACTAGTTGTTTCTTCAAATAATTTTATATTTAATGGAATAGTAAATAAATAAATTACATAGCTTTCCTAAAATATTTTCTGAAATTATAATCTTTTCTTTTTAAATTTTTACAAGTTGCCATTTCCTATTAACTAGCCAGCACACCCTCGTTCTCACATAAAGAACTCATTCATATTTAATCCTGGCCATTCATTATTGGGCCAATCATCACCCTTTAGCCCACAACTCTCTCTCTCCCTATTTAAGTCCCTCATCACCATTCCCAAGAAACCCTAATCTCCAATTTATTAGCTAGCCCCCACAAATCCCCACAAGCCAACAAGCCATCCCCACCATTTTGTGTGCTCGTGTCCGTGTGTCCAGCATCACCGTGTCAGCCGTGTTGGCCTCGGGTCCGACCCCGGGTGTCCCACCGTATCCATTCATTTCCTGTGTCCGGTTACAACTTTACAACCTGATTTTCGTGTCCGACACACCCGGACACAACCCCCACACCACAGCAAACACCCAACCCTGTGTCCGACAGACCCGGACACGTCCCTCACAGTACAGCAGATCCGTCGTGTCCAGCCCCGGACACGACCCAACCCCGACACGTTCACAGACACCCAAAACCCTAACCCTAAATCTGACTTAGCCGCCGTCGCCGCCTCGGATCCGCCGAGTTCGACCGCCGCCGGCGACTGGGTTCTCCTCCTCGGTGTCGAGCGCCTGTGGCCGACGAGACGCACAGATCTGTCGAGCACCCGCCGCCGTCGTTGGCCGCTGATTCGTCGTCGAGCTCCGCCGACCGTCTCCTCGAAGCCGCCTCCCCTCGAACCGAGCACCTGCCGCCACAGCAGATCCGCCGCCTCGAAGCCGCCGACCGTCTCCTCGAAGCCGCCTCCCCTCGAACCGAGCACCCGCCACCACCGCGTGACTCCGGCGAACTTCTCCTCCGTCGACGCCGGAAGCTCCTCCCCATCGTGAGTCCCTCTTTCCTCTTCATTTTCCTTTTTCAGTTCTGTTCTGTGTTAAGTTAGTTTATATTAGATTAGTTAGTATAATTAGATTAGTTAATTAATCTGATTAATCAGTTAATTAATTTTTATCAGTTAATTATTTTTTATTAGTTAATTATTAATAATCAGTAATTAGTTATTAATCAGAAATTAATTAGTAATCAGTCAGTAAATACTTAATTAGTTATTAATTACATATAATTAATTTAATAATTACATATAACTAGTTAGTTTATATAATTAGTTATTTTTATGTGAATAGTTTAGTTATATGTAAATAGTTAATTAATGTATAATTAGTTCAATTTATATATAATTAGTTTAGTAATATATATAATATATAGTTAGTTTATTTGTATGTAATTAGTTTATTAATTTCATATAATTAGTTTAGTAATTATATATAATTAGCTTATTAATTATAGATAATTCATTTAGTAATATATATATTTAGTTTTATTGTTTATAATGTATGAATTTAGTTATGTATATATATAAGGATTTTCGATTATGTAAAATATAATAATTTTTGGGGTTTTTATAATTAATTAAAAAATTATAGTTTCAATAATAAAATTTGTTCAAAAATTGGTTATTTGGATTAGTAACTGAAATTACTAGAGATATAAATACATTGGCTTTTACCTAAATTCTAGATTTTTATAAATAAGCTTTTAAGTGTAGTTTTGTTCGAAAGGAAAGTTTAACAATTATTGTTCAAATAATTTCGAAATGATTTATATATGTAAATACGTATTCTAGTATATGTAATTAATTTGGTATCTATGCATATATATATTTTTAGTATATGTATATAATTATTTTGGTATATATATATATGTATGTATATTTTTGGTATAATTATACATATATTTAATTGGTATAATTTCATGTAGTATATGTGTAATAAAACGTATTTTTAATATATGAATTAATTGGCATCTGTATATATATAGAGTATAAATCTGAATTGGTAATTTAATATTAGTATATTCTAATAATGATGTTGACAAAATATATGTATATTTTAAACAGTATTTTTGCATATATATGAGTATACGTATGGTTCAACTAGTATATATATATATATACGATATATGTTTAATTGGTAAATATATTGTATGTGTATTCAATTTGGTGTATATATATATATATATATATATATATATATATATATATATTGTAAATGCATTTAAATTGGTGCATGTATAAATATTGTAAGTATTAATAAGTGTAATGTGTATTATATACGTATCCCTACTAGATGACCTAGTTGACTAGAGCCATGCTTGGCAGAGCCCCTGAGTTCATGTATTTGTGATGTGTTAGTGTGGCACCTGATGCAAATGTTGTATTTAATATATTTTTAGGACTGTTGGTTCCTCCAGACGATACTCTGGGACAGGACATAATTACCAGCTAAGGACCCAAGGCGAGTACATTCTCTGATTAGTTTCTAATTTATGATATCTCATATGTTCCCTGTATCTAGTGTAAATATCCATGTTCTTGACACGTTGGTTACACGGATTGGTATACACGGATCTCGTCATGAGATGTTATTCCTTACTCATGGTGTAGTTTGTACAAGACTTGTTTCCTTGATATCTTGTGCATGTACAGACACTGATTTTCGGGAAGATTTGCTACCTCCCTAGGGAATCCCGTACCATAGCGTACCATGATTTGATCTACTATACCAGTCAGGGGTTTGGGGAGTATTTTAGTATAGATATGTGATCATACCCAACTTTTCATGCATCATAGCTCACCCCACATCTCACGTCGGGTGCGGCCTGACCATCTCCATGCTTCATAGCTGTTACGTGTGATTAGCCTGACCATCTCCATGCATCATAGCTAACCAACGGTTAGCCTGACCTTCGTGAATCATAGCTAATCACATGTAACCAGCCTGATCAAGTTCCCAAGCCGATCACATATTAAAGCTAGTACTCACACACTTAGTCATAGGATTCTTGCTCATTGACATATTGTTCTTTTCCTGCATTTACTTACAGTATTTCCAGTATTTCTCTCATTGTACATTTCTCGTACCTATACATGCATCTGGTATGTTTCCATCTAGAACTGCTACATAGTTTATGTCATTTATATAGAACTGCTATTTAGAGATGTACTTTGCTCCTTCCTGACTGGAAAGTATTTTTCCAGACTGTGACCTTAGTAGACTGGTTTCCGACACACTTGGGGGATTGGATGTTACTGATTGCAGGTATGATTACTGTGTCATTAGACTTGTGTTGTATTCTTTATTTCTACATTTTCCTATCATGCTGTAGTTGTGATTGAGTATTTCTAGATTTATTTTATGATATCCACGTCTCCTTATGGAGTTGGATACTAGCGTGAGATTGTTTAGATAGTACTTGACCTAGACAGCGTTCTACCGCCGATGCTGCGGCGTAGGCTGGACGTACCCACGCTCTCGCGCCCCTAAACCGGGTGCGGGTCGTGACAGCGTCGCCGGAGGGAGAACTGCTGCGGGTGGCCGGCGCTGGGGTCGGGGACAGCGGCTCGGGTCTCCGGCGAGGTCGGCGGAGCGGCCAGCGGGGAGGAGATGGGAGGAAGGAGGGCTGTGAGGAGCGACACTCTGGAGAAAACGGCGCTCGGGGAGGTCTGCTGGTCGAGGCGGCCGGAGTGCTGGCCGACGAGGGACTCGTGGAGGGAGGCCTGTCGCTGGCGAGGGTTTTCCGGTCGGCGGTCGGGGCTGTGGGGAAACGGAGGGAAGGAGGAAGAAGCTAGGGCTTTAAATAGAAAGGGGAGGAAGACGACGGGGTGGCCGGTTAAGGGAGGCGATGAGTCGGCGGTTGCGGGGAAGCCAGAACGGATGGGAGGTGAGAGGGCGGCAGGTCGGCCGGCGGAGGGGAGGCGTGCGGTCGGGCTCCGTCGGTTACAGGGAAGGAGAGGGGATTCGCTGGCGGGCCGGGTCGAGTTCGGTCGGGTCGGGTTGGCCGGATCCGACCCGCTAGCTGAACGGTCCGTTTCGGGTAGACCGGCCGGTCCGGTTCGGGTCAAACTTTGGCATTGAGGGCACGATAGTGGCTCTTCATTAGGAGTCTTGAGTTGAGCTAAGCATGAGTCAACATGTATCAGAGCTTCGCTCAAAGCTTCACGAGTCTCCTTCGATAAACAAAGTAAATCGAATATGGAAAGTCAGGCTAGAGTATTGGCCATTTGTGCCAATATGTCAAAATTGTAGGGCTTTTCAAGTCCTTGAGGTACATTCTTCTATAGGGATTTATCGAAGCGTACTTCTTTTTGCTTCCCTTTCACTGCCGTAGTAGGCTTCGAAGGACTAGGTTTGGCTATGACTGGATCAACCGGAGTTGATAAAGTGGAAGGAGCATCAGGAGCATCTTTCAGGACAGACTCATAAGTTTTATGATAATCTCTCCCGGACCTAGTACCAGTTATAAATTCTTCTTCGGACATTGGAGAATGAAGCACCATGTTACAAGACTTGAGTTTCTTTTTGGTCTGCCTCTTTTTGGAGTGAGTTTGTGGGATAATTTGATTATAGCCCAATCCGCTACAGGATTTGTTAGACTGGCATTGGAGTTGTAGAGGAATACGTTATCCCTTACCAAAGTTTAAACCTTCAGCTTTCTGGAAATTATATCCCATATTTTGCATCAAGCGTACAGATTGTTAGTCATATTGATGAAATTGGGGATGCTCCTCATCAACCGCACTAGTTAAGGTTGATGCACTAATTATTGTAGAAGAGAAGGAGAGATTTGTGCAGGAACACCTTCATAAGAAATAAAGATTTGTTGTGCCCTATACAGTGGAACACTGTTAATCATGAACTATTGCCGGTTTTTCAAGTGAAGCTTGCGAGTAGATCATGGTGGGGCCACGTTCAGATTTTAAAATATGATCTCGAGAGGTATATCTTCTTAAAGCTGATCTTGATCTCTGTCTGAGTGGTGATCCGAAGAAATTATATTATATAGTTTATACTTCTTGCCCTTCTTAGATTTTGAATTGGAAGATGTTGCTCCCTGGTCCCAATCTGGCAGGAGGTGGGGATGAATCCACATAATCTTGCCATAATTTGTGCTTAGAGGCACCAACCCCTCTGTTTGACTTCAAGGAGACAAAAGATTTACCACTTTCATTATAGCTCAAGGTATTGAAATAACGCCGTTAGGGACTTCTTGTGCTGGAAAATTACTAAATTGAAAAGATACCATATTGGTGGTAACTGTTTTCTCCTTATTATGAAGGGTGATAGCTTTAGCATCTATCAACTGTTGTATTTTTCTTTTCAATACATAACAATCCTTGGTAGGATAATGTACATATCGATGATATAAGCAGTACTTCGGGTCATCTATTTTACAGGCCTCCTCCGGTCGTTTGATATTGGGCAACTGTAATCTGCCGCTCTTTATCAAACATACAAAAATGATGTGGATATCACCCTCGTCAAAGTAATATTCCTTCTTAGGTCTGGATGATTCATGAGGCTTTTGTGTTGGAGGAGAGGTGGGTCGCTTTGCCAAATTTATTGCTAAGGCCTTCTTTTCTTTGCTGTTGTGATTATTCGCATTATTTTTGTTGTTGGAGGAGGAGCGATTCCCTTCTGCATTAGTCATTTATAATCCAAACTTACGTGCTACCTTTGCGTTACCTTCAGCAGCTTCGACCCCTATGATGAACGTCGTCCAGTCTTGAATTTGAGTTGGACTCGTCCAGAGCCCTACTATAGGAAGTAGATTCTTTTGGCATGTAGCAATAAATGGGAAATCTGGAATACCGGGGAGCAACTTTAGAGTTGCTTTCCTGAAATGCTCTATAAATTCGTGAGTGGATTCCTTCTTCTTCTGTTTAACATCGATGAGGATGACATCATCATATCAATGCCTCTTTCGTAGAATTGTGAGAGAAAAAGATACTTCATATCATCAAACGAGGATATGCAGTTATCAGGTAAACTGTGATACCAATCATAGGCTATGCCGACCAATCATCCCACGAACAATCTGGTAAGGAGAGCATCCTCTTTCTGCAGGTGAGCCATTATCATATTGAAGTAATTAATATATTGGCTCGACGATGTCTTGCCTTCAAACAAGAATATTAATTGGGGTCTGTATTTGGGAGGGAAGGGAATATTATCCCAAAGAGGAGGATAAAGTTATTTCACCCCCAGCTTGCGGATTTTTCTTTGTTCTTTAAAACATAGACATGTGCACACAACTCTCGGATAGCTTCGAGAGGATTTTCTGGTTGGAGTGGTAGAGCTGACTGGTAAGATCCTGGTTGAACATGTATTACCACCGGAGGAGGTCCACCCCCAATATTGAGAGGATTAAGAGATGGCACTGCTGACTATTGGTTTGGGACAGCTTCTGGATTTGTGTTACTCTGTAGAGGTGTTGTTCCAGGAGTAGGCTTGCAGGTATAAATGGATCCACCAGGACAGGTATTGGTGAAGCAGAATGTTGGACTATCATTATTTGATGTATATTTTGCATCATGGTGTACATGTCCCTGAGAGCGGCCTCTAATAAGTTAAGGCGTTGCTCGATGCTTTCTGATGGAGAAGCATCTTGTTCGTCACTAATGGTGTAGATGCTAACATCTTTGTATATGATAGAGGGATTGGTAGAAAGAACCGTGTAATTGGAGTCTACACTTTCAGTTTTAGAATTAGGGGGATTGCTACCCCCAACCTCAAATTCTGAGGAATGGGGATTCCTGTGAAGAACGAGCTCCCATCTTCGAGAACGGGTATTTTGGTATACTCTTTCAAATGAGTTGACGAATTGGTTAAACCTTCTCTGGCTGGGTATTCTTGAAGAACTTCGTCTTGATTATCTTCCGCCACAGGAAAGATGCGAAGCCATGTATACTGAAACAAAGAATGGTTCATCATCATAATACTTCTGGTTGTCAACTTGCTTTGCATATTAAGGTTTGGGAGACATAATATAATTTAATCAGTCAAACATAGACCGTTTTGCTGATACACAATAATATTTGGTTACAACTTGACGATAATTGCAATGATGTTCATTAGGAAACACCGTTGAAAAGTCAGAAGGATCTCTCTCCTTACACTTTTGTAAAATAAGCTCACATAAATCAGAAAAGGGAAGAGAAGAGGAGGAAGAGGGTAGACTCTGCCTCTTTACATGAGATACATTGAATCTTATATGCACATTTTTGGTCCGCTGTGTGTAGAGTAAGGTGCTGGCTTGATTGGCAAATAATTCTTCATCTCTCAAGCTTTTGTCCTTCAGGGATGAGAGAAAGTTGTTCCTAGCAGTCTTCTTATGTACATACGCACAAATATCATATTGTGAAGAGATTGATCCTATTTGGCGTACTTTCTATGGTCCAGACAAAGTTGGCACAGTTTGCCTACGTGCATTTAATTTTGTACGAAGTTCTTAGCGTGGTGCACTAATAGTAGGCTTCTGACGAGTGGCACATAAATTTCCCTCCACTATGCGCGTGATTATGCTGTTAGGGGAATGATTTCCCCTGCTAATGCTTCATTAGTGCACCTGTAGTTTTTCTTCTGCTGGCGTGGATTTTGGAGAAACTTTTGTCTCTATGAAGAGCACGCATGTAAGGAGATTGGCTTGGACAGCAGTGACCATGACTTGCTTGTCCCGTATATTACAATGAATATATACGGGCTCAGAAGCATGGGTGTGGATCACCCTCTGCTTGATATTGCGCGAGTTATGAGATTTGTATCCTTTGGTTAACGTAAGGGAGTTTTCCACCAAATCATCGACTTGAACTTGGTTGACATAATTCATATGGGAATTCTCGTCAATCATAATGCTTTTTCCCTTATTGATAGCTACTTTGGGATATGTGTGATGAGGCTTGGGCACCCACACTTTGTGGGTCTTCTTTGACTTGAGTGAGGATGAGGGGTGAGTACTACCCCCAGAATGGAGCATTTTTTGTATGTTTTTGGTCGAAGTTCACGACCAAGTCCTTCTGCATCGAGCCAACCGACGCAGCGTCGTGTTGAGCTATCACTTTCTCATCAGAGGTATAAGTCATCCCCAGCAGAGTCGTCATTTTGTTTGTGATGAACGAAAGTTGTACGAACTTTATATTACAAACTATTAAAAGAAAGAAGAGTACAAAAGATCCTAGATAAGAATCTAAGTATAATTAATTTTAGGGAAGTATAGCTGTAGAGATCTGATCTGTAGATGATCACTTTACTCCTTGGACCATACGACGATAAAGAAATGGAAGGATGCTGTGAACAACTTGAAGAATTGGGCAATAAAAAAGCTTTGGTAACAACGGTACGACAAGCTTCTATTTTTCTCCTTATGTTCTTAAACTTCAAAGACTTGAAATTTCAGCCTATGTAATATAGACAATGATCCTATATTTATAGGATTTCAGAGCAGTTATGACAATATGTGCACACTTTAGACAGTCTGAATTGTGCATGCACTTTTGATAGGGTGACATCCCACGATCTAGTAAGAGGGTGTACAATTTGCTGCCTGCTTGACACGTGGCTTCCTATACGAGAAAAGTGTAGGTCCTGGAACAGTTATTTGTGTACGTTTTACGAGGAACATAGCATGTAGGACACGTAAATCGTAACTTCTCTTTGTTAGTTAGGATCGTAGGCGCACTTTAGAAGTAGTCTGAAGAATGACGCACTTTTGATGAATTGTTCATATGGACGCACTTTTGATGAAGTAGCCGTAATGGCGCACTTTTGAGGAAATTGGCCGTGATGGCACATTTTTGAGGAAGTAGCCATGATGGCTCACTTTTGAGAAAATTTGCCTTGATGACGTACTTTTGAGGAAGTAGCCATGATTGCGCACTTTTGAGGATTTTGGCCGTAATGGCGCACTGTTGAGGAAGTAGCCATGATGGCGCACTTTTGGAAAGATTGGCTATACGAGCGCACTTTGAAGAGATTGGTTTGTATTGGTCCCTAAACGACAACTTGGGTCTGTGTGTCATAGCTCAGTTGTAATGATGACTTCTGACTCCTTGATTGATGTTTCAGTCTGTCAGATTCGTTACATTTAATATTTGGGGAGGAATATACATACAATTTGTGCACCTGTCTTTGTTGACGAAAGCAGCTTGAAAGTGCGCGCCATCCTTTAAAACAGAGAAAATTTGCGCCATTCTTTCCCTACTAAGTTTATTTATTGGAAACTGTGCCATCTTCAGGAAGCGTATTTTTATGCTTCTACAGTCCAATGTAATTAGTTTTGTCAAACACCATATAATCTATCATTTTGTATTCCTCGAAGGATAATACACGATAATGGAACATAGTTTGTTAGTCAAGTGTTCAATCGGTTCTGTGACAAGAATCGAATCCAGAATGTGGCTTCTACGGCCTATAATCCGACAGCCAACAGTTTAACGGACGCCTTTAATAAAACCATAATCAAGATACTCAAGAATTTTGTCTCATCCAACAAGCATGATTGGATTGAGAAGCTTGGAGAATGCTTGTGGGCTTATCGCACAACAGTCCTAACTCTAACTGGTTGTACACCATTTTTCTTGGTCTGTGGATGTGAAGCAGTTCTGTCACTTAAGATCAAGATCCCCTCTCTCAGTATAGCTATTGTTAATGAGTTAATATTGGAGAACAACTATTATTTAAGATTTCAGGAGCTAGAAGCATTGGATGAAAAGCATTTACATGCTCAACAACATATTAAGTTATATCAAGTGCGCATTTTCAGAGCCTTTAATCAAAAAATGAAACAAAGAATATTCTAAGTCGGTGAGCTGGTCCTTACAGTGAGGAGATCCATGGTAACAACTCATAAGAGCAAAGACAAGTTCCAGACTAAATGGGAAGGTCCTTATGTGGCGGAAACAGTGTTCTCCAACGGTGCCTACAAGCTCGCTAAGACTAACGAAGATTTGATGATAATGCCCATCAATGACAAATTTCTCAAGAAGTATTACGTCTAGATAAGACGCACACTTCTCCGTCCCCAGTGGAGTAAGTTAAGATGCAACTCGAACTATTACCTTTATTTATTTTGGGTAAGAAATAGGTAATATGTCCTCAAAGTTTCTCAGCGAAATAGTCCTCAAATCCGAATAAACATTCTCATTAAGATCATCCAAATAATCATCTCCAACAAAGTGTCCCATTTTTTAAGTCCAGTCGCTTCAAGGACATCTTATTCCTAATCCCTAGTAGGATTGGAAATAATCCCGCATGGTTCTTCACCAATCAAGATGAATGATGAGATCTATGTCCATATTAACTCTGGATCGTATTCTATTCATCATTCCTAACAGAGAAAATAATGATTCATCTTTCAAACTACCCTTTTTTAAGTAGACTGGCAGTCTATCATGTTCATATTACCTTTGACAGTATTGCATCCTTAAAATTGTTGTTTATACTCAATATGAATATGACATGGGTATAAGGTTTACCAAACGAATTCTACCAAAACATTCTGCCATGTGGTAATGGCCAGCAGCACAACTCCAATGGGCAAACCCAATTTAATGGACCCGTTAGAGTGCACTTAAGCTGTACTACATAAAAATGGTTTACGAATACCTGTCACAATTTATATATCTAATCTCATCCACAAATAGTAACAAAATCACAAAAGATAAGTCCAGTCACACTAATATAAAATGATCTGTCCAACCAAAGCAATATAAATAATGTCACGGGGAACAACCTGTTATCAAAATAAAAAGAAAAATAAATCCAAGTACAATATCCAGAGCCACTACAAGATCAAATATCCAAGAACACTAAGCATAAATAATGAATGGTAAGAATACTGTGTGCTCAAGAGAAGTCCTCCGGAATAACCTTGTCCTCTACAACTTGTACGTCTCCAATAGTAGCACCTGCCACGTAAATCTCGTAATATAATCCGGATCCAGGTCCTCAGGGAACATAGCAAGGTACAATAAATACTCAAGCCAAATAAATGCAGCAAGTAAATATAAACAGATCCTCAGGGAAAACTATATAACCAGCTAAGTGAAATACAAATAAGAGCATCACTAGTACTCAGGCTGAAACCACTACAAGCTCTGTGTCGGGGAGCCGGTAGCAGGAATATCAAGTAATGGGCCAAGCTCTGGAACAGAGGCTAAAGCACCACAATAATAAATAAATATATATATATATGTAATCAACCTGTAGCCTGTGTGTATCTCCCCACCCAATGTAATCACATGTCTCATGTCCACGATATCTCATGTCCATAACACGCAAGATCATGACCTCTAGCTAGTACAACGAGTCATAGTAATATCCATGTAATATACAAGTTTCATGTCACGAATCCTGTAAGCCTATACAGAATCACCATGAATAACTCAAGAAAGATTCTGTCATATGAAATGGTGTCAAGTGTCCTACGGTATGGCGTACTTGGTCAAGCAAGCACATAAAAATATAGGATCGCGGAATCAACTCTCTAAGTGACGTTGTACGACTCCGCGTACGACGTCGACACCCGAATCTTGTTCGAACGCTAAGCAACGTCTCACGGTCCTAGGTTGAACAAGATACATCACAGAAGTATATATAATAAAAGAACACAAGCATGTAATATAACAAGATCTCTGTAGGTTTGGCAAGGTACACTTGCCTGGGTTCTGAACTTAGTCAACTACTCCTGAAAAAGTAGAATCTGCACGTACACCTCCGGATGTTAAAATAAACATCACCAATATTCTCAGAATACTTAAAATAGTTAGGATTGACTACCCATAAGTCTAATTTGGACACAAAGGCAAAATTGACAGTTTTGGATCAAAGCGGGGTCCACATGTGGCCCATTTCGTACCAAAAAATGTGCCAGAGACTAAGTTCTCCAAATTT
The DNA here is from genome assembly GCA_036927795.1 of Iris macrosiphon. Taxonomy (NCBI): domain Eukaryota; kingdom Viridiplantae; phylum Streptophyta; class Magnoliopsida; order Asparagales; family Iridaceae; genus Iris; species Iris macrosiphon. The sequence goes on along the minus strand of JAYESA010000010.1, from coordinate 71,114,572 downwards.
GTCAAACTTAGTATCTACGAATCTAAAACGATGGCACAAACCCAATGGAATATCCAAAACTGGATTCCGATGAGCCGATCACGAAATCGTCCATCATGTGGAACCGTAGAGCCCACTAAATGACGTTTCGTCAACATTCTCAGAATTGAACCAAACTTGGGTCACTGGGCCAGCGTAATACTGTGAATCCAATGATGCAAGTTTCATTGTGAAATAAGAAGTATATACGAAGTTATGGCGAGTGTCAGAATAGGCCGATACGGTATTTTTCGGCGAATACACGTTGATTTCGGTGTGCACGCACATCCAAATCAAGTTCCGCAAAATCCCACACGTCCGCGCTTACGTTATGCGCCTTTCGATGCAACTCGCACATGACAAAGTCGCCTAATTTGGCGGGATGCGCCCCATATCGCAAAATTTTGGGTATTTTAAAAACAAATTTTTGGTCTTTTTGGAACAAGAATAATTTAACCATTAAAATAAACTAATAAAAACTAAAAGAACAGTAAAAATCTTGGTTATATTGTGAAGAAGTTCCTTTAATTATATTTTGAAAATAATTAACGAGATGGTAGAAAATTGGACATGAACATGGGGGTTTGGATCAAAATTCTGAACTGTTTCCGAATAATTTTTCGGCCAACTTTCGGTCAATTTTTTTATCAAACCGGGGTGCCTAAATTCGTTCCACTTGAAGGGAATCCTAGAGGGTTAGATTTTGAACATACGAGCGAAGATGGGACGTGAATCGGACGAGCGAGGAGGGCGGAGGGTGCACGCGAAGTAGGGGTCGCAACTGTGTTGTGCGTGCGCGCGGGGGTGGGGGGGTGGGGACGGACGGTGGGGCAGTCGACGCTGTGAGCGGCGGCGCGGGCGACGGTCGGAGGTCGGCCGGAGGTGCGGCGGGTGGTGATGGTTAGGGTGGAGGTGGGATTAGAGTTAAGGTTAGGGTTTTGGTTTTGGTTTTGGTTTATGTTATATATGTATGCATATATATATGAGAGAAGAAGAGGGGGAGGGGGGTTGCTCCTGTGTACGTGAGTTGGGGGATTGGTTTTAGGTTTAGGATTAGGTTTTGGGTTTTAGTTAAGTTAGTGGGTTTGGGTTATTGGGTTTGGGTAGGGTTAAGGTTAATAGGTTTGGGTATTAATTTCTATTTTCTTTTTCTTTTAGTTTGATTTCTTTTATTTATTCAATAATTAAACATAGAAAATTCTCAAAAATAGTTAGGCACTTGAAAAAATTCTAAAAAAAATATATTTTCTCCAATAAATAATCTACAACCAATTTATATTAATTAAAAATATATTCACTAAATATTAATAAATATTAAATTAATTAAATAAATCTATAAATTATATTTTCTACATAATATTAAATTGGGAGCGTGCAGGGGGTTCGAATAAAGTAAATCGAGTGTCATGTGCGTAATAGGACCAGTTAGGCTCATAGCATGAATTTAGTTGGGATCAATGGGTTGGTGTAGTGTGTTAAAATTGTATGCCACGACTAAATGGTTAATTAATCATTATTTTCTCGTAATTGTGATGCGAAAGTTGTGCAACCAAAACAAGGTATGGGATTGCAAATTTGTGAGGGACAGTCATGGCAGAAGCCTAATTTAACTCGTCTAAGTCGAGCTTGCTAGGTTGGTTAAAAGGGAAAGGCTAGTGCTGCACTCAAGATCTTAAACTAGGGGGATTGGTTTCCAAAGTTTAATTAAATTATCGAATAAATATTAAAATAAAAAAATAATTAATAATTATCGAACTAATTCTATGTAAAAATCAGGGTGCTCACAACTCTACTATTTATTGGAGGAGGGTAACAGTTCGAATGGATACATGACTCATCAGTAAATAAGGGCAACGGTTCAAGTTCCCATATACGATTCATCAGTGAGGGGGAGGCGATGGTTCATTTTCCTAAATGAAGAATCTTATACAGAATATAAAGTGTTGTTGTTTGGATTCTGCGTATCCGTCCAAAGGCTCTCATGTATGCATAAAAAATGCTCACGTAATACACATGCTAGTCAGTTGTTCAAGTTGCAGAATGCGCGCGGAGTCTAATATCCCCTAAATATTTAAAGTAAGTTTTTGCCTTCTCCTTGAATCGAAGCAGAGAGTGATCAGTCAGGAACACGCAAACAATAAAGCAAGATCAAGATAAAGTTTATTGGCATACAAATCATGATTACATATGATGGAAATCTATTATATCTAGATTTTCATTCTAAAAGTCATGATTACATATGATGGAGAATTAACAAATGATCATCTCCATCCTTCTAAGGCTAATGTTAGGGAGCACAAATGTCATACATGCTCTCTCTCCTTAATATTGGGTGCAGTAATGATGGCGGGATGATACAGAACTAGGCATGCATCAATTTTGCAAGCCCAAAGAAGATAGTCCTCTATCGCCACCAAGCGACGCCATCAGAGTTTTGATTGGAACTCCGTCCAAATTTAATAGCCAAAACCGCGGCCCAGCTGCACCCTAGAAGCCAGACTCATAATAGGGGAAAATATAGCAAGCATGCTGCATGGACTAGGACTACTCTGATTGCTCCGATAAAAATCCTTCCTCATTTTATTGTAAATCGTCAAATAATGTTGCTGATCATTTTGAACGAGAAAAATTATGATATCCTTTCATGTTCCATCGGTGAAGAATCCCTTCGCTCGAAGACGTCTTCTCTTGCGGTCATTCGAACACTTGTAGTGCTTTGTTGTAATTAGCCTCCTCTTCTTCGGCTTAAATCGATAAACGACCGTGCTCATTTCTTCTGTGATAAAAGATTCCGAGGAATCAAGAAGAGGGCAATGTTTTAATGAAGAATGCTCCTTATCTCTCCTTATGTAGGTAAGAAGAAATATTTCAGTTTCCAAACAAACCACAAAAATAGTGCCACATGCATTGCCTTAAAAATTACGTCATATCAAAGATCGGGTCAAAACCAAAGCAAAGTCTGCATTGGAGGACTCGGCCACGTCAGTGAACTGTTATACTCCTGCGTACCTCTACAAGAACCACTTGGAAAATATTGCATAGCATGCGGGATAATACCTTTTGTCTAAGTTAAATCTACACTGCATATAGAATAGTATGTGTATTGTGTTTGTGTCTGTGTGCTAGAGGATAAGGTTTGATTAAAACAAAAGTTTATTACTAAATGAAGGATGCTACAGCATTAGGCCATCAAGGCCCATATAAAAGAATAAGAATGGGGAGAACACGGTTAGTCAGAGGCTCCCTGGGCCTCACGAAGCGTATCTGCAACCTCCTGGAGAGTACGCACACCTGTACGGTGGAACAGGCGGCGCATTACTTCCCTCATATCCGATGTCTTTCTCTCCTCTGGAGTTATGGGCAGCAAGGAAAAATTTGGTGTCGTCTCTAGAGGCCGGGCAATGGCCTCCAAAGTTAGCCTAATAGAAGACAAGAAGTCTCAACAAGGGCTAACTAATTATCTTCCCACGTTCTCTTGCTAGGGAAAGACGATAAGGCAAAAATAGCCGAGGGAAACACAACGGCTCATCCCTCACGAGCCCCACTGACACCCGAATACTGGGTCGGGGAAGGAATATAATGTCGGGAGGATAAGGCATGCAGCCAAGGTTCCCAACCAAAAGTTTTCTTTGACACCATGCCTAATGGTTTTTAAAATACGGAAGAAGCATAAGTCGTCTCTCTCTCTCTCTCTCTCTATATATATATATATATATATATATATAAGGGAAGAGGTGGTGGTCCACCTTTTCAAGGTAGCGTACTATCTCTCAGAATAACACACAAAATTTAAGGAATGACAAGTCAGTCATCTTCCTAAAGCGCCAATTGGCAGATACAATAGTTTTCCACAAATAAACCTTGGTTATACCAACCGTCATTAGTTATGATGTATCAAAGGAAATATGCCATGTGGCTTGAAGCCCTGGTGAACTGAACATGCGCACACAAATCCAAATAGCCTTTTATGCTTCTAATTTAAAGTATTTTGAATTAGTCATTGAGATAATTCAAAAACTTTGGAGGGGATCTTGAAGAAGCACAAAAAGTATTCCTCCCCAAAGGATGATTAAAACCGAGTTCTATAGAAGCAGTGGCGTACTACCCTTCAAATTCTAGACAATGAAGTAGTGGCGCACTCTATGTGCTTTACTTCAGCGGCGTATTCCATATGCTCTGACTTAGCAGCGTATTCTACTCACTGATTATCCAACACAATACAGTGGCGTGCAATGCCACTATTCGTCCAACATTAAATGAGACAAACCTGAAAGTTGACAGTCTAACAAAATAGTCGAAGAGATCACGACATTAAATATAGAAGATCATTGGCACGCCGACCGAGGTTGTCATCTAGAGACCGAGTGAATTTGCCACTTCATTTATTTATAGACCGACCTTCTGGTTTTCTCTCAGTAAACCAAGGTTCTTACCTCTCTACAGTATGTCAAGGTCGTTACTTTATCATAGTACGCCAATGTTGCCACGTCAAAAACTGCTTCAACCTAACACACCAAGGCATTAAATGTAGAGAATTTCTAGCATGCCGACCCAGGTTGTCTTTTTGTGACCAAGATTTCTACCTCAGTCTAAGTATACTACTAGTGCCACTTTGCTATGATACGCTATTAGTGCTACTTCGAAGAGAGTACGTCGTTGATGCTATCTCTTTCGAATATGCCTACTTAGATACTCTAGCAATAGTACGCCAATGGTGCTACCACTTACTGAGTATGCGAAAATTGGTCCTTCGACCTGAGTATGCTTGCATGATTATCTCCTCAGGCATATGCCAGTATGGTCATTTTTTTAGATGTACGCTAGCACGACTACTGATTTCAAATATCACACCGGTATTAATAATCAATATTAAGAAGTTATGGTGATGTACCATACATGCCACATCCTTCATGGACGTGTACAAGTAACTGCCCCTATGTCCTGACCCTTCCTCGCATAGGAAGCCACGTGTCGAGCGGTCAGTGATCTGTGCACCCATTTTCTAGAACGTGGGCTGCATGCCTTTAAAATGTACGCGTACAACAGCAAACACAGTGTATATTGCTCGTACATACGCGTGCATGTAAGTAATCATTTTTAACATAAAATACTATAAATATGTGGATCAACATATCCATCAGAGCAGCGATCTGGACAGATAGATGAGAAGAAGAATAGAAGCTTTTCGTGCTTGTATAGACAAGTTCTCTTATTGCCAATCTCTAAATCGTCCAAATATTCTAGCATCTTTTTCTTGTGTCGAGTAGTCAAAGGAGTAAAGTAATCGACCACAGATTAGATCTCCATAGTTATACTTCCCCAGATACATTGTAGTTAGATTCTCGTTTAAGATCTTTTGTACCCTTTTTCTTTTAATAGTTTTTAATACAAACTTTGTATAAACTTTTATTTATGGAAAACAAGGATATGATGTATGGAATAATTCTATCTCATTTCAATATTTTTGTAAGTTTTAAGCCAAGTTTGGCATTTCTACTCAGCCATTTGAGTGCCTTATGTCTTCCACTACAATGTTATCAATAAAAGAGCTATTTCTATTTTAATCTGTGTATTCAATTACTCCGTGATCCGCTGTAAATTGTCTAAAAATATATATTTTATAAAATAAGCATGAGCGTGCCTTGTGCAAGCACACTTCAGGATTGTATGACATCACGTCCAGTGGAAACCTTCGATTCTACGGAATCAGGTCATGACAAAAGTTGATGCTCCAACTGTTGGCAATGTGTGGCTGCCCAAACCTCGCACCCAGTACCCTACTTTTGTCATCAAAGAAAGCAAGGCTGATCTTTATGCGGATGAGGAGGACACGCTCTTGGTAGCTTCAAAGGACTACTCCAATATTTATGAGTCGGTGGACGATATTCTAAACAAGTTGAAGGTCACATTTCCCTACCAAAGGGATTAAGGCGCAACAATACACCTCAAAACACTATTTCAAGCAAGTTGAACGACCTTCTCAGAAAAATAATTCACTATGATGTTAAGTATGATTGTAACACTTGTTTGCATAGCGATGCTTGCTGCTACAATATTGTTGACCATGCTTTATGAGGTGCCAAAGTTTAGACTACGACTGTCTAGAAATAACTAGATAATACAAGTTGTTCGTGGGAAGAATGCTTCCTATAAGATGAACCAAACTACTGTTATTGTGGTCCAGAATCAAGTCTAGACAAATGTGCAAAATCCTCATAGTAAGAGAAGCTCCTGATAGGAGAAGAAGTTATTTCGTTGATAGTTTATACTTTCTGCAATTGATACAACTCTATTATTCAATTTTTAGGACTGGAGATACAACTTTAATCTACTATTCTGGCGAAGGATGCTTCATGCAGGAAACATGTTATTCTTTGTAAAAGGTGCTTCTTGCAAGAATGAAGAAGTTGTTCCTACAATGGGTATTTTCTATAGGGACAAAAGTAATGCTCCTGCAGAGAGTAGTCCTCGTAGGAACATGAATTGCAATGATGTTGTTGCCAAATAGCAAGTTTAAATAAGAAGACCAAATGCCGCAAGACATATTGCTCCAACGTTACAAGTGGAAAAAGTTTCTTCCGTGGGAAGCCAACCTCCCGAGGAAAGCCATATATCTGTCATGCCCCTGTCCCAAAATACACGAAACCAGGTCACGTGGCAATGCCTAGCTACACACTAAGCGAACTCCAGTCCAGCTTAAGTACGTATATGTTGTATAGGTCACGACAACTATCCATGTAAATATCAAAATACACCCACAATTATTTATCCATAAACTATAAACTAAAAAGAAAATATTACGAAAGAACAAGCTAAGAAGGTACATCTAAGTTACCAGAATCAGAAGAACTAGTCTTAACAATCTCACGAAGGCAGCTCACCAAAAACCTGGAAGGAAACCTGATCCTGAGAGGGACGTAACAAGATACATAATATACATGCCGAATGATAAAAAGTAAATACCAACAAAAAATTGTCAAGTAACTCAGGCAACTACAACTCCTAACTAGTCTAGGTGTAACATACACTTTGGGGTCAACATTCACACATAGGCTTTCTAATCAAATAATAATAATAATAATAATAATAATAATAATATATAGCCACAAGTAGCACTAATCCGAGTCGCTATCGGCCAATAAGTACAAAAAATAAATAGTAGCCACTATGCTAAAAATTGTCCCCTTGCATCCCATGATACTGAAATCCACGATGCGTCCAGTCAGTCTTTAACAAGTAAAGGGTCCAGTAAATTATGTACACAATAATAAGTCAGGTCACCTAACATGAAATACAATATACAATCTGTGTATCTCGTCTAACATGTCTTAACAAGAATAATCATGTAGCATGTCATGGAAACAATGGCAACATGATAATAATAATATTGCAGAAAATCTATAAGATCATGTAAATACTATCAAAATAGGCAAGGTATAATTGCCTGGGGTACGTCCGAGCATGTTGAGTGTGAGACCAAAGTCTAGCTAAGTCTATCCATAATCTAACGAATCACACTCTACATAAATATCTACCAACTCAAATCACAAACATATATATATATATATATATATATATATATATATATATATATATATATATATATATATATATATATATATATATATATATATATATATATATATATATATATATATGTGTGTGTGTGTGTGTGTGTGTGTGTGTGTGTGTGTGTGTGTGACTAGCAACTCCTTAAATAGAAAAATCGAGGACGGTCTAAGTTGCCTATCAATATTGTCATGTAGGCTATTTTATTAGTCATATTATCTAGAACAAATTCATACTGGTCTCTATAATTATTATTTATTCATTAATATTCTATATTTCAAGTTCTAGATTAATAATGCCAAATTTATATCGCGTAATTCGTACAACGAAGTCTACTTCCCGTAAATCAAGACAAGATAATCATCCACAAGGTTAACGATCTTATCTCGACGATCTATATGGTCACTATATTAATTTCAGTGATACAAGATCATTGAAATTGATAGATCTCAGTTTTGATGTACGAATTTTCAAATACGACCATGATACCCATTTTATAATTAATGGTGGTACAAAAAGAGAAATCTAAAAATACATCACCGGATGATGAAATATACATCATTAATTAGTCTAGAAGGGTCCAAATACTAAAAATAGCCTATCCATAAGTTCAATTTGGACACAATGACAAAAATAACAGTTTTGGGTTGAAACGGTATCCACAAGTGGGACCGCTTTGCACCGAATGATGTACCAAAATTAAAATCTCCAAATTCAGAATATTATAGGTCAAACAAGTCTAATACGAACTCAATGGTATGTCTAGATTTCGATTTCGATTTCGATGAGCCAATCAAAAAAATATCCGTCGAATTGTATCGTGGGGCCCGCGAAACGGCGATCCGGTCGACTGTCTCAGAATTGGACAAAACTTGGGTCAGAGGACAAGTCAGATGTTGCGACTCCAATGGTGCCAGTCTCGTTGCGATGTGAAGAGTATATATGCATAAAGTAATTAATTTTTTTAAAAAGTGTTGATATGATATTTTTGGCGGATACTAGTCAAATTCGTCATACACATGCGACCAATCTAAATCCGTAAAATCCCATACATCAGGTTAGACCGTACGCACCTTTCATGTAATCAGTTTGAGTTAGAAAGGTCCAATTTGACGGGACCAACCCTGTATCAAGAAATTTTTATTTTTAAAAATGTTTAATGAGCCCTTCTTTGACCAAAGAATTGATCCAATTTTAAAGTGAATTTTTGGATAAAAAATTGTTAGAAATAAACTAGGGTTATAGTGCTACATACATGTTCTTTTGGTTTCAGATTTGATCAAAAATAGAGGGAGTATGCCTTGATTGAAGTTTACAAAAAATACAACTGATTACGATCTCCTGTGTCAACGGACAGTAGGGGTTGGTTGCTCGTCGATGCCGTAGTGGGTATCAGGGAGTCTCGTTGATGGTAAGACCGAGGTTGGGGTTATGTGGCATGTTATTTGGTAGAGGTTGCAACCAATGAAGTTATCGTCGGTATTTCGACGACTGACGGAACATGGGACAGCCGATTGTGGATTTTCGGTTGTTAGGGCGGTCGACAATTGTTCGGAGAAGTGTCGGAAGGTTGTCTCTTAGGGTTCTAGCTCCATTTGAAGCTCTATAGGTTCTCGAGAAGATGGATGGGAGTATTTTATGTTCTCGATCGGGAAGGGTTTCATATAGTGATTATATGATTCCAAATTAAGGAAAAATTTATTAAGATTTTGATGAATCTTTAGATAGTATCTATATTTTATTTTTGGTATTATTTTTATTATTTTTTCATTTTTGATTTGGTGTACAGATTCAAACATAAAGTTTTTTATCAAGCGCAGGTTCAAGATTTACACACGGAAGCCAGATTTGTATCAGATTTCTTCTTTTTCTTTCTTTTTATTTTTTAATATTTTTATTAACAATTAAAACTTGAATATAAATATCTATTTTAACACACATTATATATATATATATGTATATATATATATATATATATATATATATATATGTATATATATATATATATATATATATATATATATATATATATATATATAATTCTTTAACTATTTATTAATACTAAATATTTAATAACTTAAATAAGCAAAAGCAAAATAGATTCTAAAAATTTCAACATAAATGTTATAATAATTTCTAAATTTCTCAATTTTTAAAATAATTAATCAATCATAAAATAATTAATTAATTAATTAATTTAGAGAGTTTATATTCTATCCATCTTATAAAAATTTTGTCCTAAAAATTAAACTAAAGCACGCTATAAAAGAATAAGAGAATTAATCTCTAAAGAAAGTCAAATATAACTAGTCATACCAAATTTCTCAGAGGGGCATGATTATCAATATGATCCTAGTTGATGTCACCTTCTAAGAGCTAGAGTACATAATACACTACCCAACTAATAAAAATTAAGTTGGATGTGAAAACTCTAATCATGATACCATTTACAAGAATTATGGAAAGGTCTAATTCCACGAAAAGATGCAAGAATGTTATGAACTTCTGGCCGTAGTTACAGACTGTCAAATAAAATCTTGGTACTATCAGGATGCTATTTAGGTCAATAACTCTATAAAAGAAATTATTACCAACTTAACACTGCTTCCGTATAGATATCGGCATCAACACGATACTAAAAAATAACTTGGTCAAATATAATAGGGCGATGTGGTACAGAGGAATCCGATCATCGCATTCCATGGATGATAAGACAAAAAAAATCATGAAAAGAAGAATTTGTAGACCACAATAAAAAGTTTTTTATAGGTTTGATTCGAAGATAAGGCACAATTAAGGAAGGCCTATGAAGAATTGTCACTCCCCATTTCCGATATACGTATTTGAAATATATTAGTTTTCCCTCTTATATTATTTCTTGCTTGTATGGTTAATTATGTTGCATGTCATGGAGACTAGACTAATTCTTTGGTTCAATAGACTCATGGTTTCATTGTTGTGTTAGTTTGGTCATGAGTGAGCCCATGGTCTAAACCTCAACCCTAGCATATATAAACTAACGTCTTTCTCTCTCTTTCCTCATTCTTTCATTTTTTTTTCTCCTTCCTTCATTTTAGGCAAGTACATCTTGCAAGATATGGAGAGACCTCTTAATTTTAATTATTGTCTCTCCTCTTATATTTTATTAGTCTAATATGTGTGCATTATGATTCTTAACACTTATAATATTTGGAGTTTAAAGTTTTGATGGCTAGATATGAGTAGATTTACACTTGAATTTAGGATTTTCATGGGTTCCATGTGTAGGGTTGGGCTATTATGCTAGGATGGGCTATGGATCGAAACTACGACACAGAACCTATATTATACCTATTTATTGCTTTCGGTTTTGTTTTTCCATTTTGTGCTTCCTTTGTGGTACTTTCTATTTTGGGTCTAGTCCCTCTGATTTTTCATAGCCAGGTTTCAAGCCAGTCCCAGAGAATCCAGCTTACTTCCCCCTTCTTGATGGCGCGTACCAGGTGGTTGGCCGCTGAAGGGCAGGAGTGGGTTTCTTCTTTCCTGCTCGTTATCATATATTTTACTCTTTTGGACGTTTAGCCATTGGCACTTATTAGCCGTAAATCTAGACAATTAGTTTCATTTATGTGATTATAATAATCAGACTGTAGCTGATCATGGTCATGTACTTTTGCTACTCTGCCAACTTTTATTTGTACAGCTGGTTCCCAGAATGTTGTGGCAGGGCATTTGGACGCCTTACTTCCTTGTCATATATGTTCTATGTTTACTATTTTTGTTTGACTGATTGAGACAATAGATGTTCTTTATGATATTAAGTGACTTTATTGTAGCAAGCACCCCCTTGTCTAGTTACAGTCGTGATCATCGTATAACGTATAATACCTTGTACGGGGTAGCTGGCCATGTCTGTCTCTGTATTCTGGTACCGGGGTATGACAAGGTTTTAGTGGTGACATGTACAGGTCTGTGTTTTCAGACTTGTGAGGTGTTATGGTCATATGAGTCTCAATCAAATATGTGTCTTTGAAATCCTGAATTCATTCTTCTCGAAGCCTTGCTTGACTATCGAATCAATTATTTCCTTGATCTTTCCCGTCCTGTTCTTATTGTTTCTTGTCCTTTCTTTAGGGCTTATTCATTTGCTAGAGAAGTAGGCATGGCAGGATAGGGTTCCCTTGGGCAACAACAGGATATAGCACCTGCTTAGAGACAGATTCAGGTAGAGCCATTAGTAGAGCAAGCTGCCATAGTGGAACCAGAATTTGGGTATGTTCAGCAACCAAATCCTGAGATCCCCGTACCCCTATTAGTACTAGCAGTACCAGCGGTAGTTGACATCCCTACATTACTAGAGATTCTTCAGGGAATGATGGCTATGCAACAACGTTAGATGGCAGTGCAACAGCATCAATAATTTCAACAACAAGAGAAGAATGTCTTGTTGAGTCAGGGTTTACAGACGGCTCTGGAAAGATTCGGAAGGACTGATTCAGGGGCGTCGGTCAGATTTTGTCGACTTAACCCGAGATACTTTGACGGTATGGAGGACACCATCACGGTAGATGTATGGCTCCAAGACATCGAAGTTATTCTGGCAGCGATAAAGGTTTCGGATGATGAGCAAGTTGACAAGGTCCAACTGCAGCTTCAGGACCTTGCCCGTGATTGGTGGGCATCAGTGGAAGTCAGCTTGATGCAGCCTATCTCTTAGGATAGTTTTAGGACTCGATTCAAGGCAAAGTATTTTGGAGTTGTAGCGCAGTATAAGCTCCAATAGAGGTTTATCGGTCATAAGCAGGCCGGTAGGACTGTAGATGGATATGCAAAGGGGTTTTGCATGCTGAGTAGGTTTGCTCCGACTATGGTGGCTACGAAGTTAGACAGAGCAATAAGGTTCCAGTAGGGGCTTCACCTGGAGATTCTACAACTGGTAGAGGGGTACGACTACCAAACTTATGAGGAAGTATTGGTAGCAGCCAGAAGGCATGAGTTGACTATGTAGAGAATGTTAGCAAGGACAGGAGACCAAAAGAGATCTCATGCTCAGATTGGAGGAGGGACAGCACCCCAAACGTCAACACCATCCCCTGGCATTTATATCTATGACTTAGCTCCAAGGAGGATAGTGAATTCAACAACAACAGTTCTAGCTCGACAACAGTCGAGGCAACAACAGCAACAACAACGTCAAGTAGTGTAGATGGGTTGCACCGACTGTGGAAAGGGAGGCCATACTACGGTCGTATGTAGAGCAGCGACTGGGCTTTGCATAAGGAGTGGTGATCCAGGCCAAAAGATTGCTAATTGCTCGATGATACAGAGGCAGGGAGGACCAGCTCAGCAGTTTTTGGCACCACCAACACCAGAGCCAGTGTAGTACAAAGGACCAGCAGTAATAACACGACCGGTGGCTCAGCGTTCATTATTGACGTAGGCATAGATATTCCGACAGAGGGACCAGCAGCAGAGCCAGCAGAGGCCACAACATTATTATCAAGAAAGGCCACAACAAGGAGCGCAACAAGGCCTAGGGAAGGCATTCACTTTATCACTGAAGGAGGCTTTGGCATCAGGTGATGTAGTGGCAGGTAACATATTTGTCGCTGTCACCCTCACTTTTCCAACTAGGGGTAGTTTGATAATTTGGTATGGATAATTATTTTAGGAATATAATATTTATATTAGTGGGATATAATATTTAATTGATGATTGCATTAATTATTTAATTATTAGTATTTTATATGAATTACTTGTGACTTGTATTATTTATTATAGTTAGGAGGCTAGTCTATTAGTTAGACTTAACTCATGTGAGTCCAATTAGAGTTGTCATAACAATTTATAGAGCCCAACAAGGACCAAGCTCATTAGACCCATCCTCCTTAATTAATTAGAAAGGATTAGCCTAATTATAATTAGTTAGAGACTTCCCAAAAAATCCACCCTGACTTATTTCTCATAATTCACCATGGGGGGCATGTTGGACATTTATGAGTCTCTTCTCTCTCTCCACTTTATTTGTTCATCCATTTTTTAGATCCTAAATTTATAGATCCCCAATTCCTTCACCTCTCCATCAATTCACCATCAATTCACTTGCACTTTCCTTCTATTCTCATACCTTAAGGAGCTTTGTTGCTTGAAGAAGCAAGAAACACAAGGAGAAGGAGCCGTAGCGGAAAGATCATGTCCAGATCGTGTCCACTCGTATTTTTATTGGGAATCCATCTCCCAATTGGTAAATTCTTGATTCTTTCTCATTGTAGCTCCTAAATCATGCATTTGACCATTAGGAATGACCCTATAGCATAGGACTACCTATAGAAACAAGTTCTAGATCAATTGGTTATGTATTTTGAATTCTATATGGTAATTTGTGTATATTTTAGGAGAATTACGAGATTAACACATCAATTATGTGTCATAAGACCAATTAGATCTAATTAGACTTTGATCAGGGTTATGGGACTATGTATGTGTCCACAAATGGATACATGTAGGCCGTATCATGGTATTGTGAGATACGGTATGATACGGGGCTCATTTTGGGTGAAGTTGTGCTAATTTTCTTTAATTCTCATTGTAGAAAGTTACTTTAGTTGTATTCTTATATAATTATATATATAAATGCTATTGGTGAGAGAACTTGAGATTTAGTCCTTTATTGGACACGTATCACAAGTTTCTCAAGTATGCACACAAGGTATTCGACTAATTTCCACTAGTGCACATAGGTACATTAGTATATATGGTGTATTATGTATATGTGTGTGTGTGTGTGTGTGTGTGTGTGTGTGTGTGTGTGTGTGTGTGTGTGTGTATGTGTTGGTTTTAGTATATATGTCTTGTATTATGAGAAGTGGGTAGTATGACAGTGAGGGGGAGGCCTGGATGAGAGTTTAGCAACAACAGTAGTATCCTGAGGTTGTGGTGGTTGCTAAGGTGCAGGGGTGGGAAAGAGCAATCTGTGAACTGTGGTTGTATGTGTTTTAGTGTGTGCTCAAGTTATCATGACCATCAGTAGAACACAGCAGTAACTGTGTATTTAAGGAGGTTCTCAAGTATGGGTGAATTGTTGCAAATAACAGTGTATCAGAGGCTCGGGCTAGAGTGCACGGAAGAGGGTAGTGCCAGGTGAGTGATGTATCAAATGCAGAGTATCAGGTAATTGGAGGACAGTAATCAATTTTTTTAGTGTGTGTGTGTGTGTGTGTGTGTGTGTGTTGTGTGTGTGGTGGCATTTTAGTATAGGACTTATAGGCTTGTCACTAGGAAGGGTTATAGGCTTAATAAATTAGGGGATGGGAGGAATGATTGATACTAAGTATCAGTAGCTTGAAGTATCAGGTTGTACACACTAAGGTTACAATATTTGAGAAGTGTAGGTAGCACAACGATTTCAAAGGGACTAATGTTCAGTAAGAGCGGATGTTACAAGATATTGGGTTAAGTTGAATCAGTGATTATACTGATTTGGTATCAGTGGGTATACATAATGTGTAGATCAGTTGAATTAGGAAAAACTGGTCTCAAATTGAGGGTACAACAACATCTAAGGGTAACTGATAATTGGTATCAGTGGTAATGTCTGATATAAAGAGTTGGTTATAGTTAGGATATCAAGTGGGTTCAAGGACTCGAGTGTTTGGATTTATGGCAGTCAATGGCAATGACTGTGTGATATATGATAATCAGAGATGGAGGTTCAGGTGAGAGTCATCCAGGCATCAGTAAAATAATACGAGGAGTAACTACACAGTTACCTGGCAATGTGGTTTAAGAGTTTTGTGAGCATTGGACTGATACATGGAAGTAGGTATTTGATAATTATTAACTGGTGTTTGGAAGAGATTTAGAAGTGAGTGGGGGTGATGGCAATAGTGTTAGTCTTAGATATGCACTGGTACACATATCAGTTGATAAAGTTAGTTGTCAAAATAGTTCAGTTATGATATATATATATATATATATATTATATGTTGGTTAGTGAATGTATTAAGTTATAAGTTAGAGTTTGTGTCAGTTAGAAATTGTTAGTGCTATTAGTAGTTAGTTATATATTAGTAGTACAGCTAGTATAGCTTACACCTTTGGGTAATAACTTAGAAGCCTAAGTAATGACCTAGTATAATTATAATAAGTTAGTTTTAGCTAGTTAATGACCATTAGAGACCAACTAAATTAGTATGGATCTAGTATTGACCTAGAAAAGAATATTTTAGCTCATTTTAGTATTTTATCACTTTATTACACTATTTAACTTGATATTTCCTAAATAGGAGTGTGTGACACCCGCTTGGGCATCGAGAGACACCCTTTTCTCAGGACCAGAGATGAGTACATCTCTCTGTTAGTTTTTATTTCATGATAGTGTATATATCGCATGTTCTAAAATTATATACTTGATTCTGACACAGTGGTTACACGGACTGGTACTATATGGATCCTGTCAGGAGATGTTATCCCTTACCGTATTCAGTGGGTACTCTTTTATATGTATTTCATCGTATGTAACAGGTATTGATTATCTTATACTTCGTGTTCACACACTGCTCGTATTCAGTGTGCCCATATTCGTGTTCGTAATATGTCATGATTGGATCTATTAATATTGGTTGGGGAATAGAGGAGTAGGAGTTGGTTATGTGATCAAGCCTAAGTGTATTCGTGTACATGTTGATTATATATCACATGTGTAATCTAGTTACCATATTGTATTCGTATTTAACCCAAATCGATCACTTAATGAACTTATACTTTATGGCACCTTAGTTAGTTTTATCTTTTCTATTTAAATTATAGTTGTTTATATTGCCTATTATTTATTCTAGTATATTACCTGTTCACTCTAGTTTATTTTATTCTGATGGTTAGCTATCTTGTATTCTTTTTTATTATCTGTTATATATGCTCGATTATGTATTTGGAACTGCTTTCAAGGTATGTAATTCGCTCCAATCCTGACTGGATATATTTTTCAGATGATTGGCTTATGGATCAGTGTCCTATGTACTATGGGCCGCAGGACGGTGTATCATTAGAGGATACTCCTTTAGAGCAGGAGGACCTAGTACCAGATGCAGATGAGGCTTAAACTTATTGTTTAGACTTTTATTGAGACTGTTAGCATGTATATATTTTATTGTAGACTTGTGATTATATTATGATTCCTATTTTATCTTTCTTATTCTATATCGTGCTTTACCTTCCTTAGTTTGATATTGTGATTGAGTATAGATAACATTATCATGTCATTATATTTGTTCCTCCGTTTGGAGTTGAGATGACATTGACAGGTACCATGTATATATAGTATGAGATATTTAGATAGTATGGTTGACCCAGACAGCGTTCTACCATCGATGCTGAGGCATAGGCTGGGCGTTGCTCACTACCCGTTCCCTTATTTTTGGTGCGGGTCGTGACAGTCGCATCTTTTTCTCCAATAATATTATTTGATTCGGGAGCTTTTTATTTATTTGTATTTGCACAATTTGTGATACGTATTGGATTGGAGTTTGGGGTATTGTCAGGGAGGATGAATATTCTCACTGGTAATGGGCTCGTAGAAGTTATTAGAGTGTGTGTAGCTTGTCCAATTGTAGTATGCGGTCGTTCATTACCTGCCAAGTTGATCGAGTTTTCTATGGATAACTTTGACGTAGTTCTAGGCATAGACTGGCTGAGAGACAGTCATAATATGATATATTGCCATAAGGGTAGGGTGTCATTTAGTATCCCAGACATAGAGGATTTTATCCTTGAAAGAATTGCGAGGGACCGATGTGAAGCCAGAGTTGCAGCATTAGCAGTAGTAGAAGAAGAGCAGATTCCTGGGGTAGTCCAAGAATTTTTAGATGTCTTTCCTGATAAACTTTCAGGTTTACCCCCAGTAAAAGATGTGGAGTTTTGTATAGAGTTGATTTCGGGGGCGGGACCAATATCTTTTAAAGTTCACAAAATGGCACCATCAGAGATAGACATACTGTACCAACACGTAGAAGAGCTGAAGGCAAAAAAGTTTATTCGAACCAGTGGATTACCTTGGGGAGCGCTAGTGTTTCTAATAAAAAAATGATGGGTTATTCCGGTTATGTATCAACTACAGACAGCTGAACGCAGTGATAGCGAAGAACAAGTATCCGTTACTAAGAATCGATGACTTATTTGATCAATTGAGCAAGGCCAAGGTTTTCTCCAAGATTGATGTTCGATAAGGATATCATCAAGTAAGAGTTCAGGAGCAAGACATACCCAAGACAACATTCAGATCATGATATGGGCATTACATATTCTTAGTTATGTTATTTGGACAAACAAATGCTCCAGCGATATTTATGTATCAAATGAATCAAATCTGCATACCTTATCTGGATTAATTTTTTGTAGTTTTCATAGAAGACATTTTAGTCTATTCTAGTAGCGAAGAGGAGAACGAAGAACATCTCCGGAAGGTCTTGCAGATTTTGAGAGAATACCAGTTATACGCAAAGCTTAGCAAGTGTAAGTTTTGGTTGGATCACGTATCATTCCTGGGTCATATCATCTCGAGATTAGGAGTGACAATAGATCTGAAAAAGGTTGAAGCCGTAGAAAGTTGGCCAGTTTATAAGAAATTAGCAGAAGTGCGTAGTTTTCTCGGCTTGGCAGGATACTACAGAAGATTTGTATCATATTTTGCAAGGATTTCAGTACCATTGACTCGTTTAACATGCAAGGAGGCTAAGTTTGATTGGTCAACAAAGTACTATACTGTATTTGAAGATTTAAAGAAAAGACTAATTTTGGCACCGATTCTCACGCTTCTAGTAGGTTCTGGAGGGTTTATAGTATATTGTGACGCATCCAGCAAGGGACTAGGATTTATATTTATGCAACATGGAAGGGTGATAGCTTATGCATCTCGACAGCTTCGAGATCACGGAAAGAACTACCCAACTCATGATTTGGAGTTAGAGGTGGTATGTTTGCACTTAAGCTTTTGAGGCACTACTTATATGACGATCGGGTAAAAATATTCACAAATCACAAAAGCCTGAAGTATGTATTTATCCAGAATGACCTGAACATGAGATATAAGAGGTAGTTAGAACTATTAAAGGATTACAATGTAGAGCTCCAGTACCATCCAGATAAAGCAAATGTAGTAGCAGATGCTCTTACCAGGAGAGGTAGTACATTTATGTTGACATCGCAGCGGCGTATCTTAGAAGATCTTCAAGAGATGGGTATTGAGATCGTACTTCCGTATGATGCCAAAATCCTAGCAAACTTATAGATTCAGTCTACTTTGGTTGAGAGGATTAAGGCAGCTCAGGCAAAGGATCCAAAAATTCAGAAGCTTCAAAAAGAATACAAGTCCGGTCTACGAAAGTAGTTGACGATTCATATGGATAGAACACTAAGATTTGGGAATCGTCTTTGTGTACCTAATGGAGATATCCAACAGGAAGTTATAACTGAGATGCATAGTTTCCAGTATTTAATTCACCCAGGAGGTACCAAGATGTATCAAGATATCAAACAACACTTATGGTGGAATGGGATAAAGCAGGAGATAGCACGGTTTGTCTCTTGTTGCCTGATATGTCAACAAGTGAAGTCCGAGCAGCAAAGATTGGCATAATTATTATAGCTACTCCCTATTCCAGAGTGGAAGTGGGAACACATTACGATGGACTTTGTGACCATTTTACCTATATTCCTGACTGGTCGTGATACAGTTTGGGTAATAGTAGATCGACTTACGAAAGTAGCTCATTTTCTTCCTTTTCGAGTAGTACAATCTAGAGAGCAGTTGGCAGAAATGTACATATGACAGATAGTAAGACATCATGGTATCCTAGTGAGTATTGTGTCAGATCGAGACACTCAATTTACTTAACACTTTTGGTAGAGCTTGCACCAGAGTTTGGATACCAAGTTGAGGTTCAGTACTGCTTACTATCCTTAAAAAGACGGGCAATCAGAGAGGACCATCCAGACGTTGGAGGATATATTTCGAGCATGTACATTAGATTTTGGCGGGTCTTGGAAAGATCACCTTTATCTCATTGAGTTTTTATATAATAATAGTTATCATGCCAGTATTTAGATGGCATCCTTCAAGGTATTATATGGGAGAAAGTGTAGGTCAGCATTGACATAAAATGATATAGGTGAGCTAAAGATGTTAGCCCTGAGATGATCACGCAGATAGTAGAAGTTGTCAAGATGATCAGAGAGCAACTCAGGGTTATGCAAGGCATCGGCATTGGGCAGCTTTTTGGGCCAAAAATTATAGTCTTTCAAGCAGTAGGAGTAAGTAAGAGGTCGAAAGAGGGAGAGAGTTAGGGAGTCTGAGCGAGAGAATGACATAAGTGTAGCGAGCTCCGAACGAGCAGCTAGCTTAGGCCTTGCCACCAGTCCATCTTTATTTCTCTTTCCCTGCAAGGCTTAATAATGTTTGGTATGGTAGTTCGATGAGCTTGAACCATTCCATCTCATATGTCATCTACTCTTAGTGCGCTAAGCTTTTTCTTTCAGCAGTGACTCAACATCGTAGACCTCTAGAATTTTTTGTCGACGACCATGTGTTCTTACGAATTTTATCAACTAGTAGGGTTATTAGATTCGGGGTTCGAGGGAAGCTTAGTATGTGATATGTAGGTCCGTTCGATATCCTCAAATGGGTAGATAAAGTTGCATATCATCTTGCCCTTCTGCCTTCGCTACATGAGGTACACGATATATTTTATGTGTCTCAGTTGCGTAGGTATGTTCTGGATCCGAGTCATATTTTCGATCACTCTATAGTTGTTGGTATCGACTTCTCTTACGAGGAGCAACCCGTATCCATATTAGACTGAAGGGAGAAGTTGCTCAAGAATCGGACTATTTATCTTGTCCTGGTTGCCTGGGGCCATCACTCTTTAGTGGAATTGACATAGGAGCGCGGGGACGATATTTGATCCCGGTACCCGCACCTATTCGATTCAGAAGGTATATTTTTTCTTATGCCTTCATGTCTCGGATTCTGTGATCATCGATCATCTATGTGTTAGGATGTTACTTTACTTCATTATGTGTGATTGCTTGTATATATAATTTAGCTTATAGATTAGTATAGTGGTTGTTCTGATTTCTCTAGCAATACTTGGATTCAAATTTCGAGATAAAAAATTTTCTAAGGTGGGTAGAGATGTCACTCTCAGTTCTGATATACGTATTTGAAACATATTAGTTTTCCTGCTTATATTATTTCTTGCTTTCATGGTTAATTATGTTGCATGTCATGGAGACTAGACCAATTATTTGGTTCATTAGACTCATGGTTTTATTGTTAGGTTGGTTTGGTCATGAGTGAACCCATGGTCTAAATCTCAACCGTAGCATATATAAGCTAACTTATTTCTCTCTTCCCTCATTCTTTTATTTTTCTTCTACCTTTATTTTATGTGAGTGCATCTTGCATGATATGGAGAAACCTCTTAATTTTAATTATTGCCTCTCCCCTTATACTTTATTAGTCTAATATGTGCATTATGATTCTTAACACTTTTAATACTTTGAGTTTTCAGTTTTGATGGCTAGATATGAGTAGATATATACTTGAATTTTAGGGTTTTCATAGGTTCCATGTTTTTTTCATGGTTTTGATCTACTAAAATATAGTATTTTAGAATATCAGTTTTTGTGGTTGAAGGAACAATCCATTTTGAGTATTTTGGCTTTTAGTTCACTTGATTCGGAGTTAAA
Organism: Iris macrosiphon; assembly: GCA_036927795.1. NCBI lineage: Eukaryota > Viridiplantae > Streptophyta > Magnoliopsida > Asparagales > Iridaceae > Iris > Iris macrosiphon. The sequence continues at coordinate 71,093,263 of JAYESA010000010.1, read as the reverse complement.
ATAAAGTTTTTATGTAGAAAATATTTTTTTGATTTTTGGAGATTTTCCACCAAAGCTGAACTTGCTGTCTGGAGAAGACGAAGTGCTCATACGGCCAGCACCATATGCGGCAAAGTGTGCTATGTGACCTGAGTGCTATACGGCCTGAGCTCTGTGTCGCATATGTAACCAGCATGCGTCCATCTTGTTGGATGCATGACTGACCATTACACAAAGTATTCTGGAGCTAAGTGACAGAACTCCTCGTGTGTTTCTTGCTGAAAGAATGAGGAATTCGCTAAGCCCAAGAGGCATCTATGCCGCAAACAGACCATGCGGCAAAGCAGACTTATGCGGCCTTGACTTATGCGACCTCTTCTCTTCTGGAGGCATAACTCTGCTTTGTCCTTGGCACATCTTTCTATGGTTTTATCTTTTCTTCCTGACACACTTTATGGCCAGTCACATCCATCACTTCAGTCACTTCAGTCAATTCTCTGACATATTATTTCGGCACTTGTTCCAATAGTGGACTTTTGTTCGAAGTATGCGGCTTGGAGAAGTATGCGGCCTGGGATAGTATATGGCCTGAGGTAGCATGCGGTCGACAGTACATGCGGCACCTGTCCCATGCACCAAGTTGTGCATGCGGTTCAGCTATTTAATTTGGAATATTTCTTTGTTCTATGTGGTTGATCTTGACATTTGTTTGTAATTAATCCTAAGGAAGAATGGACTTAGTAGCCCGACCTTGTGCTAGACATTACTATGTACTAGAATTGACTATGTCATAAGTAAATAACCAGTTATGTGCCTAACATGAGCTATGTGTCATAAAGTGATAAGGCTCATACGACCAACTTAAGTTTGATAATTTGACCCAATTTCTTGTATCCATGCTGATACAATTGTTAAGTGTTACTTGTATATGCGTTATAATGTGCACTGAGGTGCGACCATATTATAATATGCACTAAGGTGCGACATAACTTGGTACGTGCTACGAGATTATATATTTTGGGTTGTGCATCGAGAATGCCTCATATACTACGCTATGTGTGATATTATTATATTATTTATACCAGCACGAGTATGGTATGTGGGTCAACTACCAAAGCATGGCTAGGACTTGGTTGATTGTTGCATCACGCTCGGGTGAATCCAGTTTGAGCTATCAAGAAACAAAGTGGATTCGTATCTAGCGTGGACCGTACTACGGTACGACAAATATGAGGATTGATCATGTGAACACACCATGGAATTCCTAACATAACCATAGGGTTAATTTAGGCAACTAAAATTTGTAGAGCATTGGGAGGGATAAAATTTTGAGATCGTGCATATTAGTTGTCACTACCACATTTTCTAGAAAAGGATATTTTGGTCATTTCATAATTAATTAAATATTATGCATATTTTATAATTATTTATTATATTATTTAATTATTGTTAGATTTTAGTTTTTTTTTTTGGCTTGTGTTAGTGGACCTAACTAGTTTGGATTAGATCCATGGACCAACAATTAGAATTAGTTAGAATTGAGCCCAATTAGAAGTCCATTCATTAGGAGGAGGATTAATTAAATTAAACCCATTAGACTAGAAATTTCTCTCCTTAATTATTTCTTCATGAGAGTCCCCAAGGGGTATATTGAAAATTTTATAGTGACTTGAGGAGGGGGTCAAGTGGCCGACCTATTTTAAATGAGGGAGAAATTTCTCTCTCCTCTTTTTATTCCAAATCTTGATCTAGAATTTCTCTGAACCAAATTTTTTCATTCCTACATAAAATCCATACCAAATTCCTTTTCAATTCCTTTGGAGGCTAGTAGACCAAGAATCTACAAGGATAAGCAAGGATGTACAAGTTGGAGGCTAATTTCATCAATTTTGGAGGTTACATTGGGAATCTATCTCCCAATAGGTATAATTTAATTTTCTGTCTTTAATTAGACTCTAAATCTATGTTTTAATTATTAGGAACCACCCCATATAATAAGGTTACCCATAGGAATTGAAATTAGGTTCATAGGAGGCCTTTGGAGAAAGTTATGTGTGGTTTTGTGTCAATTTTTGGGAGAATTCCGAGATTGACACATTTATATTTGTCAATTGGTCAATTAGACCAAATTGATATGTGTTTGATTGTTTGTGGCTAGTGTCATGTCTATAATTGGATACATGTAGGCCGTATCCCAATAATTTGGTGATACGGGTTGATTTGGGGTTTTTTTCCCGATACGGGACTTTGTGTATGTCATATTTTGACACGAACACGTAGATGTGTAATTAACTCTTCGTATTATTTATATATAATCTTTTAGACTTGCTCGTGTCCTTCGGGGTACGTTTAGTTGTGTGGTGAACTCGTATCGCAAGCGTATCATAGATCTAGTATGATACGGGTGTGATGCACTCCACGTGTTTGTTTGATTTCATTCCTAGATTCAATTTGTATTATTCATAGTTATTGGTAATATATATATATATATATATATATGTGTGTGTGTGTGTGTGTGTAGATATATGTACTAATGTATAGATATATATATATTTACTTATAATGCACATATGTATATATATATATATATATATATATATATATATGTGTGTGTGTGTGTGTGTGTGTGTGTGTGTGTGTGTGTGTGTTTACACATGTATGTGTATATTTATATAAATATAGATATCTATATAGTTGTGTATATATACATGTATAGTTGTGTGTGAATGGAGAGTCATATATATATATATATATATATATATGTGCTAGTTGTGTAATTGAGTATTTGTGAGAGTGTATAGTGGTATATAGATAGTAAAATGTGCTAGGGATTGATGACTTATTCTATCAAGAATAAATATCCTTTACCATGGATTGATGACTTGTTCTATCAGTTGAGTGGTGCTAAGGTATTTTCTAATATGGACTTGAGATCAGGCTACCACCAGGTGAAAGTGAAGCCGGAGGACATACCGAAGACTGCTTTTAGGACTCGGTATGGTCAATATGAGTTTATGGTGATGTCGTTTGGGTTGACTAATGCCCCGATAGTATTTATGAATTTGATAAACAAGGTGTTCCATCAGTACCTTGACAAGTTCGTGGTGGTGTTCATCGATGGCATACTCTTATACTCGAAGACACCAGAGGAGCACAAGGAGCATTTGCGGATTGTGTTGGATGTGCTGGGGAAGGAGAAGTTATATGAAAAGCTGGTCAAATGTGAGTTCTTCCTAGACAAGGTAGAGTTCTTGGGACATGTTGTGACTGGTGATAGAATTTTAGTGGATCCGAAGAAGATCGCAGCAGTGGAGTCTTGGATGACCCTGAGTTTAGTAGCAGAGATCAGGAGTTTCTTAGGTTTAGCAGGCTACTACAGAAAGTTTGTGCAAGATTTTTTTAGGATTGCCGAGCCGATGACCAGACTCACCAGGAAGGATGTAGAGTTTGTTTGGACAGAGGACTGCCAGGGTACTTTTGAGAAATTGAAGAAGAGGTTGACGTCTGCTCCTATTTTGACGTTGCCATCAGGGTCTGGAGGTTTCACTATTTATAGTGATGCATCAGAAAAATGTTTGGGTTGTGTTCTTCAGAAGAATGGGAAAGTGATTGCCTATGCATCTACGCATTGCGTCCTCATGAGAAAAACTATCCTACCCACGATTTAGAGTTGTCAGCAGTCATCTTTGCCCTGAAATTATGAAAATACTATTTATACGGAGAGCGTGTGGAGATCTTCACAAACCACAAAAGCTTGAAGTACATTTTCACGCAGAAGGAGTTGAATATGAGGCAGCATCGGTGGTTGGAGCTGATGAAGAATTTTGACATATCTTTGGATTATTATCTTGGAAAAGCCAATATAGTTGTCGATGCCTTGAGAAGGTATCTGGTAGCTATGTTGTTGATACAGGATCGATATTTGTTGGAGGACTTGAAGAAATTGGGCATTGAGATGATAGTTTCTGGTTTTGCTATACAGATGTGGGGGTTGCAGATACACTAAGAGATGATGGACAAGATCAAGGTATCCCAGTATGAGGATGTATCTCTGAGGAGCATCAGAGCTCAGGTGAGAGCAGGATTGGAGGATAATTTTACCATTGCTGAGGATGGTTCTTTGCGGCTTGGTGCTAGATTGTGTATGCCTAGTGGGGAGCTGCGTGAGAAGGTGTTATAGGAAGCTCATCTCTCTCAGTATTCCATACATCCAGGTGCCAACAAGATGTATCAGGATATGCGAGAGAGTGTGTGGTGGTATGGCATGAAGAGGGAAGTGTTCGGACTTCCACGATCTCCAGAAGGGAAAGACGCAATTTGGGTCATCGTTGACAGATTGACCAAGTCGGCCCACTTTTTGCCTTTTAAGGTGAGTTTGTCTACGGAGAAGCTGGTAGAGATGTATGTGATGCATATCGTCAGGATACATGGAGTTTTCGTCAGCATAGTCTCAGATCGGGATAGTCGTTTCACTTCTCATTTCTGGAGGATTTTACAGGCGCGTTTGGGCATCCAACTCAAGTTCAGTACTGCATATCACCCCCAGATAGATGGGCAGTCAGAGAGGACTATTCAGACTCTTGAGGATATACTGCGCACTTGTGTACTAGATTTTGGGAGATCTTGGGAGGACCATCTCCATTGGGTAGAGTTTGCTTACAATAACAGCTACCAGACTAGTATAGAGATGTCACCATTTGAGGCTCTGTACGGTCGGAGATATCGTATTCCCTTGTCATGGGACGATATTGGAGAGAGAGTTTTTCTAGGGCCAGAGATTATTGTGGATGCAACGGAGAAGGTTAAGATAATTAGAGATAGACTTCGAGTGGCGCAGGACAGACAACGACATTGGGCCGATAGCCACCGGAGACCTTTGGAGTTAGAGTTATAGTTTAGATTTTTATTTTGTGCTTGATATTGGTTGTTTGTTATAGATTAATTTCTTAAGGTTGTATTTTGTTCTAGGTGGATGGTTTGGTGTTTCGGAGGATTTCTCCGACACAAGGCACGATTCGCTTCGGTGGAGGCGGGAAGCTTAGTCCCCGATTTATTGGACATTTTACTATTCTAGAGAGGATCGGTGCAGTTGCTTATAGACTAGACTTGCCACCTGCATTGGAGGGAGTTCACAGCGTATTTCACGTGTCGTAGTTGAGACGGTACATGGCGAATCCTATCCACGTATTGGATCACTCAGAGATAGAGGTGGGCCCTATTCTTAGCTATCCAGAGCAGCCAGTTGAGATTCTGGATCGGAGAGAGAATGTGCTGAGGAACCAGACTATTCCCTTGGTACGCGTCGTATGGAGGCATCACTCTCCGGGGGAGTCTACTTGGGAGTGAGAGAATAAAATGCGAGAGCGTTACCCATATTTGTTTGTGCCTTGAGGTATGTTTTTTTTTGTTCTTTTCTGTTCTGTTCTGTTTTGTTTCTGGGGGTAGTTTCGTCTTTGAATTTCGAGGACAAAATTATTTTAAGGGGGGTAGACTTGTCACTACCATATTTTCTAGGAAAGTATATTTTGGTCATTACATAATTAAATATTGTGCATGTTGTATAATTATTTATTATATTATTTAATTATTGTTAGATGTTAGTTTATTATTTTGGACTTGTGTTAGTGGACCTAACTAGTTTGGATTAGATCCATGGACCAACAATTATAATTAGTTAGAATTGAGCCCAATTAGAAGCCCATTCATTAGGAGTAGGATTAATTAAATTAAACCCATTAGACTAGAACCTTTCCTCCTTAATTATTTCTTCATGAGAGGCCCCAAGGGGTATATTGAACATTTTATAGTGAATTGGAGAGGGGGTCAAGTGGCCGGCCTATTTAAAATGAGGGAGAAATTTTTTCTCTCTTTTTTTTATTCCAAATCTAGATCTAGAATTTTTCTCAACCAAATTTCTTCATTCTCACATCAAATCACTACCAAATTTCTTTCTAATTTCTTCTTATATCACCATTGGAGGCTAGTAGAGCAAGGATCTATAAGGAAGAGCAATGATGTACAAGTTGGAGGCTAATTTTATTAATTTTGGAGGTTGCATTAGGAATCCATCTTTCAATAGATACAATTCAGTTTCTCCCCTTTAATTAGACTCTAAATATGTGTTTTAATCATTAGGAACCACCCCATATGATAAGGCTACCCATAGAAATTGGAATTAGGTTCATAGGAGGCCTTTGGAGAAAGTTGTGTGGTTTTGTGTCAATTTTGGGAGAATTTTGAGATTAACATATTTTATATTTGTCAATTAGACCAAATTGATATGTGTTTGATTGTTTGTGGCTAGTGTCGTATCCACAATTGGATACGTGTAGGCCGAATCCCAATAATTTGGAGATACGGGTTGATTTGAGGATTTTTTCTCCGACACGGGACTTTGTGCATGTCACATTTTGACACGAATACGTAGATATATAATTGACTTTTTGTATTATTCATATAAACTATTTTATACTTGCTCGTATCCTTCGAGGTACGTTTGGTTTTATGGTGGACTCGTATCGCAAGCGTATCATAGATTAGTGTGATACGGGTGCGATGCACTCACGTGTTTGTTTGATTGTATTCCTAGATTCAATTTGCATTGTTCATAGCTATTGGTAATATATATATATATATATATATATATATATATATATATATATATATATATATATATATATATATATATGTATGTATATATGTATGTAAATATATATGTACTAGTGTATAGATATTTATATATTTACATACATATATACATACATATATATATTTACATACATATATACATACATATATATTTACATACATATATACATACATATATATATATATATATATATATATATATATATATATATATATATATATATATAAAAATATATATGTACTAGTGTATAGATATTTATATATTTACTTGTAGTATTGATATATGCAACAAAAACATGTCACGTCCCAGTCCCAAAAATACGTAGGACTAGGACACGTAAGCATGCCAGCCGCATGGATATGGCAACTCCAATATATGGAAACCAAATCCACACGTACGCTGTAATATGAATATCAAATCCCCAAGTGGTATAAAACATATGTCATAAGTCACAGGGTATAATCTAAATCTCATCCGCAAAAAATTATGTATGAATAAAATAACCAATGTCTATGAAACTAGATCTCAATAAGAAGTATCTAAGGATGATAGTTGGATGGAAACAAATCCACTACCAACTCAAATGGGAAAAGTAAATACAAGATAAGTACAACTCAATCAAACAATATAAGTATACCAGCTATCGATCACGGCTCGGAGAGAAGACATCCACGAAGCATATAGAACCATCTGAATCTGCGCTCCTGCAAATACTCAAGAACAGATACACCTGGCAGCGGACCAGGTCCTCAGAGGGACATAACAAGATACTTAAACATATGCCAATAATGTACTGAAATAAATATCCAAAGGGTCGCCTAACCATCTAAGTGAATGCAATTAAGAACAACTTTCCCCACAAGTGAGCTATCTGGCTGAAAACCTGGGATTTGGCATGGTTCTCTATTGGAGATCCAGGGGCCTAAAAAGGCACGACGACTTTCGAACGCCGGAGGCCCGCCTGATAATAATATAATATATAGTGGTCATCACCACCCGTATCTCCGACGAAGAATTCGAGCGCACAATAGAAAAAGTGTAAAGGAGCTCAAATGCGGTACTTATTGTTCTCCCCACCCAATGCTCTAAGCATGTCATGTCCATGGCACGATAAACCTCTAATAACTGCCAAGTCCACTAGCATACAAAGTTTCTAACAGCAGCTATTCCTAACGCACGGCCCACACGTACAGGAGGCCAGACCTGTCACGCAGTCCGTGATCTATATGAGACTCACACTCGTGTAACAACTGTGTCATGGCCCATGAACCTAATGGTGCTACATGATAATGGGGTAGTCTCATGAACAAGGTCAATGCAATACATAAATAAAAATATATCGCAACGTCACCGTCGCGAGCATTTTATATAACAATTAAAATATATAAACTAAAGACAGAAAATAAAGATGCGTGCAACATATAGAATAAGAATAACAGTACAATGGCAAGGTATACTTGCCTGGCAAGAAGGCTGTGATGTACCAATAACCTGCTCCAGAAGTCGCGCAGAGTAAATCCAATATCCTATGTACATATGATATAATACAATAAAATCATTAGTTATTATACTAGCACGCACAACAATATTTACACTGGACTCAGGGGGTATACTAGGGGTGGCACTAGTCATCTAATACGGTCAATCATGCGTTGGATTACGCGGGTGTCGGGTCTTTAAGTACTGTACACAATGAGTCAGTCAACTAACACGGTCTCGTCAGTACGTCGGTGTACGCCAGGCAGACACCACATTGTTTCTTATGGTCAACAGGGTCAAGGGCAAATACGGGATAGTCCACGGTGTCCTAGGGTCGTACAGTCTGAATTCATATAGTCCTAATTATTATTTAGCATAGTATTTACTTATAATTTACCAATTAAACACCTATTCAATATATATATATATATATACCAATTTAGTACATAAATATACTAAATGTATATAATTGAATATATATACTATATATATATATGTGTATTTTTATTTATACCGATTATATACCTATTAAACTTACGCTAATGGAATACCTTTGCTATACATACCAAATACGTACTTATACCTATTAGCATATACGTAAGTTCATGAAATCACGAGGAGCAGGAACGAACCTGCGCGGGCGTGCACGTGCACAGAGTCGATGATGACGACGAGGATGATGACGACGACGATGAAGAGAGGTTGACGACGATGGTGACGATGGTGATGACTACTGCGATGGTGATGATGACAATGATGATGGTGAAAGTGATAGAGGTAGTGATGGTGATGGCAATGTGCTGATGACGATCTACAACGTTGATAATGACGACGCTGGTGGTGGCTGTTGATCTCCGGCCAGCGAGGGGGTGGTCCGGCCAGCTAGGGGAGGAGAGGTCCATGAGAGGTTGCTCTGATTCAGGGAAGAGAGAGGTGGACTGTGGTGGTGATGGATGGTGATACGCTAGTGATGGTGGTAATGGCTGGTGGTGTGATGGCGTTGGCCTGGGTGTTAATGGGGATGGTGATGCCGGCAATGGTGGATGGTCGGAGGCACAGGGAGATGATCCGGCCAGAAGGAGGAGGAAAGGAGGATGACAGGGTGGTCCAGTTGTTTGGTCGGGGAAGGAGGCAGCAATGGTGGACTCGGTGGAGGACGACCAGACATTGCTCGACGTCGACGAAAACCTCAGTAGAAAAAAGAGACGTGTTCATTGCCGTCGACGAGCTCAGCCACTGATCGGAGCAGACGACCGGACGGAGAACTCGTCTATCCGAGCTCGGCGAGGAGGGAGGAGTCACCGGCGTAGGAAGAGGTTAGTGGCCGGAGGAGAGTCCACCGGTTCGAACTCGTCGCTGCCGAGTTCACAGAGTTCGTGAATCTCGCCTGTTAGTCGTCGTCTCTCGGCCTGAGTAGGTGGCCAAAGAAGAACCACCGACAGGGAAGATGATGCTCGCCGCCGGTTGGAGGAGGGTCGAGGTGCGGCGGAGGAGGTCGCCATAGCAACTCATCGGAGATCATCCGCCATGGATGGAGCTCTCGAGCTCGACGAGGTGAGGTGGTTATAGAGCCGAGCTTTTCTTGAAATTCTTTAATACCAACTGGAGAGAGACGAGTTCAGGTGGAGGAGGCGAGTTCCGGCGGAGCTCCGGCCGGGCAAGGAGCACAGGGAGAGGGAAGGGGAAGAAGGAGGAGTCGGCTGGGAGGTATTAATTAGGTGAATTAGAAAAGGAAAAGAAAGGAATATTCTATATTTATACATGTGAACCTTTAGTTTGGGTTGACCTAGGAATTGTGGGCTTGGTCAATATCCCTTGGGCTTGGGCCTTGGTCTACAATCCTTGGAGTGGATCTTGGCCTCATATGAGGATATTGGGCTATAATTGCATGATTAAAATACAAGGATGGGGTTAAAAATATACGAGGGCGATGTGCGCGCGTTGCACATGCTGAAAATTACAGAAAAATACACGTGAAGGGAAAAATAGATTTCTTTGTTAATTGTCCAATGGTGGGGCCACCTAAATGCGGTTTTGTGTGAGATGTATATTGATATATGTATAGTTATGTGTGTGTTTACATATGTATGTGTATATTTATAAGATATCTATATAGTTCTGTATATATACATGTATAATTGTGTGTGAGTGGAGAGTCATATATATATATATATATATATATATATATATATATATATATATATATATATATATATATATATAGATGTGCTAGTTGTGTTGTTGAGTGTTTGTGAGAGTGCATAGTGGTATATAGATAGTTGTATGTGCTAGGGGGGCTCGGGCACTGAGCAGTGCACTACACAGTAGCAGCAAAGTGTGAGCAGCAACATTCAACACTGCACAGTACAGCGAGATAAACAACATCAGCTCGGCATTGGCAGTGCAACATCCACTGTAGTTAGCTTTCAGAACTGCAGCATTTAGAAACATCGTAGCTGCAGCAGCAGGTATCAACAGGGGGCAAGGGCCACTGCAGCAAGGGGGAGAGCCAACTGCAGCAGCAGCAGCCTTCAGTAATTACAGCGAGGCGGACAACAACTACCTGCAACATCAGTGCAAACGCAGCAGCAATATTCCATGAGCAGCAGTTGTTCAACAACAATATGCAGTAGGGTATCAGAGCTAGGTGAGTTGGCCGAGTTAGTTAGTTAGTTAGTTAACAAGTAGTAGTTAGCTAGTATCTAGAGGTATAGTTATTAGTAGCTTGATAGTTATCTAGTTAATTAGTTAGAGCTATATATACATACTAGTATCTCTAGTTAGTACTCTATATGTAGATATGTGCACATGTATATATGTATTAGTAGTTAGTGATTAGTTGGTAGCTGGTATTAATATGCATAATAGTATATACTAGTAGTTGTATTAGATAAATACCTGTTAGTTAATAGTTAGAGTTGGGTAGTTAGCTATATGATAGGGTTGATATAACCTTAAGATACCAAGGTAAATGTCAAGGTATTGAGGGATAATCAAGGTATTTAGATTTGAGTATCGAGATGAGGGTATAGTGGTGCGATACCGCTTTGGTTCAAAGCCAAGGTATCCACTTAGCATTAGATTATTAGGAGTGTTATATTTTTATGATTGTATATGCATAATATGATATTTTCATATCTATTGTTTGTGTATCTTGAGATACGGTATCTTAGTGATTTCATAGTATCCTAGTTTAGCTAGTGTGGCCTAGTTTCATAGTGTATAGACCCAATATCCTAGAGATAGACTCATACAACCTAGAAATAGGTAGTTTGACCAAGTTTGACTTAGGGTTGACCTAGTTTGACTATTTTAACTTAGAAATGGCTTTTTGACCTAGATGTTGACTAGTTTAACTTATTTTCATTCTGAAACCTTATATTGATATTATATTCCCTATTTAGGTCTCGAGGTACTGTATCGGACATATGTGATACTGTGCACCAGATTTCAGACGAGTATATTCTCTGATAGTTTCTCATTTATGATATCCTCTATGTTCATTGTATCTAGTGTAGATATCCTTGATTTCTTGACACGATGGTTACACGGATTGGTATATCCGGATCTCGTCATAAGATATTATTTCTTGGTATTTATGGTGTAACTTATTCAACCCTTGTTTCCTTGTTCTTTTTGTACATGTACAGACATTAGTTCATGAGAAGAGTAGCGCCCTTCTTGTAGAAACTCGTGTCATAACGTACCATAGTTGGATCCACTATACCAGTTGGGGGCGGAGAGTATGTAATGTAGATATGTGATCATACCCTCCTTGTATCAAGTCTTGTTCATTGAATAGTGTTAATCATACACCGCACGTATGATTAGCCAGGCCATTAATCTTGTATCAAGTTCCCAAGCCGATCACATGTTAAAGCTGGTACTCATTCACTTAGTCATTAGTATTCTTGTTCATTGCCATATTGTTCATTCTTGTATTTATTTCCAATATTTCCTTTATTATATATCTCTTGTATCTATGTTGTGTCTTGTATATTTCATATCTATTTACTGTTACATAGTTTATATCATTGATTAGAACTGCTGTTAGAGATGTACTCTGCTCCTTTTCTAACTGAATATATTTTTTCCAGATGACACTGAGGAGTGGTACCCCACTCATTACGGACCTCAGGATGTTGTGGGCTTAGAGCCAGAGACCTTGGCTCAGGAGGGTCTCATCCCGACTGAGACAGATGACCCGGGACTCGTAGCATCTTAGTTATTCCTTTTGTATTGGATTTATCTCCAACTTACTTTTAGTATTTCTCTGACTCATTGATGTTATTATTTGACTCATGAGTTATATTATGACTATTCTATTCTTTTATCATATTCGTGCTATTCTCCATCTTAGTTCTGTGATTGAGTATATTTATATTGATGGTGGCACTGTTATATCTTGATTATAGATAAATAGTTTACCCAAACAACGTTCTACCGTCGATGCTGTGGCGTAGGCTGGGCGTTGTTCCCGACTTGCATCCTTATACCGGGTGCGGATCATGACATTAGCCACCTAAGACAACTGGCATGACGTGCAAGGGTGACCCCCGTGGATATTGGTTTCGTCCGCACTAGTGGACGACAATATCCGAATACTTATATTGTACAATGCGTTCTATGTGATTTTAGCACAGTGGCCTTACGAGGGACCGGTGCATAATATACAATGTCCTATGTGATAATATGGCTCGGTTAGCCCCACTAAACAACTCACAATCTGAGAATTTCTTATGCATCCAATCTGAGATTACTCAGACTCCACAGTAGCAAGCTATAAAAATGATTGACCGTCATATAACTGGACTTGGTTGTGGTTGTATTATCCTATTATTAGTCTAGGGACATGGGCTATCATAGTGTAATGGTTCAATCATTGTCCTTATTTGGTTATAGGGTTGGACTATTATGCTAGGATGGGCTATGGACCGAAACAAAGACACAAAAAACCTATATTTTACCTATCTTTTGCTTTGGATTTTATTTCTCCATTTCGTGCTTCATTTATGGTACTTGCTATTTGGGGTCTAACCCCACTGGTTTTGCATGGCCAGATTTTGAGCCAGTCCTAGAGAATCCAGCTTACTTCCCCCTTCCGCACTAGGCGGATGGCCGCTGAAGGGCACGAGTTGATTTCTTCTTCCCTGCTCGTTATAATATATTTTACTCTTTTGGGCGTTTAGTTATCGGCACTTGTTAGCCGTAAATCTGGATAATTAGTTTTTTTTACATGATTGTAAATAATTAGACTGCAGCTGATCATGATCATATACTTTTGCTACTCTGCCAGCTTTTATTTGTACAGCTGGTTTCCAGAATATTATGGCAGGACGTTTGGGACGCCTTACTTTCTTATCATATATGTTTTATGTTTACTGTTCTTATTTGACTGATTGAGATAATAGATGTTCTTTATGACCCTAAGTGACTTGATTGTAACATGCACTCTCTTGTCTAGTTACAGCCGTGATCGTCGTACGACATATAGTACCTTGTACGGGATAGCTGGCCATGTCCATCTTTATCCCGGTACTGGAGCGTGACAAGAATCAAGTCATGATTCGAAGTTGATAATTAGGTCAAGGGAATAAAAGGGAAGAAAAACTCATATCCTACGATAATATAGACATATACACAAAAAGGGGCCCCATCCAAATAGTTGCTTCTTGAAATTATGGCACGGTTAGGAAAGAGATAAAGATTTTATCCAATTGCATCATTAGATTGATTTATTACTACAAAATTACGAGTCTGAGATTACAAAAGAAGACTAGTATTCATAAATGAAGGGATAAAGGTACAATCGATAGCGAATTACAACTTCATGTTACTTGAACAATCTTGTGTTTTGAATGATCAAACAACCTGAAGAAGTTGCACTCCTACACATATTAGGGTATAGTCTATCTATCCTGGTTTCCTACGATGCTTGTTGATTCTAAAAAAATATGCCTAGCTAATAATCAAGTCCAGCATCTAGCTTATATTTTTTTCTAATCCCTCTATCTTAACTCCATCAAGTTGACTCAACTCTATAGCCTAGTTCCTGAATGTTGCTCCCAATACCATTATATTTAAACATGGAGAATGAAATCTAGTAAGGTTCCTTAACCATTCTCAATCCTTGATAATTCATCATAGTTTTTGATTCCTAGCATTTCTTCGTTTATAAAGTAACTTTTCCAATATTTCCTATCCATAAATCATAACTCAAATCCTAGGTACAATTTATCAACCTATTTAAGGATACACTACTTTTATTTTATTTTCCATCCTGAAAATAAATTCATTTTCCTTTTTCTCTCGTATCCTTACGTTGTCAGTTTGGCTCTTGAAGATCTTCTAATATAATCTTAATCATGAGGCTCAAAATAGTCGATGGTACTACTTCATATTGCCTTATTAGCATATTTATTGGGCATATCAATTTTTTAACATCTCCTTTATTTATCAAAAACTTATACTCTCAATTTCCTCCATCTACTCTCCTTATTCCGTATTGAGTCTAGCCATTAGGGTTGAACTTATAGACCCCTGACTTGCTTAAGTCACTCTCTCCTAGTAATCCTCATCACCTCATTACAGCTAATCTTGGTTTCAATTTACTTTATGCTACTTATAAATTCCGACTTATGGTCTCAAAGTCTACATCATCATTAATTCATCTAGTCATAACCTAATAGTTAGCCTCGTTCACAATTTCCATCAATCGCATGTTGTCTACTAAAGTGTGAATATAGCTTCTAGTGCTAAAATCTCCTAGATTATGATTCAACCTTTAACCATGCATCTAATCTTAATAATCTCTGTTGATCATATGTACCTCCCTTTGAATCTATTCGTAGTGTTTCACCAAGATATTACTGAATAATAATACTGGCATCTGATCGTTCATCGAAATATATAATATCACCTATAATATTAAATTAGATTATTATATAACCCACATCAAGATATCGAGTAAGATATTGCATAAAAAAATCTTACCTATAATAAGTAACCCTAGAATGTTGGCTACATCAAAAAGAGTAATGGTCATTTCCCCCAATGGCAGCTGGAAAGTGTTGCGCTGGGGCCACCAACGCTCAGGCAGACTTAACATCAAGTTTCTGTCGTGATGCAGGAACTGTACCTCATCTATATAACGAAATCCAAAGGCCTCAACCAAGGCATTTTGGGTGGTAGTTAGCTCCCATTTGGCGTTGTTTGTTACGTAACTCCAATGTCCATGTTCCTGTAAATGTACATCGGATTTATAATCGTATAGCTTCAAATATAATTTAAGCAAGTAAATAAAATAATCAAAACAAATAAATAAAATAATAAATAAAAATTAATTCAAAAAATTATCTCTCTAGTAAATAAGAGTAGAGCATGATTTTCATGATCTTGAATATCTTTTTTAGTAGTAGGTCCACAGAGGATACGACTGTCATTTTGCTCACCCATCTTCACCGCCGTTCTATTCTCTCTCTCTCTCTCTCTCTGTATGTGTTTGTGTGTGTGTGCGTGTGTCTTGAGAACTCACTTCTCTTCTCTGCTTTTCTTTCTCTCCTGTCTTCTGTGATGCTTCTCTTTCTTTTTCTCTTCTCCTTTTGTAGCAATCTTACAGCCCTACCAGATCCGGGCCTCCCCAATGGACCAATGAGAAGCTTAAAATAATCGTATAGGGTGCCATTAGCAATGACGTCCCACTTCAAAATTTGGAGTTTGGCACATTTTGCAATGATGCTCCACTCATTTTGTTTTGGACACTATTTGCAATAGCGTCCTATCTCTTTGTTAAAAATTTTGTAAAATTTACCATGTTCTGTATAAATTTGTTCCTTCCGTAGGCAATTTGATGTTTCTAAAATGCATACTAACTGCAATTCGGACCCGTCCCAACCCCACTAGCAAATAAAATAAGATTCAAGGAATTTGTATAATGTATCCTTCCATTACATTTTTCTCATAAATAAAACAGAGAGACAAAGCTAGTGCAAAGTCCACTTGGGAGGCTTTCATGGAGATGTGCACTATTAGAATCTTCACTTGGAAACTTAGTTCCTAATCACGTGGAAATGACACGAAAAAAAAGAAAAAAAAAAGACAAAAGCTAGTGCAAGAAATAAAGGAGCTTTCTTGTTACAGAAAATTTGTTGTACAAAAAATATTTTAAACAAATTAACTAAAACGGAATAATTTATAAAAAAAATGAAATCACGAAATGTTTCGCCATCTCTGATGGCAAAAATATGAAATAATAATTTTATAATAATTTTTTTTATATTTATCAAATTTTTGCCAACTGGGTTGGTGAAAATTTGGGTTTGCCAAATTTTCGCCAACCAAGTTGGCAAAAATCTGACAATGGTTATTTTTTGCTTTGTTTTCGTTTGTTTTTTTAGGTTTTTTTGTGTTGGTTTTTTTGGATAGTTGGGTTTGATTTTAGTGTGTGTTGGTTTTATAAATAATTAACCAATATATTTTCTAACGACAATTTAAAATTAACTAAAATATTTTTCAAATATTAGATACCACATATATTATCAATAGCAACCGTTTGATTATTATCTAAACTAATTTGTTATTATGTATACTAATATAATTTTAAAAATATAATTATTATCTATAGTAATTTGTTATTATCTAACTAAACTCATATTCAAAATTAAAAACATATATTTATGAGAAATCATAATTAAAATAGATATCACAATTTAATAAATAACAAACTAATTATTTATTATCTATATAATTAATTATTTTAAATAAATTTTGTATACAAATAATAATAAATTATCTTTTAGTGATACGAAAGAAAAATATAATATTGATAATAATATTAATCAATAGATTTTGTTATCATTCATATTAGTATAGATAATAACAAATTAGTATAGATAATAAAAAAATTCGAAAATAAAATTACCAAAAGTAAAGTTTGGAGATTGAAACATCATTTTTTTGTGATTCTAAAATTTTTTGAAGTCCGTTAAACTGTAAAACGGTTTATCCTGTAGTACTTTTCGATGCGATCATTTTGGCACAAACTAGCTCTTGTTTCGATCTCTCAGTCAAAGTTATGATACTTTAAAGTTTTAAATTTTATATTTTTGCCTATAACTTGTGCGTCTTGCTTCGAATAAATTTTTTTTGTTACACGAATTGTGTTACTTTCGTCGAAAACATACAAATCGACCTATTGTTTGACGAAAAACGATTTTCAAACAAATAGTTATGGCCGCTCGAAGTCTCGGAGTCTGCTCGACGATAGTCGTAATATTCTTACGGCATAATTTTTTTTTTATTTTGGTTGTTCAATGATACCATATTTTATTTTGTATGTTAAATTTTATTTTTTTAATTTATTTAGAAAATGATTGCTACAACAATTTTTTTAAAAAGAACTAAATCTAAATAAAACTAAACAAAAACAATTTTAAAAAAAAACAAATCAGAAAAAAAATCAAATCCAATTATCCAAAAAAAATCATCACAAAAAAAAAAAAATCTAATAAATCAAACCAAAACAAACCAAAAGAAAAAAACCGAAAAAAAACTCCGGTCATATTTTGGTAACTGGGTTGGCAAAAAATTGACAACCAAGTTGGCAAAAATAATTTTTTTTTTTTTTTTTAAGATTTTTGCCATCAATATGGCGAAACCTTTCCTAATTTCAAAATTTTTAAAAATTGTTTCTTATTTTGCTTCAAAATATTTTCTTACATCAAATTTTTTTTTTTCTTTGTTATTTCCTCTCCAGAAGGCGGTTTTGGAGCTCCGGCAAGCGGTTTTCCGACGAGTAATGAGCGATTTCCGGTTTTGATCTGGATCAAGAAGAAGAAGGAGAATATGATGAAGAGGAAACCAGTACTCTTCCTCCTCTGTATCACCGTCGTCGCCCCCATCCTTCTCTACACCACATGTAAGTTAAAATCGTTTCTTTTTGCAAAAAACTGGTTTTTGAGGGTTTTTTTGTTGTTGTTTTGTGATGAAAATCCGATCTTTGCAGCTGACAACGGCTTCTCGGAGTACCTTTCGAATTGGGTCAGTGCCAAAAACCGTTTTTTTTCCGAATATTTTGTTCGATTTTTGTGTGAAAGAAAAATAATTTTTATCTATTTTTATAGAATATTGGGAACGAAGCTGACAAATTAAGCGACATTCTTCAGGTAGTTTTAAATATTTCTATTTAATTTTTTTCCTGCATTTTTGTTAACATGTCGTGATTGATCCGTAGGAGAGTGCTCGTGCGTTGAAAGAACCGAACGGAGTGGTTTATTCGGCCGTTTCGAGCAGTTCCCGTCAGATCTCGGCGGAATCAAGCGATGGTATGGTCAAAGGTTTGGTCTTTAATGGTTTTGAAAGATCTGTGTATTTTTAGTGTTATTTGGTTATTTACAGAAATGACACTGGGGAAACCTAGAGAGCACTTGACCCGGGTACTGTTGGCGGCGACGGCCGATGAGGTGGCTCGGTCAGAGGCGCGTGTCATTGAACAAGTCACGAGGAGTGAGAGCAATGACGGCGACGGCACCCAAAAGTTGCTATTGGCTTCTCAAGGGACTAGAGAGAAGAAGGTAATCTTTATTGTGCTTATGTTGCACGTACATGAACATGACACGGCAGTGGATACGATGAGACACAACACGGTTTTGTGTGTCCGTGCTTCCTATCCTAGGTACCGTAAAATTATGTGTGGGTTTGCTTTAACTTTTGTTAGTTTAGATCGACAACAATAACTACGAGGTTTGGATTACTTCATGCTGTAAAAAATTAGCTAAAAGTAACATCATTGAAAAAGTTGAGCAAATTGGGAATGACTTCTTTAGATTATGTCGGGTTTCCACTCATCCAGATTCTTTTTTGTATAGGGATGTTGGTTTATTTAGGAGGCTTTGGTTCCTACATCGCTATCTTTGTCTTGAGGAATTGGATTCTTGACTTATGAAAGGGATAATGCAGCTTTAGTATATATGGAAATTGTGATAAATTTATTTCATCACTTGTGGGCTTGGCTCACTGGATTATTTCTACTATAGTTTCCCCTCCATGGGTTGATATAAAATGTTGAATAAATGTAGGTTTGGATTGTTTTAAGGGTAGAAAGCAATTCTTCTTTCTCAAGAAGTACATTATCATATACCTTCTTATTTTTTGCTATATATGTTATATGGTCGAAAGATGCTTCAGAAATTGTTTACTATACAAAATTTGGCATGGTTACAATTTTGAGTTACTTGGGTATACGATGATTGATATTTCATAATTTTCTAGGAAATAAACAACAGAAAACAGTCGGAACGAACTTCAGCTAAAGGCGATCATGTGAAACCTCAAAGAGCAAATGCTGATAAGGTTGGTGCCAACCTGGTCATACCTGATGCTAGAGTGCGGCAGCTGAAGGATCAGTTGATAAGAGCAAAAGTGTACCAAGGGCTGGCACAGCTTCGAAGCAGTCCACACTATATAAGGGAGCTTCGAAATCGGATTAGAGAGCTTCAACGAGTACTTGGTGAAGCAACAAAGGACTCGGACTTACCAAGGAGGTATTGCTAGTTAACTTCAAATTCATCATTATGTCTATGCATCCGGATATAGTTACCTATGTGCTCTATCAAGTTATAGGGATCTGGCTGTAAATGTCATATTGGTTGTTTACTTGTATTATGTGATCGCAATTTTTGCTGTTGGACATCGTGTTTTCTTTCCCTTTTTTCTTTTGGAGAATAAACTCTGGGGAAGGTTGCCCTGTTCCACTGATGATATTTAATGAAAAAAACGAGCATGCTTATAATCAATGTTGATAATATTTTCTTAATCGTTCTTTCTAGGAGAGTTTCCAAAATGAATATTGTAATTGGCTTGATGTTGGAAAAACAACTTAAGAGTTGTTACATTAGCTTTTCTAAAATCTTAAACTTAGTTCCATATATTGGTAAAGTTGATTTAAACTTTGAGGGTTCTTACATGTTTTGGAAGGTAGCACACCCCATTTTTTCATGTTAATGGCTATAATGGAGTTCAAAAATAGATCACATATCACAGTTCAACCTTTTCTGCTGTTTTTATTCAGTGCCAACGAAAAAATGAAAGCAATGGAACAAACTTTGGCAAGGGGCAGACAAATGCAAGGTGACTGTTCCTCTGTTGTAAAAAGGTTGCGAGCTATGCTCCACTCATCTGAAGAACAGTTACGAGTTCATAAGAAACAGACCTTGTTTTTGACCCAGCTTGCAGCAAAAACCCTACCTAAAGGTCTCCACTGCCTTCCATTACGACTTACCACTGAGTACTACTTGCTGGATCCAAGCCAACAACAGTTCCCGCATCAAGAAAAGCTCGAAGACCCTGCACTGTACCATTATGCATTGTTCTCCGATAACGTGTTGGCAGCATCAGTTGTTGTGAACTCTACTATTTCTCATGCCAAGGTAAGTTTAATGTCTACATTTCCAATTATGGTGTCATAGTTCCTTTTAATTACAAACAATTTTTTTCTTTCTTTCAGCATCCTTCAAAGCATGTTTTCCACATTGTAACAGATAGGCTTAACTTCGCTGCAATGAGAATGTGGTTTTTGGCTAATCCACCAGGGAAAGCTGCCATCCAAGTTCAGAATATTGATGAGTTTACATGGCTAAATGAGACCTATAGTCCAGTTCTAAAGCAGCTCGGATTCCAATCTATGATTGATTACTATTTTAGGACTCACCGTGTAAATGCTGATCCCAATCCGAAGTTCCGAAATCCTAAGTACCTTTCAATCCTGAATCACTTACGATTCTACCTTCCTGAAATTTTTCCGAAGCTTAACAAGGTGGTGTTTCTAGACGATGATATTGTAGTACAGAAGGACCTGACGGCTCTTTGGGAGATTAATCTCCAAGGAATGGTCAATGGTGCAGTAGAAACTTGTGGGGAGAGCTTTCACCGGTTTGATCATTATCTTAATTTCTCACATCCTCTTATTGCCAAAAAATTTGACCCTCATGCTTGTGGGTGGGCTTACGGAATGAATGTTTTTGATTTGGACGAATGGAGAAAGCTAAAGATAACTGAGGTCTATCACTCTTGGCAGAATTTGGTACGACAAAATAGCACCTCTTTTATACTTGTTAATTATGCTTATGGATGCTACCTGAAATCAACATAATTATACTTTGTATGCTATTTTTTTGGTTTTATTTTAATTTCTCATATCCTCTTATTGCCAAAAAATTTGACCCTCATGCTTGTGGGTGGCCTTACGGAATGAATGTTTTTTATTTGGACGAATGGAGAAAGCAAAAGATAACTGAGGTCTCTCACTCTTGGCAGAATTTGGTTAAGACAAAATAGCACCTCTTTTATACTTGTTAATTATGCTTATGGATGCTACCTGAAATCAACATAATTATACTTTGTATGTTATTTTTTTTCATGGGTTTTATTTTATTTTTCTCTACACAACAAAATTTTCATAGGAACCATAAAATGAACTGTATCATGTTTATTGGACATACTTGTTGGATACATCAATGTTATAACTGTCTTCACCACACCACATGAGCCCAAAAGTAGTCAATTGATCTTTCAATATCATCATCCAAGCCTTCTCCCATCAAAATGGGTTCATTTATGGAGTATAGGAAAGCTCCATAAAGGATTTAAAAATATTTTTATTTTCGACTATCTATCTGGCGTCAACCCTCTATGTTGGTGTCAAATTCCTAGCCAAGGTAGCTATGACAATGATAGGGGCAACCCATATGCTTGTTAGCAGACAAGTAGACCTACCTTTTGGGTATGCAGTTTAAGTTCATGCAATCAAGAAGCACCTTCCAAGTTCTCCACTATAAACAACCCAGACGAAGAGGTAAGATGATATAATTTTCTCTATGGAGTTTGCATTCAACTCTATAACACATTAAGCCAAAGAGTGAAAATGAATGATAATCTCATACTTTTTTAACTTCAATATCTTGTGGAAAAAAGTTCAATTTTGTAATACTACATAATAGAACTTCAACATTTACCATAACGAGGTAGAGGAACACAGTTTGTGCATCTTCCCAGGAATCCTATTTATTAATTTTGAAAACTAACCTTCCAGATTCATCCCCTGGAACCCAAATGACATGTACAAAAGCGTATTAGGATGCTCAGAGTGGAATGATACCCTCCATGTTCATCTTCCCAGGAATCCTATTTATTAGTTTTGAAAACTAACCTTCCAGACTCTAGCCCTGGAACTCAAATGATATGTACAAAAGCATATTAGGATGCTCAGAGTGGAATGATACCCTGTTTTTGCAATCCAAGCATTTAGATTTATTCTCCAATTTGTAGGCATTCTGGACATTCTAAATTAAGGATGTGAATATTTCTTTAAATAGTCTTTTTTTTTTAGATGCCCGGCGTAACGCTCGGGAGAACGCTGCGTTGCATGCCTTTTGGGCCCACTGCCCCCAAACTCCCACCATTTATAAATAGAAGAAATAATACGACCCAGTGGCTCGATCCACTGATCTTCCGCCACCCAGCCAGGGTCTTATGCCTCTCCTCGGTAACCACAGGAGTCACTCGAGTTCGGCTCAACCATTTAAACAGTCTATTCATGTAGTTTGCACTAATGATTTTGGCCCAATCTTTCAGATGACAGTGATTCACAATTTATTGATGACCATAACCTTACTACTAAAGAGATGTCTGCATATAGATATTGCTTGCTCTATTAACTTACCACCATAAAGGTATAATGTGCGAAGGTCATCTATATGCACAACATAAAATTTATAGAATAATGATCTAAGGATGTAGATACGGGCACACTTCTAATTCTTATTTCTTGAAACACTTGGGACACTTCAGGTCATTAAATCATGATAATGTCACAGTTCAACTGCTGCTATTTTGACACTTTGCTTGCCATCAAGTCTAGACTGTGTCAAAGAAATGTTGTAGATAATTTAAACCATATTTAAATACATGTTTAGACATATTTTGCATGTGGATATACATACTATCTGTATTTCTTGGTTCCTGTGACACTTGACGCCTGTGTCAAATGTCTGCATAGCACTATGTAGCCTGAGCTTTTGCTTTAATACCCATAAATTTCTCATCAGCATCTG
Source organism: Iris macrosiphon (assembly GCA_036927795.1). Classification (NCBI taxonomy): domain Eukaryota; kingdom Viridiplantae; phylum Streptophyta; class Magnoliopsida; order Asparagales; family Iridaceae; genus Iris; species Iris macrosiphon. The sequence continues at coordinate 71,070,049 of JAYESA010000010.1, read as the reverse complement.
AAATTTCTCTCTCAACCTCTTCCTTGATTCAGGGTCTCAGGCACTAGTTTAAAACTACAACTATATTTGAAATTCAGTTGGTTAATCTTCACTGAGTTGTTTTTGTTCGTAATTTAATATATAAAGTCTTGAGCTAAGCAATTTTCTCCCCGTGCAGAACCATGATAGAACACTGTGGAAGTTGGGAACCCTTCCACCTGGGCTGATAACGTTTTGGAAACGCACCTTCCCTTTAGACCGCTCATGGCATGTGTTGGGCCTTGGCTATAACCCTAATGTGAACCAGAAGGACATAACACGTGCAGCTGTCATACACTACAACGGAAATATGAAGCCTTGGTTGGAGATTGGCATGCCCAAGTATAGAGGCTACTGGATTAACTATGTGGATTACGATCGAAGTTTTCTACGAGACTGTAACATTGCTCCTTAGATGGTATCTTGATGCTTTCCTACAGTGCTAAGCCAAATTTCTGCAATTTTCGTTCTTTTCTCCACCATGCCTTTTTTTATTTTTTCTGGGTTCAATGCTTTAGAGAAAGTTAAATGTTTTTTTTATTCTTTGTGCACTAGCTTCTATATATTGCTGGAGTTTTTCTTCTGTCAATCTTTTTGCCGCTTCTACATAAGTGAAGGTATATGGTTGTACATGATTCAGAATTGGTAGTTTATAAATGGGAATTTTATATTGTAGGTTCTCAATCCTAAGAATCTTATGTAGTCTTCATGCTGTTCTGCAAACTAATGAATACCTTCTTTACCGCCTTTACATTCACCTGTATTCTTTGCTCCCCATAAGCCAGACTTCTTTCTAGCCCCCACTGTCATGGAGATCTTGTGAAAAGTTTGATGGGTCAGGATGTTTTTAATTCATTTCAAAGATCAAGTTGATCATCTATGCAATTTGCCATCTTGCGTTTTAATTCATTTCATGCTGAGAGTTCACTTGTAGTCTCTTTTACTTGAAGCTTTACTTCATGTTGCGAAAGAAGTACTTAGTTTTGATTATTGCTGTTCTTGATGGGAGAACAAGCTATCAACTGATTTAGCTGTTTTTGTGGTCAAGCTTGCTATTACTTTGAGAACATTCTTGTGGGATTTTGCTGTCTTTGAGTGATTTGTCAATAACATAGATTGCAACTTCTTGACCACAGGGTTTCTATATCCAGCAGATGATTCTGAATTACGAGAAATGGCGTACCCGACACGTACATTTTCATTTATCTACAATATAGTCTCATTTATTGTACAATTATGGACACAGATGTGAATAAGGACATGATGGACACCATTTTTTGTGTTAGTATAGTGTAACATACATCTCTATGGTAGTATATTATATAGATAGTGCAGATTGAGGAGACTTTGACATATGACACCATCTGAGGACACTGTTGTGGGTCACACATGGTGGTGGAGTGTGTGACCATCATTTGGAAGAGTCGGTTGTTTATTTTTATAGAAAATTGCATACAGGGCATTGAAATATTGAGAAATTGCGTCTGGAGCATTAAACTTTATAAAATTATGAAAAGAGCATCAAAACGTTCTTAAAAGGGATGTTTTTGTGCAATTGTCAAAAAATATTATTTTTAAGGACGTTTTGAGCAAACTGTATTAATTATACTCTTTAAAACGACTTAAAAGCGGTGTTTTAGTATCTAGTTTGCCCAAAAACGTACGTTTGGTGTTTTGATGCTCTTCTTGTAATTTTATAAAATTTAATGCTATTGACGTAATTTTTTTTAATCTTTTAATGCTCTATATGCAAATTTTTGTTATTTTATGTGATATCAAGAGTAATTTATTATGGACCTATGGTGGAGCTGTGACCAAGCTGTTCATGTGCCCTTTTCTACACTTTGTTGGTGACCCCAATTAAGTGACATCATTGGATTTTGCACCCATCCACATCATGGGCCACAAAACAAGAAGGCAAAATCTTTTGATGTCTAATTGATGTGGGTTGATTTTGCACCGTGTTTTATGTCTAAAGAATTTTGGATTCATGTTGTAGAGGGCGAACGTTGTCCATTATATCAATGTGAAAATGTCATTTCCTTTTCATTTGAAAAGTATGATCTTCACAACTTGTGTTTGCAATGGCTCCTCTTTCTTATGCATTCCAGTAACAAGAATTTTTAAGTGTTTTCTTATATATTTCATCTATGTATAATTTATAATTTATTTTTTCTTCCCTATAAGAAGAATTTGATTCTTGTGTACTAGATATTGCAATTAATAAGAGATTACAGAGTGTTGCACTTTACAAGCAATTGCAATGGCAATTTTTATACGGATTATTGCAATTTTACAACAAAATATTGTCCTAAAAATTAGTTGTACAGAGATATTGGTGGTAACCAACTGTTTTATTAAAAAAATTTCATAACTATCCTATATGCACTAATCCTAATCCTGGTTTCGTCTCCTATTACCTCTATTTCGCCAAAAATATATATTCTTTGATTCTCTCTGTGTTTTATTTAATTACTGTCATTTCCAATTCATTCCCACAACCAGTAAATGATAGTCATTTTTCCATTTCATTTCCACAACCAAGATAGTTTAAACATTATACTTGTAAATTTTGTAACATTATTTATAAGCAACAAAATAATATATTAATAACGCCAATCGCAACAACAAAGTTAAGGATTCACCAGGAGGTAAACATCTGGTTGCCGAATTAGAGTCTCGTCTACTATGTACAAACTTCCATTCGGAGATGGGTTCAACATGTTACATTGTTAGTTTATTGACACTTTTCCATATGTAAGATACACCTCATCCTCTTTTAACCTTTACATGTTATTTTCAACATATATCGGGTATGTAACGGGAAAATAGGATATCTTATGAATGAAATATCTACATTTACCAATCAAAACTAAAGGGTGAGATCAACAGTTGAGCATCATCATGACAACCGTCTCCTATCAAAATGGTGTCAAAGTTCTAAACAAATTTACTAAGTTCTTTGATTTGCCATCTACATGACGTCAACTTTCTGTTATGGTGTCTACTTCCAGCTAGGTAGCCATGAGCATGGGATGGACATGTCTTGTCATTCCCCGTTCCTGATATACGTATTTGAAACGTATTATTTTTCTACTTATATTATTTTTTGCTTGCATATTAATTAGGTTGCATGGAGACTAGACCCATTCTTTGGTTTAATATAGTTCATGGTTTATTTGTTTGGGTTGGTTTGGTCATGAGTTGAACCCATGGTCTAAACCTCCAACCCTACCTATATAAGCCAACTTCTTTCTCTCTCTTCTCTCATTCTCTCATTTCTCCTCCTTCTTTCATTTTAGGCAAGTACACTTTGCATGATATGAAAAAATCCTTAGATTTTAATTCTTGCTCTTTTCTTGTATTTTAATAGTCTAATATGTGTACATTATGATTCTAAACACTTTTAATACTTGGAGTTTTCGGTTTTGATGGATGGAATTTAGTATATCTACATTTTTAGTTAAGGATTTTCATGGGTTACATGGATTTTTCTCGGTTTTGATCTATTAAAACATGATATTTTTGAAACCAATTTTTCTAGGTGATAGAATATTTTATTTCAGGCATTTTAGCTTTTGGTTCACTTGATTTGGAGTTAAAATGAAGTTTTTATGAAGAAAATAAGTTTTTTGGATTTTTGGAGCTTTTTTTATGGAGTTCGTGCTGTCTTGGGACGAAGGTGTCTCATGCGGCAAGGTTCTATGTGGCATCCTCCAGCATGCACCTATCTTGATTGGGAGCATGGCTGCCTGGCGCATGCATTCCTAAAACACATGCAAAGAGCCATTGAATGCATAAAAATTCTCTAAGTCCCAAAACTCATGCGTCCAAGGGTCTATGCATCCAAGGCTCTATGCGCAACTTGAGCATGCAGCTTAAGAATGCATCTCTTTCTTGCACGTCTTGTCGTGCACATATTTTCATGATTTTGTCTTTTCTCATTGACACACTTTTTTGGCTTGTCACATCAGTCACTTCGCTGCCTTGCATTTATTGCCCGTCACTCAGTACTTATTCCGAAGAGTAGACTTTTCCTGATCTTATGCGCCCCTGACCCTATGCGTCCCTGATCCCTATGAACCCCAAACCTTTATGCGGCCCTATGTACACGTATTATTGATTTGCTTGTTTGGATGTTTTATTCGATTTTGTGATTTCATGTGTGATCTTAAAGTAAGTGTATGCGAACTAAATGACTATGTATTGGATTTGACTATGCGCCTGAACTGACTATGTGTAGAAATAGACCATGCGCCAAGTGACTATGACTACCTATAAATCAGACTTAGCCTATGTGTTGCCATGTGCTAGAAATTATGTGATTTACCAATGATTGGTAACTTGACTCGGCTATTGGTATCCTTGCTGATACACTTACTACGTGCTATGTGTTCCTACATGATTGTGTTTTATGTTTTATACTGAGGTGTACCTACATGCTATGTGACATGTGATATGATATGATATTCTCCAGAATGGACATCATAGTTGGTCAATAACCAAAGCGTGGCTAGGATTTGTTTGACTGTTGCATCACATTGGGTTGAATCCAAATTGAACTGCCAAGTGATAAAGTTGATTTGTATCTAGCGTGTCCGTACTATGGTACAACAAATATGAGGAATAAATATGTGACCATGCCATATGATTCCAGCTAACCGTAGGGTTAACTAGACAACTAAATATGTAGAGCATTTGGAGGGACGAAATTTCGAGATCGTGCTTAACTAGCCACCCTCAAATATTTATCTGGGAAGTACAGACTGGCCCCCATGGATATTGTTTAAATCCTCATTAACGGATGGCAATATCCGACTATTATATTGTACTATGTGTTCTATGCGATCTTAGCACGGTGGCCTTACGAGGGACCGATGCATAATACTATGTGCTACGCGGTGATTCATGGCTTGGCTAGCCCTGCTAGTACCTTGCTCGATCTGAGAATTTCTATTAAATGCATATATTTCTGGGATAACCTAGACTCCACCTAGCAAATCGTACAAGTGATTGGCCGATTTTGTAACTGAACTTATTTGTTCTTGTATCTTCTGTTAAAAAGTTAGGAACATGGATTATCATGGTACGACGGTTTAACCCTTATCCTTGTTTGGTTATAGGGTTATATCATAGTGTCACGATAGGCTATAGACCAAACTACGAGACAAAACTATATATATGTATATGTTTATTCTCTCGGGTTTTGTTTCTTCGTTCGTGATGCCTTGTGGTACTTGCTATTTGGGGTCTAACCCCACTGGTTTGCATGGCCTGGTTTAGAGCCAGCTCCCGAGGATCCAGCTTACTTTCCTTGAACAATGGCGCTGTAATGGCCCGCACTCGATGTGAGGGCACGAGTACGTGGGTACATCCAGCCTACGTCACATCATCGATGATATAACTATGTCTAGGTCAATCAATACCATCTAAACATCTCACACAATATATATAATAAACTTGTCAATTATATCTCAACTCTAAACGGAGGGCAAGATGCAAATATATAATAATCCATAGAAAATCATAATAAACTAGAGGTAAATAATGGCACGATATGGAATAGAAGAAATAAAATCTCAAAGTCATAGCTACAACTAAGACAAAGTCTAATAGTCTATCAATAAGCACAAATAGTCTCAACATAAATATAACATACCAAAATGTCTAAGCTGGAGACATACCCAGTACAATAAAGGGAATAACTAAGTCTGTTATAATAGCTAAGTCTCCTAAATGACTGCTTGTCACTACCACATTTCTAGATGAAGGAATTTTTGTCATTTAACATATTTATTATTTAGTGATTAAGTATTTATATATGGTGCTACTAATTAATTATATGGTATTGTGCTATTTAATTATTTGTTTGTGGGCTAGCCTATTTTAATTAGACTAGTCATTAGTGGACCCATTGGATTGTCATGACACAATTGAGCCCAACATTAGACTAGGCCCATTAGACCCATTCTCTTAATTAATTAAGGAGATTAGATTAGTTTTATGAAGAATTAGAAGTTTCTAATATAGCCCTCCCTAATTAAACCTCATAACTAGCTAGTAGGGAGATCTTGGACATTTGTTGTTGCTTAGGAAGGAGGAAAGAGGGGGACGGCCATTTGATGAGGTCTTCACTCTCTCTCCTCTCAGTAATTTATTCACTTAGATCCCCAATTATTTTCTTTTTCAAATTGACTCATCCCTCCACCAAATTTAACCCAATTCATACTCATTCCCTCTTAATTTCTTCATCTAAGAAGCATTGGAGCTTGGATTGCAATGAGCACTTGAAGGAGAAGAAATTGATAAGGAGATTGTGTCCTAATTGTGTCAATTGAGCATTTTATTAGGAATCCATCTTCCAATAGGTAAATTCTGAATCCACCCATTAATTTAGACTATAATTCATGCATTTAACCATTAGGAATTATCCATTGGCTTAGGGCTATCCATAGGACCAAGAACTAGGTTCATATGACTTGTATTGTGAAGTCTACCTGGTGATTTGTGTCCAATTAGGACGAATTTCGAGATTGACACATCATGTATGTGGCATGAGACTAATTAGATCATATTAGACTAAGATCAAGATTGTAGAACTAGATACGTATCCACAATTGGATACGAGTAGAGCGTAACATAGTATCTTGTTATACGGTATGATACATGATTCATTTTGGGTGTTGTAGAAGCATGAAAAATGCTGGAGAATTGTCCGCATATTTTACAGTCAAACCCCCCAACAGATATGAAGTCCCTCCGCGTAAAACAGAACTTCAAGGTTGTCTGCGTAAAATAGAGCTTCAGAGCTGTCCGCGTAAAGCAGAGCTTCAAGGCTGTTTGGCGTAAAATAGAGCTTCAAAGCTGTCCGCGTAAAGCAGGGCTTCAAAGCTGTCTGCGTAAAACAAAGCTTCAGAGCTGTCTGCGTAAAGCAGAGCTTCAAGGCTGTTAAGCGTAAAATAGGGCTTCAAAGTTGTCTGCGTAAAGCAGAACTTCAAGGCTATTCTGCGTAAAATGTTGCTATACCTTCCTGCGTAAAGTTTAAAATACGTTGTTTTTAATGCAGCGTAAAGTTGTACGAGGAACTCTTCCTATTCCTCGGATGAATTTGTCAGTCAAATCACTAAACCTGACATTTAACAAAAGTACTACACGATGATCGAGAGAACGACTCTGATGATAATTTTGCACATAGACCCAGGTTATCATTTTGTGAAATATCTTTGATACAAATCATTTTTACGCATTCAAAGGAAGAAAAATGGAGTCTTCTGAATACGCTACATGTTCTACATTGACAAAATTGAGTTTTTACGCTCAAGACATGACAAAATCAGATGCCACGTCAAAAGTTGTTTCTTTTACAGAGCTCGAGGCATATCTCTGCATTTAATGCACAAGATTTTGTTCTATTTTTAAAATTTGTCATGACTGGGGAAGCTAAGACTGTGACTAATACGCTCACATCACCATCCTTGCATTTTACGCCAACCAGGCCATTTTTAACTATAGGAGTACGCCGTATGCTATCTCCTCGAAATATGCCAACTCGGCTATATTTGCAAAGGTACGTTGATAAGGTTACTTATCCCAGAATACACTCAAGACCTCAATCGTGAAGGATAATTGGCTATTTTATGCTGGTTACCTATTATTCATGAATCATCAAGTTTTATGTAGGGGAAGTTACCTACGTTGCTTGCGTGCCATGATCGTCGAGAAGCAGTTATACACGTTACCTTATAAAGGGATACGTGTCATACACAGATTCAGAAGATTATTTGAACATGGGTAGCAGTTGTCATAACCGCAACGTAAAAGAGGCAATCTTCTTCACAGCTGGCCTTTTACGCCAACAAGACAGTCATCCTTGTATTTTACGCCAACCAAGCTATTTTTAACTATAGGAGTACGCCGTATACTATCTCCTCGAAATATGCCAACTCGGCTATATTTGTAAAGGGGCAGTTATCTACGTGGCTTGTATGCCATGATCTTCGAGAAGCAATTATACGCGTTACCTTATAAAGGGATACATGTCATACGCAGATTCAGAAGATTATTTGAACATGGGTAGCAGTTGTCATAACCGCAGCGTAAAGGAGGCAATCTTCTTCACAGTTTGGCCTTTTACGCCAAGAAGACAATCATTTGGCTTTTACGCCAACCATTTTACGCAGGGACAGTTACCTACGTGGCTTGCATGCCATGATCTTGGAGAAGCTGTTATACGCGTTACCTTATAAGGGGATACGTGTCATACGCAGATTGAGAAGATTATTGGAACGTGGGTAGCAGTTGTCATAACCGCAGCGTAAAGAAGGCAATCTTCTTCACAGTTTGGCCTTTTATGCCAACAAGACAGTTATTTGGCATTTACGCCAACCAGGCAGTTATTTGATTGATCTCTATAAATAGAGACCCCTGGTCACAGGGTAAAACAGACAAAAAGTCACAGGGAGAATTGGTTTTGGCTGACAACTTTGGCAACAAGAATTCTATCCTACTTGCAACTTTCCTTTGACCGGCTTTTGCCTTCAGTTCAGAGAAAGTTTGAAGCTTCTTCTACAGTACTTCTTCATCATCGTGTAGTCCAAGGAACAAAGTGATCGACCGCAGATCAGACTTCCATAGCAATACTTTCCCAGAATCATTTTATTGTACTTAATATCCTCGTATAAGATTATTTGTACTTTTCTCGTTTGTAAGCAAAAGTTTTGTATAAACATTTGTTTATCCAAACAAAATGGTGACTCTGTTGGGGAAGACTTTCTCCTCTGACGAGAAAGTAATTGCTCAACACGATGCTGTATCCATCGGATCGACGAAGAAGACTTTGGTCGTCCAGTTCGACCAATCTGCTTATGAAGACATGCTTCATACAGGGGGTAGTTCTCATTCCTCCTCTGTCCATAACAACAGGAAGCTGCATAAAGTGTGGATGCCCAAGACGTCCTCTACCCTTCCTGTAAGTTCTCATTCACTGATCAACAAAGTTGTGACAACACAGCCAACACGCCCTGTGCGTAAAACTTTGTCTCCCGTCTGTGACGTGGTAAACAAAACTTCTGGCAATACCTCAGTGCCAATCCAGAAGTCTCAAACACGCCCTGCGCGTAAACCTTCGTCTTCCGTCTGTGACATGGTAGACAAAATTTTTGGCAAGGCCTCAGTGCCAATTAGGAAATTTCAAACACGCCCTGCGCGTAAAATTACATCTCCCGTCTATGATGAGGCAGATGTACCCTTTGATCACATCGAAGGAACAGACAATGACAGCCTGAGGGGGAGTCACCCTCGAATAGTCAGATCATCATCTAAAGCTGAGAGTAGCATCTCCTTTGAGTCTGAAGATGATGCAACTATGACCATCTTCCCTGAGGACAGTGCGACTCAAGAACCCAAGGCGGAAGGGCTCAGCGATCGCCAACAACTCGATGCTCTTGAGGTAATGATGCACACCATGAGTGCCACAATGCAGACTCTGGCCCTCAAGGCAAACATGGTCCTGCCGCCCTCAGGGCCCACAGTAACTCTGCAAGCCGGGAGTATCAATCTTCTGGTGATCCACACCAACCCGTCATACCGTGAGGACGGTGATTCTCAAGAACCAGACAATAACATGTCTAGGGGTAGTCTCCTTCGACAAAATAAAGCAGCATCCAAAGCTGGGAGTAGAATTCTCTCTGAGTCCGAAGATGATGCAACTATGACCGTCTTTCCTGAGGACCGTACGACTCAGGTATCGAAAGCCCTAAATCCAAAGGAGACTTTCTCCTTTAATGATGATGACATCATTGAAATCTTCAATATATTGATGAAGGAAAACAAACTTCGGCTACCCAACATCAGATACCCTGAAAAGGCTGACAAGGTCGATGACCTAAAATATTGTCTCTTTCATCGGTACATTCATCACCCCACAAAGGCATTCTACGTACTGAAAAGGAAAATCCAGGAGTTGATCGATGCCAAAGTCATCACTTTGCATAATAACGAGAAGACAGTCACTGCAAATATGATCTCACTCCAATATGGCAATTTTCCCCCTCAAGAAGTACCGGATGATGAGTCCCCAAAGTCTCCCCAGCGGAGCAACCTTCAGGTCTATCCTCATTTTTGGATAGACCACACTTAGCAAACCACTCTTCAGTGAGTTTATTGAATACTGGTTCACGTCCATATTACCTCTGAACTATTGTCCTAACATTTTTTCCCGGCCGAGTTTGCCATGTCCATATTACCTTTGAGCAAACCTTCCGGGTTCGGCTATCGATTATCATGTCCATATTACCTCTGATATCGGTTGTCATCTCAACTTAGCACCCGTACTTAACTCTAAGTACACTAGTGGTGTTAAGTTCACAAAATTTGCCATGTCCATATTACCTCTGAGCAAACCTTCCGAGTTCGGCTATCGATTATCATGTCCATATTACCTCTGATATCGGTTGTCATCTCAACTTAGCACCCGTACTTAACTCTAAGTACACCAGCGGTGTTAAGTTCACAAAATCTGCCATGTCCATATTACCTCTGAGCAAACCTTCCGGGTTCGGCTATCGATTATCATGTCCATATTACCTCTGATATCGGTTGTCATCTCAACTTAGCACCCGTACTTAACTCTAAGTACGCCAGTGGTGTTAAGTTCACAAAGTTTGCCATGTCCATATTACCTCTGAGCAAACCTTCCGGGTCCGGCTATCGATTATCATGTCCATATTACCTCTGATATCGGTTGTCATCTCAACTTAGCACCCGTACTTAACTCTAAGTACGCCAGTGGTGTTAAGTTCACAAAATCTGCCACGTCCATATTACCTCTAGCAGGGCTTGTCTCAAACCTATTACTTGCACTTAGGTGCACAAAAAGTAATGGGTCCACAAAACCAATAACGTCCATATTACCTCTGAGTTATCGTTCCATCAATCTCCCCAGCGGAGCAACCTTCAGGTCTATCCTCATTTTCGGATATACCACATTCAGCAAACTACTCCCCAGTGAGTTTTTTGGACATGGGTTCTCGTCCATATTACTTCTGAACTGTTGTCCAAACATTTTTTTTTCGGCTGAGTTTGCTATATCCAAGTGACCTATGAGCAAACCTCCCAGGTTTTGGCTATCGATCATCACGTCCATATTACCTCTAATATCGGGTTTTTTTCCGCCATTTATCACCCGTACTTAATTCTAAGTACGCCAATGGTGTTAAGTCCATCAAACTTGCCACCTCTAGCAGGGCTTATCTCAAACCTATTACTTGCACTTAGGTGCACAAAAAGTAATGGGTCCACAAAACCAATCACGTCCATATTACCTCTGAGCTATTGTTCCATCAATCTCCCCAGCGGAGCAACCTTCAGGTCTATCCTCATTTTCGGATATACCACATTCAGCAAACTACTCCCCAGTGAGTTTTTCGGACATGGGTTCACGTCCATATTACCTCTGAACTGTTGTCCAAACATTTTTTTTCCGGCTGAGTTTGCCATGTCCAAATGACCTCTGAGCAAATCTTCCAGGTTTTGGCTATCGATCATCTTACCTCTGATATCGGTTTTTTTCCCCACTTATCACCCGTACTTAATTCTAAGTACGCCAATGGTGTTAAGTCCACCAAACTTGCCACCTCTAGCAGGGCTTGTCTCAAACCTATTACTTGTACTTAGGTGCACAAAAAGTAATGGGTCCACAAAACCAATCACGTCCATATTACCTCTGAGCTATCGTTCCATCAATCTCGCCAGTGAGCAACCTTCTGGTCTATCCTCATTTTCGGATAGACCACACTCAGCAAATCACTCCCAGTGAGTTTTTCGGACATGGGTTCACGTCTATATTACCTCTGAACTATTGTTCAAATATTTTTTTTGGGCTGAGTTTTCCATGTCCAAGTGACCTCTGAGCAAACCTCCCAGGTTTTGGCTATCGATCATCACGTCCATATTATCTCTAATATCGGTTTTTTATCCCCACTTATCACCTGTACTTAAATCCAAGTATGCCAATGGTGTTAAGTCCACCAAACTTGCCACCTCTAGCAAGGCATATTTCAAACTTATTACTTACACTCTCGAGCGCAAGAAGTAATAAATCCACCAAAAATCCTCCAGTGGGATATCCTCATGATCGTACCTAACCTCTCGATATGGCTATTGATCAGCTCATGTCTACGTCACCTCTGAGCTTTCATCCTCCCCCGAGAGTCTGCCATATCCAAGTGACCTCTGAGCAAACCTCTCCCTACGACTATCATCAATCGTCATCTCAACTTATCACCCGTGCTTAAATTTAGGTACGCCAGCGGTGTTAAGTCCACAAAACCTTTCATGACCATATTACCTCTGATAGGGTTTTATCTCGAACTTATTACTTGCACTCTTGTGCACAAGAAGTAATAGGTCCACCAAAACCCCCCCGGTGGGATGTCCGCAATGGAAATGAATAATTCAATTCCATATTATCTCTCAACCACTCTCTTTTTTTTTCAGCAGAGAAAAAAGTCAGTTCATGTTCATATTACCTCTGAAATATGTCTCTCCACTATCCCCACAGAGTCATCTCTTATCGTGTCCATATTACCTTTGAGTAAGATAACTTTAAAACCTATCATGTCCATATTACCTCTGATAGTATTTTGTATACAAATTTAGTTGGATCATATTTTATCATGTTCATATTACCTCTGAATAGATATATATAACTAATTTAAAACTTCCTCCCCCGAGAGTTTGCCGTGTCCATGTGACCTCTGAGCAAACCTCTCCCTACGACTATCATCAGTCGTCGTCTAAACTTATCACCCGTACTTAATTCTAAGTACGCCAGCGGTGTTAAATCTACAAAACCCACCACGTCCATATTACCTTTGGCTGGGCTTATTTTAAACTTATTACTTGCACTCCAGTGCACAAAAGGTAATAGGTCCACCAAAGATCCCCTAGCGGAATATCCTAAAAAACTATGATATCTTACCACATCTGCATTACCTCTGAATAAGATATTTTCAGAACTTTGTCATAGTTTGCCCATCGACTTTATACTATCACGTTCGTATAACCCCTGATAGTGTCAGTCATTTCAACTTGTTATCTGTACCTAGTCTTAGGTACGCCCTGGGTAATAAGTCTACTAAAATTCTCCAAGAGAATGGAATGTACTACCCCGTACATATCACCTCTAGCAGGATATTCATTCCCATATCAAAGACTTTTTTTCATGCTTCTTTCAAAGTATTTCAAAACTTGTCCAAGTTTTAAAAACTTTGAATGGGGTCCTGTAGAAGCATGAAAAATGCTGGAGAATTGTTTGTGTATTTTACAGTCAAAACCTCCAATAGACATGAAGTCCCTCCGCGTAAAACAGAACTTCAAGATTGTCTGCGTAAAACAGAGCTTTAGAGATGTCCGCATAAAGCAGATCTTCAAGGCTGTTTGGCGTAAAATAGGGCTTCAAAGCTGTCCGCGTAAAGCAGGGCTTCAAAGCTGTCAGCGTAAAATAGAGCTTCAGAGCTGTCCGCGTAAAGCAGAGATTCAAAGCTATTTGGCGTAAAATAAGGCTTCAAAGCTGTCCGTGTAAAGCAGGGCTTCAAAACTGTCTGTGTAAAACAAAGCTTCAGAGCTGTCCGCGTAAAGCAGAGCTTCAAGGCTGTTTGGCGTAAAATAGGACTTCAAAGCTGTCCGCGTAAAGCAGAACTTCAAGGCTTTTCTGCGTAAAATGTTGCTATACCTTCCTGCGTAAAGTTTAAAATACGTTATTTTTAATGCAGCATAAAGTTGTATGAAGAACTCTTCGTATTCCTCGGATGAATTTGTCAGTCAAATCAGTAAACCTGATATTTAACAAAAGTACTGCACGATGATCGAGAGAACGACTCTGATGATGATTTTGCACATAGACCCAGGTTGTCATTTTGTGACATATCTTTGATACAAGTCATTTTTACGCATTCAAAGGAAGAAAAATAGAGTCTTCTGAATACGTTGCCTGTTCTACATTGACAGAAATAAGTTTTTACGCTCAAGACAAGACAACCACGTCAAAAGCTGTTTCTTTTACAGAGCTCGAGGCATATCTCTGCATTTAATGCACGAGATTTTGTTCTATTTTTAAAATTTGTCATGACTGGGGAAGCTAAGACTGTGACTAATACGCTCACATCACCATCCTTGCATTTTACACCAACCAGGCTATTTTCAACTATAGGAGTACGCCGTATGCTATCTCCTCGAAATATGCCAACTCGGCTATATTTGCAAAGGTACGTTGATAAGGCTACTTAGTCCAGAATACGCTCAAGACCTCAGTCGTGAAGGATAATTAGCTATTTTACACTGGTTATCTATTATTCATGAATCATCAAGTTTTACGCAGGGGCAGTTACCTACGTGGCTTGCGTGCAATGATCGTCGAGAAGCAATTATACGTGTTACCTTATAAAGGGATACGTGTCACATGCAGATTTAGAAGATTATTTGAACATGGGTAGCAGTTGTCATAACTGCAGCGTAAAGGAGGCAATCTTCTTCACAGTCTGGCCTTTTACGCCAATAAGACAGTCATCCTTGCATTTTATGCCAACCAGGCTATTTTCGACTATAGGAGTACGCCGTATGCTATCTACGCCGTATGCTATCTCCTCGAAATATGCCAACTCGGCTATATTTGCACAGGGACAATTACCTACGTGGCTTGCATGCCATGATCTTCGAGAAGCAGTTATACGCGTTACCTTATAAAGGGATACATGTCATACGCAGATTCAAAAGATTATTTGAACATGGGTAGCAGTTGTCATAACCGCAGCGTAAAGGAGGCAATCTTCTTCACAGTTTGGCCTTTTACGCCAAGAAGACAGTCATTTGGCTTTTACGCCAACCATTTTACGCAGGGATAGTTACCTACGTGGCTTGCATGCCATGATCTTGGAGAAGCTGTTATACGCGTTACCTTATAAGGGGATACATGTCATACGCAGATTGAGAAGATTATTGGAACGTGGGTAGCAGTTGTCATAACCGCAGCGTAAATAAGGCAATCTTCTTCACAGTTTGGCCTTTTACGCCAACAAGACAGTTATTTGGCATTTACGCCAACTAGGCAGTTATTTGATTGATCTCTATAAATAGAGACCCCTGGTCACAGGGTAAAACAGACAGAAAGTCACAGGGAGAATTGGTTTTGGCTGACAACTTTGGCAACAGGAATTCTATCCTACTTGCAACTTTCCTTAGACCGGCTTTTGCCTCCAGTTTAGAGAAAGTTTGAAGCTTCTTCTATGGCACTTCATCATCATCGTGTAGTCCAAGGAACAAAGTGATCGACCGCAGATCAGACTTCCATAGCAATACTTCCCCAGAATCATTTTATTGTACTTAATATCCTCGTATATGATTATTTATACTTTTCTCGTTTGTAAGCAAAAGTTTCGGATAAACATTTATTTATCCAAACAGGTGTTTTATATGAATTCTCTTTAATTCCTATTGTAACATGTTGCATTAGTTATAAAATAGTGTATTTGATATGTATGAATGATTATTGTTGTGTATTGTGAGTTTTTTGACTCTCATTTGGGTCAGTATCATAGATTATCTTGCAAATGCATGATAAGTATTTAGTTTTATGTCTCTATTGTGTGTATTGTATATATGTATATGTATGTATATATGTGTGTGTATTAGATCGTACGTGTTGTAGCATGGGCAGGAAGTAAGGAAGAGTTGGGGGTTCAGTTAGTGAGGGTTATGTGAAGTTTATTGTGTAAGAGTGGCACTATAGTGTAGACCCGTTAGTGATTGTGTGCTCAGGTGGAGTGCAGTGTGGTAGAGAGGTCGGGTATCAGGACATGGATGCAGGGAGATCTGCAGGCAAGGATGGAAAAGTACAGTAGGGGAATTTGCTTTCTTTGTTGCATATGGGTGATACCAAGGAGATTTAGGGGGAGACTAAGGTATTAACCTAGTGTACTATTGCTGGAGAAGTGACCAACAGCAGCAGCAAGTTTGGCAAGGGAGTGTAGATGGGAACTGAAACCTAGGAACTGAGCAACAATGAAGCAATGAAGCAATGATGCAGCAACTGCAGTAGCCATAGCAGCGTAGAAAGTATCATTAGAAGGTTAGCAAGGGATGCAACATTAGAGTATCAAAGCATGATACTCAAATATGGGTGTTTTAGATTGGGTATTAGAGTTGGAGTGGCAATGATACCAGCAATCCAGTGTACCAGTGCACTTGTACACATATGTTGGTGAGAGGATTGTGTTGCAATGCTCTGCAGGTGTTCTTATGTGCAGGAGGCTGTAGTGGCAGTTCCAGTATAACCACAGTTGTTACAAGCATCAGTATTGGAGAGGGAGGCTTGTGCTTGGTTATAGAGTCAGGAGCAAGGCATTGTGAGCTCGAGTATGAGATTATACATAGTAGTGTCTCTCCATGTGTATGTGCAACTAGTGACAGATGTGTGTCCATGTATCACTCGTACCTGGGTGTTAAGTAAGGCCTGGGGGTTGGTACTTATGACAGTGCACATTGAGTAGGGAGAGTAGGTTGAGTGTTAGAGTATCAATGAGTTGGTATCAGGTGCTAGGTATGTAAGGTAAGAATGAAATATGGGTATTGGTAAGATATATGTTATTAGTTAAGGTATTAGAGTAATGACTCATATAACAAGATGATGGGATGTTGTGATACGGATAACTTTAGTGTATAGATACTAGATAAGTACTAATATATATATTCATAAGTTAAATATATATAGATACTTGATATTAACTAGTGCATATAAGTTATACTTAATACTTAATAATATTAACTAGTATATATAAGCCATACATATTACTTAGTGATATTAACTAGTTTAGCTTAATACCTTCAAGTTATGAACAAAGAATCTAGTTATAACCTAGTATCACCTAGTACCAACTAGTATAGCCTTGAATTGGACCTAGAAGCTAGATATGATCCTAACATCAAGGTAAACACCTAGTTTGACCTTAGTGCGACCTAGTAATGGCCTAGAAAAGCATATTAGCGCATTTTAACTCATTCCTCATTCATTTCACCCAAGTGACATGATATTCCTATTTAGGTGTATGTGATACTAGCTCGGATACCAAGATATACCATTTGCTCAGGACCACAGGTAAGTACATTCTCTGATAGTTTACTTATTTAATAGCCTCTATGTTTCATGTATTTAGTATTGGGATATTTGATTCCTGACACGATGGTTTAACGGATTACTATACGTGGATCTTGGTCATGAGATATTATTGTCGTGGTTACTCAGTGATCACCATATCGTGCTTCTTACTTACTCAGTGATTACTGTGATATCCTAGTGATTATATAGACAGTGATCATAGTGTATGGTATTATAGACCGTGCAATGTGATATATGTTTTATAACATGTCAAGATTTGAATACGTGTACTAGTCGGGTGTCACTACCACATTTCTAGATTAGGGCATATTTGTAATTTCCATGTTTAATTTATTGTGTAAATAAATATGTATGATAAGTCTATTAAATAATTGTAGGGTGTTCTTAATGTATAAGTTTATGGGTTTGACCTAAAAACCCATTAGGTTTAACCCTTGAGACCAAACCCTAATCGGTATTTTAGTTTGTAGTTAAACCCTAGATGAATGACTAAACCCTTATTAATTTAAGTTCTTCATGACCATTATGGAAGGCTAATTAGGCACTTGGCATTAGAAACACTAACCCTAATCCTATATAATGAGGGAAAGCCTCCCTCAAGCTTCTTCATTCATGAAGGAAACCCTAAACCTAGCCTCCACTTAGAAAATCCTTCCTTCCCCAAAAATTTTAGAATTTATAAGCCCTAGAAACCCATTTCCTTCTCCATCAAGAGAGATCTAGGAGCTTGGACCAAGAAGACTTGAAAAAAGAGGACCTACATTGGAAAACCATCTCCTAATAGGTGAGAATCCGAATTAAACCCCATTTAATTCTATTTTTAATTGTTGTTTGGCCTTTAGGAGCCCACAATTTGATTTAGAATTGGTTCTTTGGGTTTTTTCATGAAGACCTAGGTGATTCTAGGGTTTTGGTGTTTCAAACGAGGATTTTTCTCCAATTTCGCGAACCCTAATCATGGGGGTATGCACTTACACCTGATTTCATCTCATACGCATAGGTTTGATCTCGATTTTAGGGTTTAGATTTGGGTATTCAGGAGTTCTTGGTGTGGAATCCGTTTTTGCACTTCATATGTTTGATGAAATGCTCCTTGGAAGGAAATACCCAATTTTAACCTAGTACTTAGGAACCTTTATATATATATATATATATATATATATATATATATATATATATATATATATGTATGTGTAGTTATATACCTACATATATGTGCTGCTGTGTATGTATATCGATGGGGGAAATTCACTGTACAGTCGGGTCCCTGCGGTAGTGCCAGAGCACTGTGCAGAGTCGGGTTTTACATTGTGCTAGTTTATCAGTATGATTATCCAATGTGTGTGGTAGTGAATGGATGGAGCATTTTGGTTGTGCACTGTGATGGGATTGATGTCTTAGTGTATCAGTCGTGTGCTAGTATGTGTGTGGGTAAAGGTTCAGATTTAGTTGAGATGTGGGTGTTATTGACAAGTGCACTCGAGTGTGCAACCGGCTTTAGGTGTATTAGAGTGGAGCTTTGAGCAAGACAACAGTAGCAGTCGATGGGGAATCAGATACTGATGCCTAGAGTATCGGTAATGATTATCAGTAGAATTAGGAGGAGATTGTTCCGTATATGCAGTAGCAATTTCAGCACAGGGTGCTCGAGTAGTTTATCAGGTGATTTCTTAGAGTATGGTTGTTAACAAGTGTGCAAGCCTGGGTTAGGCAGTTAAGAACTCGAGTTTGAGTGTTCTAGGTAGGGAAGGGGCTCCCAGGTTCAGTCAAGTATAGGTGAGTTACTGGGTGCCTGTATTATGAGTCATTGTGAATGAGTGTGTGAGTGTCTCAGTAATGCCAGTGAGGTGACTGTGTATCAGTGTCGACATTTGGGTGAGGTAGTGGGTGTGTGAGAGTAGTATAAGTATCAAACTGTAACTGATACTTAGAGACGGGTTGAATGAGAGGAGCTGACAGTTGCTAAATTTTGTATTGAGGAGTATCACTGAGCTAGGATAGACTGCAGGTAGTATGCAGTTGGAAATGCAATGTGCAAGCCTGCAAGGTGGTTATTGGGTGAGAAGTCTGGGGTGTTACAATTAGTGATGAGTTGTTGGGTTAGTTAGAATGTTAGTATTAGTGTTTGCTATATAGGTATCCTATGATAAACATATACCAGGGAGTTCTATGGGGTTTCAGAGGATTCCTGAGAATTTCTGTGCAGTGTCATTTTTTAGCATCCCTATGTATACTACAGGTTATGAGGGGGCAGGGGTTTAACTCTCCACTGCAGGGGTTCGTAGCAGCAGCAGCAGCTGTAACATAGAAGTAGCAGTCAGTGAGGGTAGTAGGTAATAGGTTTTAGTTGGTATCTGCAGTGTATACCAGTGTTGGGGAAGTGTTGGTTAGCTGCTATGAGCTTAGTGTTTCAGTTTTCAGTTAGTATCCAGTGTGTTTGCCATGGTGTCAGTTAGGATCGTGTGTATCAGTGTGTCAGTGAGTTAAGTCTAGTGTATCTATGAATGAGCAGTTAGCTAATAGTTAGATACTTAGGTATATAGTTACTTGTTCCTTAAATAGTTAGATATATGTATATGCCCTAAGTTAGACTATTAGTTAAGAGTAGTAACTTTGGGTATCACTCTTTGTGTGATACTCTAATGTATCACATAAAGTATATTCTTGGTATCCTAGTTAATACTTAGTGTATATGAGTTAAGGTTAGAATTTGAGTACTAGTTAAGTAAGAGTTAAATAGTTTAAGTAATACCTTAGAATCTATATAGGAGTTATATTTATACTAATAGCCTAGTATGTAAATGTTGTTTAGTATTAACATGAAAGCCTAGAGTAACAAGGTTTAGACCTAGTATGGTCCTAGTTAACCTAGTATGGACTTAGACATGACCTAGAAGCCTCACATCTATTTAGTTAAACATGTTTATCCCTTTAATTCAGTATTTTGACATTGATATTCCATAATTAGGTCATTGTGATCTCGCCTTGGACATTGATCCTCACACCTTTCTCGGGACCACAGGCGAGTACATTCACTGACAGTTTTCGTTTTGTTGATTAATTCTATAATTCTAGTTATATTATATACCTGATTCTGACACTGTGGATACACGGGTTAGCACCCTAGATACATGTCATGAGGAGTCATGATTGGAATCCATCATGCTAGCTGGAGATAGGGAAATATTAGCAGATTATGTGATCATACCCTACCTTACATGCATAATAGCTTACCCCATACATCACGTCGGGTGTAGTCTGACCATTTACATGCCTCATAGCCTGATATATATGATTAGCCTGACTATTCCTTGCATCATAGCTAACCAGATGGTTAGCCTTACCTCACATGTATCATAGCCAATCATATATATCAAGCCTGATCTCGTCCCAAGCCGATCACATAATAAACTGATATTTCAAACACATAGCCAGATATTTATTTCTTTATTTCAGATTACTTGTTCTAGCATTTACTTATATTTTATTCATTGCTAGATGTTCTATTGCTTATTTCATATTCTCTAGTATTCTATATTCCAGTATTCTTTCATCTTGTATTTCCTTACACTGTTTATAGTTTTTGTCAACATAAATAAAACTGCTGTTTAGTGTTTGTGCTTCGCTCCAATCCTGACTGGATAACATTTTCAGAGGACTTGGAGGACTTCTGTCCTACCCACTACGGTCCGGGAGCAGAGGAAGATTTCATACCAAAAATTCCAGAGGAATTATCCATCTTAGAGGAGATTCCACCTACAGGCATTTAGACTGTCTTGTTATGTATTATTGTTTTAGAACTGAGATTTGGGATGTATTATGGTTGAGACTTTTTAAGGACACCTAGACTCTAGACTTGTGATGTATTTATTTTTGTGTTTGACTTATGTCAGTACTCTCAATCCTTTTATCTCATCGTGCCATTTACTTTCCAATAGTCTTGTGATTGAGTATATTATAAATTGTGATTCATGTTTTATCATTGTTCTCCCTATGGAGTTGAGACCATTGACAGGATGAGTTATGTTTGAGACCTAGACAGCGTTCTACCGCCGATGCTGCGGCGTAGGCTGGACGTACCCACGGCTCATGCCTAATTTCCGGGTGCTGGTCGTGACACATTTTTAGTGGTGGCCCATGCAGGTCTAGATTCGTATTTAGAGCGATATCGTAGTGGTGCTCGCCTAGAGTATTGCTACGAGCCTGTTTTAGGAAATAGGATTTAGGCCGAGAATATGCTCAATCATAATTAGAAAATTTTAGATTCTTATAATGCTACTCTTAATGATTATTTTCTTTAGAATTTTTACTGTCCTTCCTTGATGATATCGTGTCTATTACCTTAATTGATTCTTTCAATCTGTCTTCAGGATGCCGCCGAAGACCAGGTCCTTGAGACTAGGAGCAGCAGCTTCAGAGAGGTTTGTCACCTCTCGCCATGTTGGACAGATAATTGCAGTACCTCCTACATCTCTTGTGCACGTGGGAGTATCTGCACTTTTCGGGGGTCCTCTTCCCCTACCTGTTCAGAGGGTTCCCATAGTTGTGACGGAGCCTTTTCCACCACCACCGACTCCATTTCCAGGAGGTGTGCCCGTCGATGGGGCACAGAAGTTCGCGCTGATCCAGGGCATGGTTGATGCCCAGAGGACGTCAGCAGGGGCTCAGAGGGTGCAGACGGTGGCACACCAGGCCCAGACCGAGATGATGAGGGTGAGCATAGAGAATGCTTATCAGGTGGCTATCCAGGCTGTGGAGAGAGTTGTGCAGCAGCAGCATCCTGACCAGCACCACCAGAGGCCGGGCACTATCATGGACTTCAAGAGGATGATGCATCGGGAGTTCAAAGGTACTGAGGGGATACTCTATGCCGACGATTGGCTAGAGGACATAGAGAGAAACTTGCGCTTGGCTCAGCTTCCGGAGGCTCTTCAGATCGAGGCCGCCGGCAGCCAGATGTTCGACATCGTCCTGACGTGGTTTCGTACCTAGCCGAGACTCGTTGTTGGGGGACTTACTTGGGAGGCCTTCAGGGAGCTCTTCAAGGAGAAGTTCTTTCCAGATGTTGTCCTGGGAGCCTTAGAGAGTCAGTTCCATGACTTGGTCCAAGGGAGCATGTCTGTTGATGAGTACGCCGCAGAGTTTTGCCGTCTGAGTCATTTTGCGCCGTCGATGATTCGAGATCCAGGAGACAGGGCCCGAAAGTTCAAAAAGGGGCTGACAAGGGAGATTAAGTCTCGCACGTCGGGACGCCACACTGCTACCTTCGAGGGCATTTTGATGGATGCCCAGATAGTTGAGGATGACTTGGACCTCAGGCCCAAGAGGGGACGCGACACTTCAGGAGGAGCAAACAGTGGTGCGGGACCAGGCAAGCGACCATACTTCCAGCAGGAACAGAGGCCATATCAGCAGCAGCATCAGCAGCACCAGGCACCAGCCCGAGGACACGCCCAGCAGCAGCAGCAGTGACAGACTCAGCCCGCTATCCAGTGTGCGTACTGCGGGAAGGCAGGACACACTAGAGAGATCTGCAAGAAGAAGTTGGGCACATGTTTGTCCTGTGGATCGATAACACATCAGCTGAGGGATTTCCCTACCATTCAGACTCGTCCAGGTCAGGGTGGAGCAGCCGTCCAGAGGGGACCAGCCAGGGTACCTACCGTACCAGGAGGCCAGCAGAGGGGACCTCCACTTCCATCGCAGCAGTAGAGGTTTGGTCAGCACCAACAGCAGAGAGGTGCACCCCAGGGGCGAGCATACGCCATGACGGTCGAGGAGGCCGAGCCAGCAGGAGACGTGATTACAGGTTCAGTTCTTCTCGATTGCATTCCAGCATTTACATTATTCGACTCTAGCGCTTCCCATAGTTTCGTGTCTGTGTCTTATGCTCTTCAACATCATTTAGAGACAGAACCATTAGATAGGACTTGCAAGATCATGACTGGCGGAGGTATTATCCTAGTCCATGATTATTGCAAGGACCGGAGAGTATCATTGGGAGGCCAAGAGTTGAGCGTGTGCTTACTCGTCATGCCACTTCCGGGATACAATATTGTACTCGGAATGGACTGGTTGAGTAGGCACCATGCTACTATAGATTGTTGTGGAGGCATAGTATTATTTTGACCACCAGGAGAGCCGGAGTTCGAGGTCACCAGAGGAGAAGCGGAGCAGAGCAGAAGCACATTTTGTGGAGCCAGGATGGAAGAAGAGGAGTTGCCACATCCTCTGATAGCGGAGTTCCTGGATGTATTTCCAGAGGAGTTGCCATGCTTGCCGCCCGACAGAGATGCTGAATTCTCTATAGACTTGGTGTCAGGAGCGGAGCCTATTTTACAATATGTCTATAGAGTCAACAACAGCGAGCTGGTAGAACTGAAGAAGCAAGTTGAGGAGCTGCAGGACAAAGGCTTCATCAAGTCTAGTTCATCACCATGGGGAGCTTCGGTATTGTTCGTACTGAAGAAGGACGACACGGTACAGATGTGCATCGATTATAGAGCTCTGAACAACCTCACTATCAAGAACAAATACCCGCTGCCGAGGATAGATGATCTTTTTGATCAGTTGAGCGGGGCAAAGATATTTTCAAAGATAGATTTGAGGTCAGGCTATCACCAGGTGAAGGTGAAGAGAGAAGACACGCCGAAGATAGCCTTTCGGACCAGATACGGCCAGTTTGAGTTCATGGTAATGCCATTTGGTTTAACCAATGCACCGATATTATTCATGAACTTGATGAACAAGGTGTTCCACCAGTACCTTGACAAGTGGTGGTGTTCATCGACGATATTCTTGTATATTCCAAGACCCCAGAGGAGCACAAAGAGCACCTGAGGTTGGTCTTAGAGACTCTCAGGAAGGAGGAGCTGTACGAGAAACTTTCAAAGTGCGAATTCTTTCTTGACAAGGTTGAATTTCTTGGGCATCTGGTGACGGGTGACGGAATCTCAGTTAACCCGAAGAAGATCGAGGCAGTGGAGTCGTGGGCTACCCCCAGTTCAGTAGCTGAGATCATGAGTTTTCTCGGGCTAGCAGGATACTACAGGAGGTTTGTACAAGACTTCTACAGGATTGCAGCGCCAATGACTAGGTTGACCAGGAAAGATGTAGATTTTGTCTGGACGGAGGATTGCCAGGCTGTATTTGATGAGCTGAAGAAGAGATTGACGACAGCTCCAGTTTTGACGTTGCCAGAGGGGACAGGTGGATTCACTATCTACAGTGATGCTTCAGGAAAGGGTTTGGATTGCGTTCTTCAGCAGCACGGGAAGGTAATTTCCTATGCTTCCAGGCAATTATGCCCTCATGAAAAGAACTACCCTACCCACGACTTGGAGTTGGTAGCGGTTATCTTCGCTCTAAAGCTGTGAAAACATTACCTGTACGGAGAGCGTGTGGAGATCTTCACAGACCACAAGAGCTTGAAGTACGTGTTCACACAGAAGGAGCTGAACATGAGGCAGAGGAGGTGGTTGGAGTTGATGAAGGACTTTGATATCTTATTGCAGTACCACCCAGGAAAGGCCAACGTAGTCGCCGATGCCTTGAGCAGGTATCGTACTTGACGACAGATAGACATTTGTTGGCTGATCTGGAAAGCTTGGGAATTGAGGTGCTAGTTGAGATTCAGATGTAGGGATTGCAGATACAGTCCGAGCTGATGGACAGAATCAGAGCTGCACAGTATGATGATGAGGCTCTGAGGAGTATCAGGACACAGGTTCGGACAGGATTGTCAGACGACTTTATTATTGCGGATGATGGGTCTTTACGGCACGACACGAGGATGTGTGTGCTGAGCGGGGAGCTGCGCGAGGAGGTTTTATAGGAGGCACACTGCTCTCAGTACTCGATGCATCCCGGTGCCAACAAGATGTATCGAGACTTGAGGGAGCACGTATGGTGGTATGGAATAAAGCGCGAGGTAGGATGCTTCGTATCCCGGTGTCTAGTGTGCCAGCAGGTAAAGGCGGATCGGTAGAGGCCAGGTGGATTGCTTCAATCTTTACCTATCCCAGAGTGGAAGTGGAAGCACGTGACCATGGATTTCATTTCAGGGCTTCCGCGTTCTCCGGGAGGGAAGGACGCAATTTGGGTCATCGTGGATAGGTTGACCAAATCAGCCCACTTCTTACCCTTCAAGGTGGGTACATCGACAGAGAGGCTAGCAGAGATGTACGTGCGACAGATTGTCAGACTACATGGGGTTCCTGTGAGCATCGTCTCAGATCGGGATAGTCGTTTCACTTCCCACTTCTGGAGGAGTCTGTAGGCTAGCTTGGGCACTCAGCTCAAGTTCAGAACCGCATACCACCCCCAGACAGACGGGCAGTCTGAAAGGACTATTCAGACTCTCGAGGATATGCTACGCACTTGCGTTCTAGATCTCGAAGATTCTTGAGAGAATCATCTACACCTGGTAGAGTTTGCTTACAACAACAGCTACCAGGCCAACATCGAGATGTCGCCATTCGAGGCTCTATATGGACGAAGGTGTCGTACACCGTTATCTTGGGATGACATCGGAGAGAGAGCCTTGTTAGGACCAGAAATGATGGTGGATACAGCAGAGAAAGTGAAACTCATCAGAGACAGACTGCGAGTGGCGCAGGACAGACAGCGGCATTGGGCCGACAGCCACCGTAGACCCCTTGAGTTTCAGGTATAGGTTTATTATTTTTCTGGCTTGTGATTGTTTTGTTTTAGACTGTGTGTTGAGCCTATTTTTTTCTAGGTTGGCGATCTAGTGTTCCTACGGATTTCTCCGACACGGGACACGATTCGTTTTGGTGGAGGCGGGAAGCTTAGTCCACGCTACATCGGACCTTTCGGCATTCTTGCGAGGGTCGGTGCAGTGGCGTATAGACTAGACTTGCCACCTGCACTGGAGGGAGTGCATGACGTGTTCCACGTGTCGCAGCTGAGGCAGTACATGGAAAACCCTAGTCAAGTACTAGATCACTCAGAAATTGAGGTTGATCCGACTCTCAGCTAACCTGAGCAGCCCGTAGAGATCTTGGATCGCAGAGAGAAGGTGTTGCGGAAGCAGACTATTCCTTTGGTTCGTGTTGCATGGAGGCATCACTCTCCAGGGGAGTCGACCTGGGAGAGAGAGGACAAAATGCGCGAGCAATACCCGTATCTCTTCGAGACTTGAGGTATAATTCCTCTGATTTCGTTCATGTTCTAGTTTAATTCAATTTCGAGGACAAATTTTTTTTTAGGAGGGTAGACTTGTCACTACCACATTTTTAGATTAGGGCATATTTGTAATTTCTATGTTTAATTTATTGTGTAAATAAATATGTACGATAAGTCTATTAAATAATTGTAGGGTGTTCTTAATGTATAAGTTTATGGGCTTGACCTAAAAACCCATTAGGTTTAACCCTTGGGACCAAACCCTAATCGGTATTTTAGTTTATAGTTAAACCCTAGATGAATGACTAAACCCTTATTAATTTAAGTTCTTCATGACCATTATGGAAGGCTAATTAGGCACTTGGCATTAGAAACACTAACCCTAGTCCTATATAATTAGGGGAAGCCTTCCTCAAGCTTCTTCATTCATGAAGGAAACCCTAAACCTAGCCTCCACTTAGAAAACTCTTCCTACCCCAAAAATTTCAGAATTTATAAGCCCTAGAAACCCATTTTCTTCTCCATCAAGAGAGATCTAGGAGCTTGGACAAAGAAGACTTGAAGAAAGAGGACCTACATTGGGAAACCATCTCCCAATAGGTGAGATTCTGAATTAAACCCCATTTAATTCTATTTTTAATTGTTGTTTGGCCTTTAAGAGCCCACCATTTGATTTAGAATTGGTTCTTTGGGTTTCTCCATGAAGACCTAGGTGATTATAGGGTTTTGGTGTTTTAAACGAGGGTTTTTCCCCAATTTCGTGAACCCTAATCATGGGGGTATGCACTTATACCTGATTTCATCTCATACACATAGGTTTGATCTCGATTTTAGGGTTTAGATTTGGGTATTCGGGAGTTCTTGGTGTGGAATTCATTTTTGCACGTCATATGTTTGATGAAATGCTCCTTGGAGGGAAATACCCAATTTTAACCTAGTTCTTAGGAACCTTGATATATATATATATATATATATATATATATATATATATATATATGTATGTGTAGTTATATACCTACATATATGTGCTGCTGTATATGTATATCGATAGGGGAAATTCACTGTACAGTCGGGTCCCTGAGGCAGTGCCTGAGCACTGTGCAGAGTCAGGTTTTACATTGTGCCAGTTTATCAGTATGAGTATCCAATGTGTGTGGTAGTGAATGGATAAAGGATTTTGGTTTTGCACTGTGATGGGATTGATGTCTTAGTGTATCAGTCGTGTGCTTGTATGTGTGTGTATGAAGGTTCAGATTTAGTTGAGATGTGGGTGTTATTGACAAGTGCACTCGAGTGTGCAACCGGCTTTAGGTGTGTTTGAGTGGAGGTTTGAGCAAGACTACAGTAGCAGTCGATAGGGAATCAGATACTGATGCCTAGAGTATCGTTAATGATTATCAGTAGAATTAGGAGGAGATTGTTTCGTATATGCAATAGCAGTTTTAGCACAAGGTGCTCGAGTAGTTTATCAGGTGATTTCTTAGAGTATGGGTGTTAACAAGTGTGCAAGCCTAGGTTAGGCAGTTAAGAACTCGGGTTTGAGTGTTCTAGGCATGGAAGGGGCTCCCAGGTTCAGTCAAGTATAGGTGAGTTACTGTGTGCCTGTATTATGAGTCAGTGTAAATGAGTGTGTGAGTGTCTCAGTAATGCCAGTGAGGTGACTGTGTATCAGTGTCGGCATTTGGGTGAGGTAGTAGGTGTGTGAGAGTAGTGTAAGTATCAAACTATAGCTGATACTTAGAGACGGGTTGAATAAGAGGAGCTGACAGTTGCTAAATTTTGTATTGAGGAGTATCACTGAGCTAGGATTGACTGCAGGTAGTATGCAGTTGGAAATGCAATGTGCAAGCCTGCAAGGTGGTTATTGGGTGAGAAGTCTAGGGTGTTACAATTAGTGATGAGATGTTGGGATAGTTAGAATATTAGTATTAGTGTTTGCTATATAGGTATCTTATGATAAACATATACCAGGGAGTTCTATGGGGTTTCAGAGGATTCCTGAGAATTTCTGTGCAGTATCATTTTTAGCATCCCTGTGTATACTACAGGTTATGAGGGGGAAGGGGTTTAACTCTCCACTGCAGGGGATCATAGCAGCAGCAGCAGCTGTAACATAGAAGTAGCAGTCAGTGAGGGTAGTAGGTAATAGGTTTTAGTTGGTATCAGCAGTGTATACCAGTATTGGGGAAGTATTGGTTAGCTGCTATGAGCTTATTGTTTCAGTTTTCAGTTAGTATCCAGTGTGTTTGCCTTGGTGTCAGTTAGGTTCGTGTGTATCAGTGTGTCAGTGTGTTAAGTCTAGTGTATCTATGAATGAGCAGTTAGCTAATAGTTAGATACTTAGGTATATAGTTACTTGTTCCTTAAATAGTTAGATATATGTATATACCCTAAGTTAGACTATTAGTTAAGAGTAGTATCTTTGGGTATCACTCTTTGTGTGATACTCTAATGTATCACATAAAGTATATTCTTGGTATCCTAGTTAATACTTAGTGTATATGAGTTGAGGTTAGAATTTGAGTACTAGTTAAGTAAGAGTTAAATAGTTTAAGTAATACCTTAGAATCTATATAGGAGTTATATTTATACTAATAGCCTAGTATGTAAATTTTGTTTAGTATTAACATGAAAGCCTAGAGTAACAAGGTTTAGACCTAGTATGGTCCTAGTTAACCTAGTATGGACTTAGACATGACCTAGAAGCCTCGCATCTATTTAGTTAAACATGTTTATCCCTTTAATTCAGTATTTTGACATTGATATTCCATAATTAGGTCATTGTGATCTCGCCTTGGACATTGATCCTCGTACCTTCCTCGGGACCACAGGCGAGTATATTCTCTAACAGTTTTTATTTTGTTGATTAATTCTATAATTCTAGTTGTATTATATACCAGATTCTGACACTGTGGATACACGGGTTAGCACCCTAGATACCTGTCATGAGGAGTCATGATTGGAATCCATCGTGCTAGCTGGGGATGGGGAAATATTAGCAGATTATGTGATCATACCCCACCTTACATGCATCATAGCTCACCCCACACATCACGTCGGGTGTAGCCTGACCATTTACATGCCTCATAGCCTGATATATATGATTAGCCTGACTATTGCTCTCATCATAGCTAACCAGATGGTTTGCCTGACCTCACATGTATCATAGACAATCATATATATCAAGCCTGATCTCGTCCCAAGCCGATCACATAATAAACTGATATTTCAAACACATTGCCAGGTATTTATTTCTTTATTTTAGATTACTTGATCTAGCATTTACTTATATTTTATTCATTGCTAGATGTTCTATTTCTTATTTTATATTCTTTAGTATTCCATATTCCAGTATTCTTTTATCTTGTATTTTCTTACGCTGTTTATAGTTTTTGTCAACATAAATGAAACTGCTGTTTAGTATTTTTGCTTCACTCCAATCATGACTGGATAACATTTTCAGAGCACTTAGAGGACTTCTGTCCTACCCACTATGGCCCGGTAGCAGAGGGAGATTTCATACCAGAAATTCTAGAGGAATTATCCATCTTAGAGGAGATTCCACCTACAGGCATTTAGACTGTCTTGTTTATGTATTATTGTTTTAGAACTGAGATTTGGGATGTATTATGGTTGAGACTTTTTGAGGACACCTAGACTCTAGACTTGTGATATATTTATTTTTTATTTGACTTATGTTAGTACTCTCTATCCTTATATCTCATCGTGCCATTTACTTTCCAATAGTCTTGTGATTGAGTATATTATAAATTGTGATTCATGTTTTATCATTGTTCTCCCTATAAAGTTGAGACCATTGGCAGGATAAGTTATATTTGAGACCTAGACAGCGTTCTATCGCCGATGCTGCGGTATAGGCTGGACGTACCCATGGCTCATGCCTAATTTCTTGGTGCGGGTCGTGACACATTTTAGTGGTGGCCCATGCAGGTCTAGATTCGTATTTAGAGCGATATCGTAGTGGTGCTCGCCTAGAGTATTGCTACGAGCCTGTTTTAGGAAATATGATTTATACCGAGAATATGCTCAATCACAATTAGAAAAATTTTGATTCTTATAATGCTACTCTTAATGATTATTTCTTTTAGAATTTTTACTGTCCTTCCTTGATGATATCGTGTCTATTACCTTAATTGATTCTTTTAATCTGTCTTCAGGATGCCGCCGAAGACCAGGTCCTTGAGACTAGGAGCAGCAGCTTCAGAGAGATCTGCCACCTCTCGCCCTGTTGTTGTCTGATAAAATAAATAAAAGAT
This sequence comes from Iris macrosiphon, assembly GCA_036927795.1. Lineage (NCBI taxonomy): Eukaryota > Viridiplantae > Streptophyta > Magnoliopsida > Asparagales > Iridaceae > Iris > Iris macrosiphon. Next base: position 71,039,437 of record JAYESA010000010.1, on the reverse strand, counting down.
ATGGAAACGAGGCTTTATAAGAAAACCCGCTCTTTATGTTTACAAACAAGCAGTACAAATAATCCTATACGAGGATGTCAAGTATAATTTTTTAATCTGGATAAATATTGCTATAGGAGTCTGTTCTGCAGTCGATCACTTTGTCCCTTGGACCACACGATGATGAAGAAGTGCCGTAGAAGACAGAAAGCAGCTTCGAAGGTTGCTAAAGAGAGTGGATGCTCGATGCCAAAGTCGTCGATCACTACCCTTTGCCTGAGCTCTGGATTCTTCTCTCTTGAAATCTGCGACCAAATCTCGATCTTGGATCTGATATTGGATTTCTTGACCAATTTTTGACGTTCAATTCTTCGACCTCTCTCCTTTTTTCCTCTGTTGATAGAGGTCTCTATTTATAGAGTTTTAGTGACAGTGACCACTCAGTCGGTATAGAAACCGAGTAGTGGAAAGTACAACACCCTTTTATACGACGGTTACAATAACCATTGCCTGCGTATAGATGATCTTTTGAATGAGCGTGTGATGCGTGTCCAACTAAGGGACAACGCGTATAACTGCTGCGAAGATCACGGCGTAGAAGCCACGTAGGTAGTTATCCTTTTTGTAGAAGAGGTTGGCGTAGAAGCCAATAACTGTCACCATGGCGTAGAAGCCAAATAGGCAGAAGCCAAGTAGGCGTAGAAGCCGAGTGGGCGTAGAAGCCGAGTGGGCGTAGAAGCCGAGATAATGTGGACATTTTAGCCAGAATTATGGCTCTTGGAGATATAATCAAATCTCTTGCATTAAATGCAGAGATCTGCCCCTTTCCTGCGCATTAAATGCAGAGGCTTGTCTTTAAGATTTGCCATCATTCTGCACATTAAATGCAGATACGCGCCTCGAATCCTGTACGAAGAGTAACTGCTGACGTGGTAGTCTGTTTGTCTTCTGCGGAGCGCAAGAAGCTCACGTATGCCTGTGTAAAACTGGGCAGTGTATCCCCTTGTATGCGTAAAAGCAGTTTACGCCAAGGGAATGTCACTAAAGGATGGTTCAGTGACATTTAATTAAATCTCCTGCATTAAATGCAGAGATCTGCCATTATTCTGCGCATTAAATACAGAGGCGTGTTTTGAAGGTCTGCCACCCTTCTGCGCATCAAATGCAGAGACGTGCCTCGGGCATCTGTCAGTATTTGACGCATTAAATGCAGAGACGTGCCTCGAGAACCTGTCACCGCTCTGTGCATTAAATGCAGAGACGTGCCTCGAGCCCTGTACGAAGAGCAGCTTTTGATATGGCAGGCTGTTCGTCTTCTGTAGAGCGTAAATAGCTCATATCTGCCTGTATAAAACTAGGCAGCGTATTCCTTTGTATGCGTAAGAGCGGTTTATGCCAAGAAAATGGCAGTAAATGACAGCCTGGGTTGCAGTGCCGCGCCATCATTATAGCCGTCGCCTGGGTAGTCGTGCAGTACTCTTTGTCAGGAGTCCAGACGTTAGGTTCATTGCCTGATCTGACAGGTTCATTTTGAAGAATATGAAACGTTCCTTATACACTTCAATGCTGCATTGAAAGCGGTTGAGTTTTACGCCATAAAGGTGATGTAGCACCCTTTTTACGCTGAAGCAGCCTGGACATACTGTATTACGCGGATGGTCCTTGAGCTTATACTTTACGCTGTGCTCAGCGGAAAAGCTTTGTTGCACGTTTGATGGCTCTGAGGTCCTCTGTTTATGCTGTCCTGCATCAACATGTTGCGTATAGCTATCCAGCATATTTTTCATGCTTCTACAAGACCCCCTTCAAAGCTTTTAAATTCCTCGTAATTTGAAATGCTTTGAATAAAGCATGAAACGTTCCTCGTAATTTGAAACGCTCTGAATGGAGCCTGAAATGGTCAAGTCTGAAACGTTCTTTCAAGGCTAACTTTATGGCAGAGTTATTGGGGATCGGTGTGATCTCTTTCGCCTATAAAAAGGCTGAGGAGTTAACCTGTTCTTCCCATATTTCCTTCACCACACAGAGATGATCGTCGGAGTTCGTCGGGTCGACCTGAGGAAGAAGAAGACCATGTTCTTTCAACATGTAGGGAGCCGAAAAAGACGGTGTCTTCGAGCAAATGTCCTCTGCAACGATGGATCATGGAAGGATATCATAGCCTCCTCTGCTCGGGATAACCAGCAACTTTGTATGGCGGTTCTTCGGGAGAGAGGAAGGGTCGTATTTGACCACACAGCTTGCAAGCTGTATCTTCTCCTGATACCTTCGTGGACGAGAGCAGATAAACTAGCTCTGTCCAGGATTGAGTTGGGTTAAATACCTCAACTCAATCTGTCATGGCACTGGACGCAGGAAAGCAGATTTACCCTGCTTCCCTGTATTGGAGGATGGGTCTGCATAATTTATGCAGGCCCAGTTTTGTATCTTCTCGCCATTGATCATATGTCAGTCGGTTTACGGATACCGACTGACTGCTGGAGAAGATGGATAAAGAATTTCGCCCATGCGAGAACTTGGCAGAACAGATTCTGGGCGCGATCTTCAGACGACGATGAGGAAATCCTTTGTAGACAGGATTTCCCTCATATGTAATCATAAAAATGAAGAAAAACCCTTATAGACTGGATTTCCCTCTTATGTAATCATGCTTTTAATAAAATCGTCTTTCTTCTGTGTATGTGATCATCTTGCCATATATTTTTTGCTGTGAAGTCTGAATATGTGTAGCTTCAACACGTCTGATACTTTACGCCGACTCTGTTAGAAAGAGTGCTAGGTCCTGTCCTGTCTTTTACGCATAACGAAGGATGCGCAGAAAGCCGCTTAGCATTCGAGTATTCTAACTGTCCTACTGTTTTAGGAATGAAGAACCGCGTAGAATTCTGAACTGTCACTTCTGATAAACAGAATCCTTTGTTCAGACTATCATCTTCAAGAATGGTTTCTCGAAATTTCTCTTGGAACAGGGCAAGAAATGGTTGTCAAAAACTGAGTCACTATCTTGAACTGTAGACGAAATATTCAGACTGGATTCTGGATGAACTTCGAATTGGCCCGTGGAGAAGAGTAATTTTTAATGTTGAACACTGTATGCTTCGGGTACTTAGGATATTTTGAGGTCAAGAAGGAGTATCTTCTGTGTGAATTTGACCTTCTTGAGAATAGTTCAGATGTACGCGTACTCTGGCCTGCGTATCTTTCAGATGTACGGAAAGTCATAGCATAAAATCATAAGTTCCTAGCCTCTCGAGCATAAAAGCTGCTGAGCATGAGAGCATCCGGGGGTAGAACTGTAGATTTGTAGCTTCTGAAAAGAAAATCTTTCGAGCGTGAAATTGTGGATCTGTTGCCTCTGAGCATAAAAGCCACCGAGCGTGAAATCATAGATTTGTATCTGCTGAGTGTGAAGTCGTAGGTTTGTAGCCTCTCGAGCGTAAAAGCTACAGAGCATAAAAGCATCCAGGCGTAAAACCATAGACTTATAGCCTGTGAGCATAAAACCGTAGATCTGTAGCTGTCGAGCGTAGAAAGCTCCTTAGCGTAAAAACCATGAATCTGCTTCGCACGAAAACTTTTCGAATTCGCTGACTGTCCGCCTTCCCTGAGTAATAGGCTGAAGTAGTACCCAATCATAATCGAATATTAATTATGAGATTTGGTTTGGGATTCGAGGAGTCCATCCGAACTCTATATATACCCCAAGTTTCTGAGAGAAAAACTTTTCATCCGTCTTCTGCGAAAGAAAGCCTTCGACTGTTCGAGTTCTTCTTCGTTTCTTCTCCGAGTCTTCAAAGTTTCCAGTAATGGCCTCAAAACAAATCTCCTCCTCTAAGGGAAAGAAGGTTGATTCTTCTTCTCGTTCTTCTGCTCAAGCGAGAGCGTCTTCGGTCGGGCAAGGCGAGCTTCATTCAGAACGAAGTATCCCGCCGACGAGCAGTGCACCCGGCCTTAAAGGTAGAGCTTTTGGGACGAAAAAGAATGACTGAAAATCCTTCGCACACGTTGTACGTGAACGTGCTAGGTCGTCTTATGTGCTGATAGCCTCTTCGAGGAAGATGATGCATAGAGATGTTTCATCTTTTACGCCCACATTTCTAATGTGTCAGCGTAAAAACTCTATATTTTTGCAGTCGGGCGTAAAAGCACAGACTGTCGAAACTTGGCGTATAAAATTTGAGTGTTACGCTTATGGATAAAAATTCTGGCGTAATAACTCAACTTTATCAGTCTGGCGTAAAGCAAAGACTGTATACTGCCAACCTTGAATTTTACGTTTAGAAAAGTGATTCCAGCGTAATGATCAAGTTTTTACAGTCTTGGCGTAAAGCACAGACTGTTGATTTTTGGCGTATGCTGCAAGATCTGTAATGTCTAGTTATAGGAACTGATGTGTTTTTCTTGCACTCTTGCAGTTAACTTGCATGCGTCTCCGCTAGCCGATGTGATGGGTTCTGCCGCCGGGATGCTGTACTCCAACTATCTGGAGGATCTGTCACACGTGACATATTCTATCTCCGGGCCCCAGTATCCTGAACGAAGAATTTTTTTGATATCGGCTCAGGGCGAACGAACGCTGCTGAACATGATTAATGGAGAGCCCCTGACGTACATAGACGGGGACCAGTACATAAAGTCGGCTTTCCTCTTCGGGACATGATTGACAAGCAGTCCCAAACGAAGCCCAAGAAAGAGCTCTGGGTTTTCCCTGTCGGGAGCTTGGTTTTGTATCTGCCCAAGATGCCGAGAGACTATCCCATCTCGGCATTCTTCCATGCTACACATCCCAGGAGGATGTCATGGACGCTGACTCCCGATCTTCACGGCAGGCCGGGGAAGATATTTTATCTGAAAGGAGCTGACCAGGGGTCTTTTGTCAGCCGCCCTTCCGGCTCTGTAACGATGTTCAGGGGACTGTACTCGGGCAGTATCCCGAGTGAAGACAGTTTAGTGATCCAGCCGGTCTAATTATCGACTTTCTGCAATAATTTCATGGGGCACGGGGGAGTATACCCCAAGGTGAACCCTCGGTGTAGTGGGTGGATCATCCCTACAAATCTTCGATGGGCTCGCTTAGCTGATTGGGCCCTGAAGTATTTTCAGACCGAGTTAGAGAGCTTTGGTCTGTTTGCAGCTGTGAGTGCCACCAGTATTGGGTTACGTCTCAACCCTAACCTATTTCTGGCACTGATGGAGCGATATATTTCGCTCACCGAGACTTTCGCCACTCTACTGGGGGGTTGGGATTGGCCCTCCACGAGATGGAAGAGATCTCGAGACTGCCGATGGGGGATACTCTATATGAAGAGTATGTTCCCACGAACCGGGAGCTGGGGGATTCAGACCCTCGGGTATTAGAAGTGTACCAGGAGCTGATGTGCCACTACCTCGCTTGCACCGCCTTTTACGGTGAGCCCTCAGATTTGGCTCACATCAATAAATGGACGTCCTACCTCTTCTTTCACCGGTCTAGGACTGCCAAGCCGGAGAAGGTATTGAAAGGCAAGGATCAGCCTTTGAATCCTCTGAGCGTGCTTAATTCTCAGGTAGTCGACGATCTCATGGTAGACGTTGGGGCTCCGGACTGGATCCTCGACGAAGGGATAGGAAAGTATTTTGTAGGCACTAAGGCCTATAGTTATTTGAGGCGTTACCGCAGGCCTCTGTCCAGGGAAGCTCAACTGGCTGGCTTCCTCTCCATATGGCTGCGCCGACTGGTGGTACCCGGCATCGCATCTGTGGATCGCATTTACCGCAACACGCTATGGCCTGCAGTGCGTCTGGTGTTCGGGGCAAGACTGGGCTTGGTCCCTGCCATAGTGTGCCGCATACAAGCTGGCCTGAGGGCCATGACTGACTGGCTGCTCGCCGATGAAACTCGGCGTGATAGTTTCCCCAGGATAGAATTACCATACCTGTATTTGATGGGATGGTTAATTCTTCATAATCCCAGGGTGATGTCTCCTGGCTCTGGCAGTAGTTCGGGGGCTAGTTTCTTGTTGAACTACAAGAATTCCTCCTGGAATGTGACCACCGTTATAGACTGTCGGTGGGCTCTAAACTTCAGTCATAGCTGGAAGCTTTTCTGCACCGTCCCCCCTCCGTTCTTTCTCCTGAGTCTTTTAATTGGTTGGTCTACATTAGACCTTCCCATTTACTGTACAGAAGCGAAGATCATTGCTTCTTCAAGCCCTACTTGCCTAGTCAGTGTCAGGCAATTCGGGTACGACCAGTTGCACGTGGACAATGCCGTCACCAGCTTCAGTTCCAGGGGCAGACTTATTGATGGAGCCAGAGGATGGCGATATTTTATGATGGGTTGCCCTGAAGCAACTTTTACCGTGCCCGTCATTTCACTCTCCACGGAGCTGCGCATCCTCCACTCGTATGCCCAGTTCTACGTGGCAACCAACACCTTCCATCGCGATTTTGATATGCATGGAAGTTTTAGGGTGCCCTCTTCTAAGCCTGGGAGAAGAGTCGAAGTCCCCTCGGTTTCTTCTGACGAGGGTGAGGAATCCGTCAATCCAGATGAGCCTCTATTGGCGGTACTGAGGGGTGAAGTACCTCTGCCCGCAGGGCCTCTGGTAATCTCTGGGAAGCGAAGGGCTCCTGCTCCGAAGGAGACTTTCCCTCGTAAGAGGAAGAAGAAGACGGTTACTCGTCCTCTCCAGATTCTTGGTAATGAGGCTCCTAGAAGTGAGCCTGCATCTCCCTATGTTGGGGATGATTCTTTGATTGGAGATTTCTCGCCTTTTAGAGAGGGACCCTCTAATGTTCCGGCCTGTGGTGCCAGAGAATTCCTGTTGGAGGCTGCTATCGCTGCTACCGCTTCAGGTAGTGGAACGAGATCGCCTTCTGGGCTGAGCCGAATGAGGATATCTTTATCCGGATCAACATCGGGAGAGACCCCTGCCGTGTCTGTCAGTGCACCCAGCAAGATTCCAGCCGATAAACCTCGGTTGGAACTTGACGAGGACCTGGAAGAGCATTTGCCAGTGTTTGTTAGCGCACCCCCTTCTCCAGGTATGACAGCTTGCCTAGCATCACTAAGAAATGATTTAGCTGTACTGGTCGCAGACGCGACATATACACCATTGGCCATGGGTAAATGTCGTCTTTTATGCCTCTTCTTTAGAAAAATTGACATTATGTTGATATTAACTTCCTTTTGTCTTCTTTTCAGGGGAAGATATCTTCGGGGAGGGCAGTGTAGATGCGCCCTTTGGCTCTGTGTCAGGTCCTGGCGGCGACACGGGGGTTCCTGATTTTGAAGAGGAAACATCTTTGGGTGTCGGCTCGCCTGTCGAAGAGATTCCGATATCTCAAGAGGAGGACGAGCCTGTCATTGCGACAATGCCTCCTTTGAGTACGCCGGTCACTTCGTCCAGTGTTGGCGCTTCTTCTTTTGTCGCACCTCCTTTTGAGGCAACGGCCGTGGCAACATCGTCTGCGGTTGTTCTTGAAGGAGGACTCGCCACTATCGCGGCCACTCCCAACGTCCATTCGGATCTAGTTGCGCTGACCGAGAAGTACACTAGTATCTTCTACACCACCTTGAAAATGTTAATATCAATGGTGTTGGGGAAGAATTTGAGCTTTGCGTCGCTGAAGAGGTCCTCCCGGTCTGCGATAGTACCGATCCGAGAATTCAACGATACTGGGGTAGTTGACACGCTGGAGGAGATAGTTAATGGTTTGGAGCAACCCATTAACGAATACTTGCAGCTAGTTCGAGGCAACATTGATGGTCTCGTTCGAGCTAGGTATGACTCCCTGACTGCGTAGCTTGCTGAACAGATGGAGTCTCTGAATAAGTCTATCATGGCTCAGCAGCAGGAGATGGATCATGAGCGTGTCCAATTGGATTATATCGTCCCCGAGTTAACCCGGTGCGAAGCCGTATATAAGGAAGTGGCAGGGAAGGCCCGCATATTGAAGGATGAGCTCGTTCGAGTAGAGGCGAAGGCTCTCTCTTTGTTGGCGGCCCGAGATGTGCTGAAGGAGCGACGGGCGACTGTCCAGCAGAATCTGGCGCGTGTAGGTGCTTTCCACTCAGGTTTTGTGCGGGCTCGGTCTGAGCTAGCTGCTTCGGACAACAATACGGCAAGGTTGGAACGGGCTCGCGCCGACGTCTTGAACTCCAGGGATGAGAGAATGGTTGCTCTGGCACAACAGATTTGCGACCTAACCCTCCCCCCAAATGATGTACTTTTTTTTGCTTTTCAATGTACTTTTGCTCTTTTTGGGAATAGTAAAGAGGCTCTTATCTGACTTTGTGGACCCATCATTTTGGAATATAAATGACATATTTGGGTGAAAGTGATATCAGAGGTAATATGGACGTGATATACTCTCGGTAAGCTTTAGCAGGATATATCTATTCAGAGGTAATATGAACATGATAGAATACGATCCCACTAGTTTCGTTTTGGAAGTAGTTTTGTCAGAATGAGGTTTTCGCCATGTTCCACTTGAGCAAAGTAGGTTAAGCATAGTACCTTTTCAGGAATTTGCCATTGATAGGAGCTATTAACAGGTCTCCATTAGGCTTGGCTAACCTGTAAGCGCCGTTTGAGAATGTTGTCTCGATCACATAAGGGCCTTTCCATTTGGGCTAGAATTTGCCCTTACTCCTGCGAGTAAGAATCATCGGCCTTCTCACAGCTAAAACTAGCTCTCCAACTTTGAACACTCTTTCCTTTACTTTTTGATTAAAAGCTCTAGAAATGCGTGCTTGGTAGAACGCGATGTGCTGTTGAGCTTGGAGGCGTTCTCGTCTAATCCTTCTAGCTATTGAGCCTTAACAGGTCATTCTTTTCTTGAGTCAACTCATTAGCCACGGCTATCCTGAGTGACAAAATTTGGATCTCGATGGGAAGAACTGCTTCGCTCCCGTAAACTAATGAGAATAGGGTGCAACCTGTCGGTGCTCGTACCGTTGTACGGTATGCCCAGAGACATTCTCCCAGCTTCTCATTCCAATCCCTCTTATTTGAAGAGACGGACTTTTTTAAGAGCTTGATAATGGTTTTGTTGAAAGCTTCCGCCAAACCATTAGCAGCAGGATTATATGCCGTAGAGGCTATATTTTTTATCCGATTTTTATCGCGAAATTGATGAAACGCTTGGCTGATGAATTGAGGCCTATTGTTATGAATTATCCTCCGGGGTATCCCGAAACGATAAATGACGTGATGCTTGATGAAGCTGATCACATTAGATGCCTTCACCTTGGCAAGAGGGATCGCCTCTGCCCATTTGGATAAGTAATCCATGATGGCCAGTATGAACCAGTGACCTCTGGAAGAAGACGGGTGAATAGGACCAATGATATCCATATCCCATGCTTCGAAAGGCCAGGATGCAACCGTAGGATGTAGATATTCAGGAGGTTGATGGATAAAGTCTGCATGGACCTGACAGGCTCTGCATTATCTTGCATACTTTATTGCATCTGTGATCATAGTAGGCCAGTAATAGCCCATTCTCCTGATGCAATCCTGTAGCTTAGGACCGGGTTGGTGCACTTCGCATACGCCATCGTGAGCTTCACGGATAATTCGATATGCTTCATCCCCAGAGAGACATCGTAATAATAGTCCGTCATAAGACCGGCGATATAGACATTATGAAGATGCGTCGAAATAGAAGCGTAATGATCGTCTTTTGACGGATACTGCTTCTTTAGGGTTCTCCGGCAAGATTCCGTATGCCACAAAATCTATAAAGGGACTTCTCCAGTCTCTCCTGGGAGGATCTGTGTTCACAACGTAGTTGCGTTCTATGTGAGAGTTGTTTTTCACATAGAATAAATCTCCGTTAAGAAGGATTACCGAATCCTGCCTTCTTATAGGGGTAGCTAAATCTGCAGCTAGACTGGCTAGGACATCAGCTTCCAGATTCTGAGATCGAGGTACATGCTCTAGGAAGAAACCTTTGAATGTCATGGCTATCTCGACCATTGCTCGGTGATAGGGGGTGAGGTCTGGATTTCGTACTTCATATATTCCTCTGACTTGATTGACGATCAGCAGAGAATCACCGAAAGCTTCCAGAGATTCGATGCCCAATTCTTTAGTGATTTGGAGCCCGATTAGTAGAGCGTTATACTCTGCCACATTGTTAGAACAGGGCTCGCTAAGAGAATATGCTCGGTAGATGATGAGCTTATCAGGAGTAACCAGGACAATTCTTACTCCCGAAACCACATTTCCCCTGGGACTAGTCCTTGAGGCACCATCGAAGAACAGTTGCCATGCATCACTTTCCATTGCGGAATTATATTCTGCAACTTCGTCGGGAATGTCCTCGTACAGTTTGGAGGCCTCCGGGATCGGATGAGCAGCTAGGAAGTCAGCCAATGCTTGGCCTTTGACGGACTTCTGAGAGACGTACACCATGTCATACGGTGTTAATAACATCGCCCAAGTCGCGAGTCAGGAATTAAGAACACTTGGCTTGTTCATCAGTTCCCGAAGAAGATTGATCCTGGAGATGATGTGAATGGTCTGGCCCGTGACATAGTGCCGCATTTTCTAGATAGCGAACATCAGAGCCGAGCATTCTTTCTCCACTGGGTTGTACCGGTGTTCGGCTCCGACCATCATCCTGCTGAGGTAGTAGATAGCCTGTTCATGACCCAGATCATTCTTCTGTGCGAGAAGAGCTCCCAGAGAATGATCCATCGCTCGAACATACAGCATGAATAGTCTTCCTATGACGGGAGGCACCAGAACTGGCGGACTAGTGAGGTAGCGTTTGATATCACCGAACGCTTGCTGACAGGCTTCGTCCTATACGAAGGATACACCTTTCTTCATGAGACGAGAAAAGGGCTGACATCTCCCGGAGAGGTTGGATATGAATCTCAGGATATAAGCCAGACGGTCTTGAAATCCCCTGAGTTCTCTCAGATTACGGGGCAGTCGCATTTCTAAGATGGCTTGACTTTATCAAGGTCCACTTAAATGCCTTTGGCGATTATGACAAATTCCAGAAATTTGCCACTAGATACCCCCAGGAAGGACTTTGTAGGATTCATTTTGAGTTGATATTGGCGCATCATTCAAATACTGTCTTCAAGTTTTGGATGTGATTATCCTTGAGGCGGCTTTTGACAGCTACATCGTCCACATAACACTCCACTGTCTTGCGTAAATGCTCATGGAATATATTACTCATAGCCCGTTGGTACGTAGCCCCGACATTCTTCAATCCGAAGGGCATGACCGTATAGCAATATACCCCCAATGGTGTCCGGAAGGCAGTATGCTTCTCGTCCTCAGGATGCATCTTGATTTGATTATATCCTGAAAATCCATCCATGAAAGACATACGTTCAAAACTGCATGTATTGTCAATCATGACGTCTGTAATGGGAAGAGGAAACTCGTCCTTGGGGCAGGCTGCATTCAGATCTCGGTAATCGAGGCAGACACGTACTTTCCCATTTTTTTCATAACCGGAACAACATTGGCGACCCAGTCGGGATGTTGTTCTTCACGGATAAAACTGCAGGCTATCAACTTCTTGATTTTAGCTTCAATGGCGTCCATCATGTCCGAGCGGAACCGGCGTTGGTGCTGCTTCACAGGCTTCGAATCGGACAATATATTGAGCTTAAGAGTAGCCACCTTTGGATCAAGGCCTGGCATGTCCTCATAATTCTACGCAAAGATGTCGATATATTCTTTTATCAGCTGGATAACTTCTTCCCTTTCTGCTTCAGAAAGATTGTTACTGATAAATATTGGCTTTGGCGAAAGTTTATCCCCAACGTCAATTTGGATAACTTTATCTTCAGTGGGAGGTTCTCTCTGCTCGAAGCGGAACTCCCATTGTGTATCCATTTGTTGAGCCCAAGTGTCATTCTCAAACAGTTCAGATTCTTGTTCGTCTGCTTCGAAGGAATCTGTCACTACCATATTTACTGATAATGTTCGTTCGAGAGCGTGAGATGAGCCAGAGGGTGCTGAGCCGTTTTGAGAAGAGGAAAAGATATTCTCATTTGACTCAGGAGTTGCAAGGGAGGTTGTATACCCTAACCCGAAATGAGTTCGCTGATAGTAGGGATCGCCGTGCAGCGGCATTCGTCTACCTTTCCCGTAGTTGAGACCCGGTTCCAGCTTCAAGTTATAACCCATACTTTGCATGATCTTCAGAGCTTGCGGACTGTATCTGTGAACCTGCATTTTACCAACGTCGTCGTCGGGAGAATCTTCTTGTGCAGTCGGTCCATTGCGCATGCGGCCGAAGACTATTGAACGCTGACTGCTGCAAGTAGGCGGGACAATGAAAATAGAATCCTCATGCGGTCCATATGTCGTGGTGACATTGGATGATGACGCCACTTCCCATATGTACGGATGATAGAAATCTATAGCTTCCAAGAATTTTTGCGCTATAGGTTCTATATCATCATTGGGGCAGGATTCCTGATTTGGAATCTGAGCATCAATATACTGGAAAAGAGGATGTTTATTATCATCTGAAACTTCGTTCCCGGTTGCATTTACATCAGTCGGTTGCCTGTTGCGCCGAAGGTTGATGACCAAGGGTGGAGGCTTCTGGTTCAAAGTGATCACTAGAGAATCACCCCCTTTTCCTAACCTGGTTTTGTTCAGGTAGATAGCCATAGGATCTATGGCTTTTGGATGAGTAGTCCGTCCTTTCACCTTGATTGACAGAGGTTGCTCGGCAGAGGATTCTTCTGGCTCCCGGTGGGATTCCTTCTCTGCTTCGACTGACACCTCTTCCATATAGTCTTGAGAGTATAACACGGCATCAAAGTAGTAGGATTCTACTCCTCTAAATGGGTTCAGGTCAGCAAACTCCGTTTGTACTGTTCCTTGGGCGTCTACATATTTAAAGCATTGGTGTAGAGTTGAAGGAACGATATTGTGGTCGTGGATCCAAGGTCTACCCAGCAGAATATTGTAGGACACCTCTGAATCAATGACATAACATGTAGCCACCGATCTAAGGTTGCCAACCTGGATCCTCAGGCGAATTTTCCCCAACGACTTACTTTTCCTTGCGTTGAAACCCACGATTGTAGTGGTGGTGTAAGCCAATTCGCTGGTAGGAATCCTCAGCGGTCGAAGCAGACTATGAGGAATGATGCTGATTGACGATCCTGGATCTATGTGAATCCGGTCGACCTCCGTGGAATCGACGTACCCGGTGTAATAGAGGTGTCTATCATGCCTGTTATGTTTTAACAGCATGTCGTCTTAAGTGAAAGTAATATTCGGGACCACCTCCATCACACTGTGGCATTGAGGACACGCCACGGGTTCTTTGGTAGACCTATTATTCGTTGCGCACGAGAGTGCAAATAATAGGTTTGGGACAAGCCCTGCCAGAGGTAATATGGACGTGGCAGTTTTTGTGGACCTAACACCACTGGCGTACTTAGAGTTAAGTATGGGTGTTAAGTTGAGATGACAACCGATATCAGAGGTAATATGGATGTGATAATCGGTAGCCAAAAATTCAGAAAGTTTGTTCAGAGGTAATATGAACATGACAAACTCTCGGGTTACGACTCCATCGGGGATGGAGGCATACATCTGCTCAGAGGTAATATGAACATGGCAATTTTTGTGGACCTAACACCACTGGCGTACTTAGAGTTAAATACGGGTGTTAAGTTGAGATGATAACCGATATCAGAGGTATGATAATCGGTAGCCAAAAACTCAGAAAGTTTGTTCAGAGGTAATATGAACATGACAAACTCTCGGGTTGCGACTCCATCGGGGATGGAGGCATACATCTGCTCAGAGGTAATATGAACATGGCAGTTTTTGTAGACCTAACACCACTGGCGTACTTAGAGTTAAGTTCGGGTGTTAAGTTTAGATGACAACCGATATCAGAGGTATGATAATCGGTAGCCAAAAACTCGGAAAGTTTGTTCAGAGGTAATATGAACATAAACTTATGTCTGAATAATTCACTGTGGAGTAATTTTCTTGAGTGAGGATAGTCCTGAAGAATCCATTGGAGAAACTTTTAGGGACTCTTCCTCAAGTACATTCTCAAAGGGAGCAATTTGTCTCACAAAAAGTGAAGTCAATTTCCAATGATCGTCCCCTTGTCTACAGATGCAGAGTGATGACCTTGGCATTAATCAACTCCTGAATTCTCCTTCTTAATGTATAGCAGGCCCTTGTAGGGTGATGAACATACCAATGGAAGAGACAATAATCAGGGTCATCAACTTTGCCAGCTCTCTCAGGATATCTGATGTTGGGTAGCTGAAGCTTGTGTTCCTCCATCAACATATTGAAGATTTCAATGATGTCATCTTCATTGAAGGAGAAAGTCCCTTTTGGTCTTCGGGCTCCTGGTGCCTGAGCTTTATGGTCTTTCGGGAAGATCGTCGTCATTGCATCATCTCCGGATCTTGAGGGAATTCTACCCCCAGCTTTGGATGCCGCCCTATTTTGTCGAGGTAGGCTACCCCCAGACATGCTGTGGCATCTGTCCACAGAAGCTGATTTAGCAGGACCTGCCTCTGGTTGTACAGGATTAGACTTTGAAGATTTGGGTTTCGTAAGAGATGCAGTATATCCCAACCCGAAATGAGCTTTTTGACGGTAAGAATTACCCTACAACGGTGTTCGTCTGCCTTTTCCATAGTTGAGGCCTTGTTTCAGCTTTAAATCATAACCCATGCTTTGCATAATTTTTAACGCTTGCGGGCAATATCTGTGGATTTGTATTATGCCAGTTTCAGACTCGCGAAATTCTTCCTGTATGATCGGGCTGCTCCGCCTGCGACCGAAGACTATTGGATTCTGATCGTCGCGAGTTGGAGGAATAATAAAGATGGAATCTTTATGTGGTCCACCTGTCATGACGACATTAGATGTTGATGAATCTTCCCACAAGATCTCCCCGCGTTTGACCGTTAGGGGAACTGAAGCCTGTTTATGACCCTTGTCTTCAAGTTTCTGGATCAGAAATTCACACAAGTCAGGAGGATTTACAGAAGAAGAAGATAGCTTGTTCCTTCTATTCACATCAGTGGGCATGCGGATGTTGGGAACCATAGTTTTCCCTGTGCCACCTACATACAACAGGTTGGCCATCTGGGTAGCGGATAATCTCCGAGGAGGGTGTCTTTCCGCAAATTGAGCCTTCTTTACGCTGAGGGGCTTCTCCTGGCATAATTTGGAGCTCTGCTCTGGTTGGCGTAAGATGAGGATGTCCTCAGTCGGCCGTCAGCCTCTCGCGTAATCCGGAGGGCTGGCAGATTGTTCCCTTGCTGGCGTAAAGGCCGAGAAGTTGAGTAGTCTGCCGCTTGCTTTCCCTCACATAAATTGCAGGGGTCATCTGCTTTTTCGCGGAAGGCAGATGCATTTTTACGCGCAGAGCGCATTTAGAACTTCTGATTTGGCGCTAAGGCATTGTCAGAAATTTTGTCTGTTCCGCCAGGGACGGAAGACTGTTTTTTATGCGCAAAGCGCGGTGTAGGCTTCTGGATTAGCGCTGAGGCATTATCCGAAGTTTCATCTGTTCCGCCAGGGACGGGAGACAGAATTTTACGCGCAGAGCGCGGAGTATACTTCTGGATTAGCACTGAGGCATTGCCAGAAGTTTTGTCTGCCCTGTCAGAGACAGGCGACTGAGTTTTATGCACAAGGCGCGGAGGGAGCAATGCTACAACCTCGTTGGTCGAAGAAATCGAAGAGGTTGGAGAGTCGACAGGAATGGTAGAGGATGTCTTGGGCATCTAGACCTTACGCATCTTCCTGTTGTCTTGGACAGAGAGAGAGTGAGAGCTATCCCCTGTTCGAAGTATGTCTTCGTAGGCAGACTGATCAAATTGGACGACCAGTGTCTTCTTCACGGATCCCACGAATACCGCATCGTGTTGAGCAATTGCTTCCTCGTCAGAAGAGAAAGATCTCCCCAGCAGAGTCTCCATCTTGTTGTCTGATAAAATAAACGAAAGATATGGAAATGAGGCTTTATACGAAAACCCGCTCTTTATGTTTACAAACCAGCAGTATAATTAATCCTATACGAGGATGTCGAGTATAATTTTTTAATCTGGGTAAATATTGCTATAGGAGTCTGATCTGCAGTCGATCAATTTGTCCCTTGGGCCACACGATGATGAAGAAGTACCGTAGAAGACAGAAAGCAGCTTCGAAGTTTGCTAAAGAGAGTGGATGCTCGATGCCAAAGTCGTCGATCACTATCCTTTGCCTGAGCTCTGGATTTTTCTCTCTTAAAATCTGCGACCAAATCTCGATCTTGGATCTGATACTGGATTTCTTGACCAATTTCCGACCTTCAATTCTTCGACCTCTCTTCTTTTTTCCTCTGTTGATAGAGGTCTCTATTTATAGAGTTTTAGAGACAGTGACCACTCAGTCGGTGTAGAAACCGAGTAGTGGAAAGTACAGCACCCTTTTACACGACAGTTACAATAACCATTGCCTGCGTATAGATAACCTTTTGAATGAGCATATGACGCGTGTCCAACTAAGGGACAACGCGTATAACTGCTACGAAGATCACGGCGTAGAGCCACGTAGGTAGTTATCTTTTGTGTAGAAGAGGTTGGCATAGAAGCCAATAACTGTCACCATGGCGTAGAAGACAAATAGGCATAGAAGCCGAGTAGGCGTAGAAGTCGAGTGGGTGTAGAAGCCGAGTGAGCGTAGAAGCCGAGTGGGCGTAGGAGCCGAGTGGGCATAGAGGCCGAGTGGGCATAGAGGGTGAGTGGGCATAGAAGCCGAGATGATGTGGACGTTTTAGCCGAAATTGTGGCTCTTGGAGATATAATCAAATCTCTTGCATTAAATACAGAGATCTGCCCCCATCCTGCATATTAAATACAGAGGCTTGTCTTTAAGATTTATCATCATTCTGCGCATTAAATGCAGATACACGCCTCGAATCCTGTACGAAGAGTAACTGCTGATGTGGCAGTCTGTTTGTCTTCTGTGGAGCGTAAGAAGCTCACGTCTGCCTGTGTAAAACTGGGCAGCGTATCCCCTTATATGCGTAAAATCAGTTTACGCAAAGGGGATGTCACTAAACGACAGTTCGGTGACATTTAATCAAATCTTCTGCATTAAATGCAGAGATCCGCAATTATCCTGCGCATTAAATGCAGAGGCATGTTTTGAAGGTCTGCCACCCTTCTGCGCATCAAATACAGAGGTATGCCTCGGGCATCTGTCAGTATTCGGTGCATTAAATGCAGAGACGTGCCTCGAGAACCTGTTACCGCTCTGCGCATTAAATGCAGAGACGTGCCTCGAGCCCTGTACGAAGAGCAGCTTTTGACGTGGCATGCTGTTCGTCTTCTGTGGAGCGTAAACAGCTCACATCTGCCTGTGTAAAACTAGGTATCGTTTTCCTTTGTATGCGTAAGAGCGGTTTACGCCAAGAAAATGGCAGTAAATGACAGCCTGGGTTGCAGTGCCGCACCATCATTATAGCCGTCGCCTGGGTAGTCATGCAGTACTCTTTGTCAGGAGTCCAGACGTCAGGTTCATTGCCTGATCTGACAGGTTTATTTCGAAGAATACGAAATGTTCATCGTACACTTCAATGCTGCATTGAAAACGGATGAGTTTTACGCTATAAAGGCGATGTAGCACCCTTTTTATGCTAAAGCAGCCTGGATATACTGCATTACGCGGATGGTCCTTGAGCTTATACTTTATGCTGTGCTCAGCGAAAAAGCTCTGTTGCACGTTTGATGGCTCTGAGGTCCTCTGTTTATGCTGTCCTGCATCAACATGTTGCGTATAGCTATCCAATATATTTTTCATGCTTCTACACCTATTGGACAGACATCTGCAGTACCTCCTACATATCCTGTGCACGTGGGAGTATCTGCACTTTTCGGGGGTCCTCCTCCCCCACCTGTTCAGAGGGTTCCCATAGCTATGATGAAGCCTCTTCCACCACCACCGACTCCATTTCCAGGAGGTATGCCCGTCGATGGGGCACAGATGTTCGTGCTGATCCAGGGCATAGTTGATGCCCAGAGGATGTCAGCAGAGGCTCAGAGGGTGTAGACGGAGGCGCACCAGGCCCAGACAGAGATGATGAGGGTAAGCATGGAGAATGCTCATCAGGTGGCTCTCCAGGCTGTGGATAGAGTTGCACAGCAGCAGCATCCTGGCCAGCACCACCAAAGGCCGGGCACTATCGTGGACTTCAAGAGGATGATGCCTCGGGAGTTCAAAGGTACTGAGGGGATACTCTACGCCGACGATTGTCTAGAGGACATAGAGAGAAACTTACGCTTGGCGCTGCTTCTGGAGGCTCTTCAGATCGAGGCCGCCGACAGCCAGATGTTCGACATTGCCCTAACGTGGTTTCGTACCGAGCCGAGACTCGTTGTTGGGGGACTTACTTGGGAGGCCTTCAGGGAGCTCTTCAATGAGAAGTTCTTTCCTGATGTTGCCCTGGGAGCCTTGGAGAGTCAGTTCCATGACTTGGTCTAAGGGAGCATGTCCGTTGATGAGTACGTCGCAGAGTTTTGCCACCTGAGTCATTTTGCGCCGTCGATGATTCGAGATCCAGGAGACAGGGCCCAGAAGTTCAGAAAGGGGCTGGCAAGGTAGATCAAGTCTCGTACGTCAGGACGCCGCACTGCTACCTTCGAGGGTATTTCAATGGATGCCCAGATAGTTGAGGATGACTTGGACCTTAGGCCCAAGAGGGGATGCGACACTTCAGGAGGAGCAAATAGTGGTGCAGGACCGGGCAAGCATCCACACTTCCAGCAGCAACAGAGGCCATATCAGCAGCAGCATCAGCAGCACCAGGCACCAGCCCGAGGACACGCCCAGCAGCAGCAGCAGGGACAGACTCAGCCCGCTATCCAGTGTGCGTACTGCGGGAAGGCATGACACACTAGAGAGATCTGCAGGAAGAGGTTGGGCACATGTTTGTCCTGCGGATCGACAGCACATCAGCTGAGGGATTGCCCTACCATTCAGACTCGTCCAGGTCAGGGTGGAGCAGCCGCCCAGAGGGGACCAGCCAGGGTACCTACCGTACCAGGAGGCCAGCAGAGGGGACCTCCACTTCCACCGCAGCAGCAGAGGTTTGCTCAGCACCAACAGCAGAGAGGTGTACCCCAGGTGCGAGCATACGCCCTGACGGTCGAGGAGGCCGAGCCAGCAGGAGACGTGATTACAGGTTTAGTTCTTCTCGATTGCATTCCAGCATTTATATTATTCGACTCTGGCGCTTCCCATAATTTTATGTCTGTGTCTTATGCTCTTCAACATCATTTAGAGACAGAACCATTAGATAGGACTTGCAAGATCACGATTGGCGGAGGTATTATCCTAGTCCATGATTATTGCAAGGACTGAAGAGTATCATTGGGAGGCCGAGAGTTGAGCGTGTGCTTACTCGTCATGCCACTTCCGGGATACGATATTGTACTCGGAATGGACTGATTGAGTAGGCACCATGCTACTATTATTGTCGTGGAGGCATAGTGTTATTTCGACCACCAGGAGAGCCAGAGTTCGAGGTCGCCAGAGGAGCAGTGGAGCAGAGCAGAAGCATATTTTATGTAGCCAGGATGGAAGAAGAGGAGTTGCCACATCCTCTGATAGCGGAGTTCCTGGATGTATTTCCAGAGGAGTTGCCAGGCTTGACGCCAGACAGAGATGTTGAATTCTCTATAGACTTGGTGCCAGAAGCGAAGCCCATTTTATAACATGTCTATAGAGTCAACAACAGCGAGCTGGCAGAACTAAAGAAGCAAGTTGGGGAGCTGCAGGACAAAGGCTTCATCAAGTCCAGTTCATTACCATGGGGGGCTCCGATTTTGTTTGTACCGAAGAAGGATGACACGGTATGTATGTGCATCGATTATAGAGCTCTGAACAGACTGGATATATTTTTCAGATGATTCATTAGAGTACTGGTGTCCTACGCACTACGAGCCACATGATGGAGAGCCAGTTGAGTTAGCACCCGTAAATCCTATTGAGTTAGTACCAGCAGGCGATGAAACTTAGCTAGTTTATTTATGATATTGTATATGTCAGTTAGACTTTTCTCATTGTATTATTATTTGACATCATTGTGTTGAGACTAGACTTGGACTTGTGTTGTATTGTATTGTGACTTTATTTCTTTCCTTCTATTCTATATCGTGCCATATCTTCCTCTAGTTTATTATGGTGATTGAGTATTGTTTACCATTATCATATTATCAGATTCTCCTCTATTTGGGAGTTGATATATCTTGACAGTTATATTATATATATCATGTGAGATATTTATATAGTATTTTTGACCTAGACAGCGTTCTACCGCCGATGCTGCGGTGTAGGCTGGACGTACCCACTTACTCATGCCCTTACACCGGGTGCGGATTATGACACATTTTTTCTGGTGGCCCATGCAGGTCAAGCTTCACAACTAGTACGATATCGTAGTAGTAGTACTCAGACTTAGAGTATTACTACAAGCCTGCAATAGTATATAGGACTCGGGATATAGGATGAGAGGATACTCAATCACAACTAAGAAATATTTCTAATATATTAATTTTTCTATCTTTATCATTCAGAATAATTACTTTCTTTAAAATATTACCGTCATTCCTTGATGCTATCGTATCTTGCACAATATTGATTCGTTTATTTTGAATCTATCTTCAGGATACCGCCGATGACCCGATCGCAAGGCTTTGGAGTTGTTTCGGCGAGGTCAGTTACTTCGTCACCTTAGAGAGAGACAACAACTACGATTTTTCCTTCTTCGCTCAGAGGATCGCTTCACCAGCCCAGGTAAGGATTTCAGCAGCAACTTTTGTGGGTGTTCCACCACAAATTTTGAGGACTGTTCTATCAATCATAGAGGATCTTCCACCACCACCACCCATGCCAACAGACGGGACGCAGATGGTTGCTATGTTCTAGGAGATGATGGCAGCACATCAGAGGTAGACGGATGTTCTACGTTAGGGCATCAAGAGTGCTCACAAGTTAGCACTAGCTACTGTGGAGAAGGTAGCGCTTCTTCAGCCATAGACCATACTGCTTTATCCTGCCAATACCAGCCGAGGTCAGGTACCATCATTGACTTCAAGAGGATGGGGCCCAAGGACTTCTGGGGCATCGAAAGGATCTTGTGCACCGATGATTGGATCGAGGACGTAGAGAAGACCCTGAGGCTAGTACAGATTCCAGAGATCCTGTAGATGGAGGCAGCGGGCAGCCAGATGTTCGATATTGCTCTGACTTGGTTTTGCACAGACCCGAGGATCGCAGTGCCGGGACTGACTTGAGAAGCCTTTAAAGAGCTTTTCAAGGAGAAGTTCTTTCCGGATGTGGTTCTGAGTGCTCTAGAGAGCCAGTTCCTAGACCTCGTCCAGGGGAGCATGACGGTGGGCGAGTACGCCGTGGAGTTTTGCAGATTGGACAAATTTATAGTGGGACAGAATCCTCTAGGAAAGGCCAAGAAGTTTCAAATGGGTTTGATCAGGAAGATCAAATCTCTCACTAGAGGACACCGCACAGCGACATTCAAGGATATCCTGAAGGATACACAGAGGATTGAGGATGACTTGGAGCTCAAATCCAAGAGGATAAGAGAAACATCAGGTGGAGCTAGCAGTAGTGTGAGTCCAGCCAAATGACCCCACTTCCAGCAGCAGAGGACCTTCTAGCCGCAGAGATAATATTTTTATGCACCATTCCGAGCACTAGTGCAACAGACGTACCAGGCCCCGAGACTGGCACAATAGGCCCCGTAGTGTAATCACTGTAGGAAGATTGGGCATACACATGAGGTATATAGGATGAGGCTTGGAGTGTACCTCTATTACGAAGAGCCAAGTCACCAGTTGAGGGAGTGTCTAGTTTCTCCAGTTCGAGCAGGCTAGGGAGCAACACCGGCACATAGAGCACCAGTGAGGCCACTTGCGGGACAACATAGGGTACCTCATTTACAAACTTAGCAGCAACGTTTTGTCCAACACCAGCAGTAGTAGAGAGGTACACCGCGAGGGCGAGCTTTTTTCATAACAGTTTAGGAGGATAGGCCAATCATAGATGTGATATCAGGTTTAGTTCTTCTTGATTCTATTCCAGTTTATAATTTATTTAATTCTGCTTCTTCCCATTCTTTTGTAACTGTATATTTTTCTCTTAAGCATCGTTTAGAGTCTGAACTTTTAGCTAGGACTTGCAAGATCATGACTGGGGGATGCATTATCCTGGTTAGTGATGTTTGCAAGGATCATAGAGTTATACTAGGAGGCAAAGAGTTGAGCGCGTGCTTA
Source organism: Iris macrosiphon (assembly GCA_036927795.1). Classification (NCBI taxonomy): domain Eukaryota; kingdom Viridiplantae; phylum Streptophyta; class Magnoliopsida; order Asparagales; family Iridaceae; genus Iris; species Iris macrosiphon. The sequence goes on along the minus strand of JAYESA010000010.1, from coordinate 71,017,164 downwards.
CTCGTAATGCCACTTTTGAGCTACAATATTATACTCGGGATTGATTGGTTGAGTAGGCACCATGCTAGTATAAATTTTTTATGGAGTAAGAGTTTTATTTCGATAGCTAGGAGAGCCAGAGTTTAAGATTATCAGAGGAGCAGCGGAGAAGAGAGAGGATGCCATCTTTGGAGACATGGTGGTAGAGAATGAGTTGTCACATCCGTTGATAGTAGAGTTCATGAATTTTTTTGAAGGAGTTGCCTGGTTTGCTGCCAAACCGAGATGTTGAGTTCTCTATAGATTTGGTGCCAGGTGTAGAGCCGATATCTCAGTACGTCTATTAAGAACAATAGCGAATTGGTAGAGGTGAAGAAGCATGTGGATGAGTTGTAAGACAAATGCTTCATTCGATCAGTTTATTAATAAGGGGTGCTCCGCTATTGTTTGTACCAAAGAAGGATGGGTCGGTACGCATGTGTATCGACTACAAGGCTTTTAACAATCTCACTATCAAGAAAAAAAAAATACCCACTGCCAAGGATTGATGATCTTTTCGATCAGTTGAGTGGAGCGAAGGTATTTTCGAAGATAGACTTGAGGTCAGGTTACCACCAGGTGAAAGTGAAGAAGGAGAATATTCTGAAGACAGCTTTTTAGACTCGGTATGGATGAGTTATAAATTAACCATGTTATATTGAATATTTTTAACTATGTAAACATAAAATTCTACTTTCCAATAACTAGTTTGACGAGTTATACAAGTTGCATAGCTTTGTGAATTCATGTAGTTAGATAATTTATGATACGTGTGTGAGATTGTTGTCACCTTTGCATGAGAAATTATTAAACCCAACTACCGAATTATTAAGTCATCTACGTAGCCCAAACCATAAGGCTAATAGTGTGATATTAGCAACTTAGTGTAGCTCTACTTAGTATGTGATATATACATTTATAGGAGCTTGAGACCATCCGGTTGAGGACTCAGGAGCATGTTTACTTTGTTCGCATCTTGGCTTGAAAGGCAAGTACACCTTGCTTGATTGTATTATTCAGTTTACATTATATCTAGTTTTATTTTCTAGTTGTGTGCACGCGTCTTAAAGTCGCAGACTTACCTGGTATATTATGAAGGTACGTGGTATCTTTTGACCTGACACTTGTTCAACACGTTCACAGAGTGAGTTAGTGCATGGACTAGTGTGTCGATAGTACATCGATACATGAGTTCGCGTCTTGTGTTAGTAGTTAGTGTGTGGACTAGTTTTTTAGATTTTATTGATGTCGTTGTATTACGTCTGTACCGCGTATACGATTCGGATAGTACATTATTCTTTCATACTTTATTATCGTGGATTGTTCTCCACTAGACTTTATTTGTAGCGGATTTTAAAACTTTATCTATTCATCCAGTTTCCTATTCTGTGATATTTATGGATGAGGCTAGATTTTACCCGCCTGTGATAATGTGACAAAATATATTTTACAGCGTACAACGACTGGTTAGGTCCATTAAATTGGGTTCCTATACTTGTTCGTATATTTGGCATGTGTACGTGTAAAACCTCAAATTCTGAAAATCGTATTAATTATTTATGGTAATTATGAGCAAAATAGAGGAGATAGATTTTAGTTAATATTTAATTAAGGTATTTGTGTATCTAGGGAGATTTATGGAGCCATTATAAAATTTTCCTAATTTATTCCATGTAGAAGACCCTTTGGGCAGTTGCTACCTTAACCGTATACACCAATATAATTTTTTTAGAATTTTCTATATATAAATAGGTATATATATATATATATATATATATATATATATATATATATATATATAGATAGATATTATTAATAAGAAAAAGGAATAAGAAAAAGAAAGAAAAGAAAATAGAATTCCTTAATGGATTCAAACCATACCCTATTCTCTACCCAAACTCGTTTAGCCCCACCCGAACCCGCGTAAAGTAGGAAAACAGCAACAGCTCACCCGCGTATACTTTCCTTCTCCGTGCGTAAATATCAGTAGCAGTAGCAAACCGACTTCTTTTTCTTTCCGTACGTGTAAGCTTCTCATTCCACTGCTCCTTAACACTATTATTATTGAACAACCCTCAACTGAAACCTAAATCAATGGAAGGAAACAACAGCAACAACAATAGTTTCTAAAACACTAAGTTTCTCCACTGCCTCTCTCCTTCTATATATATTACAAACTCTTCTAAAAACTCTAATCCCAATTCTTCCATCAAACTTATAACACAATATTGGACGTGCACTATACAGAACTTGCTCAGCAAGTATACCTTGCCATGGTACTATTATTTATATTCCATATGATGCCTGATCCTATTTTTATTTATGTATTTGCATTGGACCTTGTTCATGAGACCACCCTAGTATTATGGAGCATCATAAGATTCATTGGCCGTGACACAGTTGTTACACGAGTTGTGAGTCTCATATAGATCCCGGACTACGTATTGGGTTGGCCACCTGTACGTATGAGCCGTGCGTCAGGGATGACTGCTGATAGAAACTTTGTATGCTAGTAGACCTGGCAGTTATTTAGAAGTTTTATCGTGTCATGGATGTGGCATGATTAGAGCATGGGGTGGGGAGAATAAGTAAAGCATTTGGGCTCCTTTGCACTTTTCTCCTGTAGGCCCGGATTCTCCATCGGAGAAACCGGTGATGATGACCACTATATATTTACAGGCGGCCTCTGCCGTTCAAAAGACGACATACTTTTAGGCCCTCGATTCTTCGAGAGAGTCACGCCAATCCCATTGTTGGCCAGATAGCCCACGTGTTGGAAAGTTGTTCTCAAACTGCATTCACTTAGACAGTTAGGCGACCCAGTGGATGTTTATATTTCAGTACTTTATTGGCATGTTTATATGTATCTTGTTACGTCCCTCTGAGGACCTGGTCCCTTTCCAGATATGGACGAGCAGGAGTACCCACAGGAGTACGGACCTGGACCTGACACTACGTACCTGACTGAGGAGGTCTTACCCTCTGAGTATCTGTGATTTATTTTTACTATTTTTTTGTTGCTACTTCAGTATAGTCATTTTATTGTGGATTTGTTTCCACTCGACTATCAGACTTGGTACTCATCTTGATATATTATTCAGCTCTTTATTCCTACTTATTATTTGTGCGGTGGATGAGATATAGATTATGTGTGACTTGTTGTGATAGTATATTACCACTGATGGATTGCATATTCATGTACAGGGTACGTGTGTATATGGTTTCCATATATTGGAGTTCATATACATACGTCTGGACGTGTTACGTATTCCTAGTCCTACGTTTTTGGGATTGGGGCGTGACATATTTTTGGTGGTGGCCCATGCTGGTTTGGAATATATTGTCTTGGTTACGTAACTGTACCAAACAAGCCTACATATAGGAATAGAGTATAAGGATCTCATCCATGCTTGACTAAAACCTCATTCTTCCTTCCCACCATCCTATAATTGGATAACCAAAGTTTTACGCCAAAGACCCTTACACTTGTTGGCGTAAAAGCCAAATAACTATCTTATTGGCCTAAAAAGCCAAACCATGGAGAAAATTGCCTATTTTATGCTGCAGTATGTCTACTTTACGCTGCGGTTATGACAACTGCTACCCACGTTCCCTTAGTCTTCTAAATCTACGTATGCCACGTATTCCTTTATAAGATCTTGACATACAAACCATGTAGGTAACTGTCCCTGCGTAAACTTGAAGACTCCTGAATAATAGATAACTAGCGTAGAATAACCTGATTAGGCGTAAAATGTAAGGATAGGATGTGAGCGTATTTGTCATAATCTTAGTTTTTCCAGTCGTGACCAGTTAGAACCAGATCTCTTGCATTAAATACAGAGATATACCTCGTGCCCTGTGCAGAAATAGCTTTTGATGTGGCGTCTAATTTTGTCTCATCTTGAGCGTAAAGACTCATTTCTGTAGGCGGCGTATTCAGAAGCCTCAACTTTTCTTCCTTTTAGATGCGTAAACACGACTTGTATCATTAATATGTCACTAAACGATAACCTGGGTCTCTGTGCAAAATTATCATCACAGCCGTCCTCTCGATCATCGTGCAGTACTTTGTCAGATGTCAGGTTCACTGATTTGATTGACAAATTCATCCAAGGAATACAAAGAAGAGTTCCTCGTGCGACTTTATGCTACAATGTACTTTACGCAGAAAGTATAGCAAACTTTACGCAGACATAATTTTTACACAGATAAATCTTTTTCGCACAGACCTTTTTACGCGAGCTCTTTTATACGGATAGACTTTATGCAGCCAGATTTTTCTCCATAGAACTTTTACGCAGACTGTTACCCAGACAATTATGAAATCCTACTTTACGCCAAACTTTTTTGAATCTCTGTTTTACGCAGACAGTTCTAAAGCCTTACTTCACGCTTCTCTACTTTATGCGGATAATTCTGAAACCATGTTTTACGCCGACAGTTTTGAAACTCTGTTTCCCACAGAAAAATTTCCCAGCGTATTTCATACTCCTACACTCTATGTAATGCTTGCCACCTGTTTGATTCCTGTACTTCTTCTAAACGTTGTGTACATCACCTGCAGAGAGATGGATATGCAGAAGGGATGTACTGTCGCCGATGGTGACACAACTCCTGGAGTCAATGGTCAGACTCAAGGAGAGACCTCAACAATTCCTAGACTTCTTGGACCAGATGGACAGATTCACAATCTAGTTCCATCTAATCTTCCTGTTCCACCTAATGGGAACCTTCCATTCTCATCGACACCGCAGGATGTCTAGGCACAACTGTTCCAATTCTTCCAGATGATAATGTAGGAACAACAACAACAGGCCGCCATACTAGATGCAGAGCAGAGACAACAAGCTGCAGAAGAGAGACAAGAGTTCCTAGCATCACTTAAAAGGATGGCTGCAAAGACTACTGTACCAGCTCAAGCACTAGCTCCAGTACCTCGAGCTAGAGTTGGTTTAGTAAAGGACTTTGTACAAATGGGTCCGAGGTCGTACAAAGGTATTGAGAGCCCAAAAGAAACTACCAACTGGATTACTCACACTCGAAAGTTATTAGAGGCATCACAGCTACCTGCAGACCTATGGATGACAGGTGTGAGGACGTTTCTAGATGGTAATGCTCATCACTGGTGGAAATCCTTGGAACGCCAACTGGGTACGTACCAGACATGGGAGCAGTTCCTGGAGTGCTTTGAAAGGAAGTACTTCCCTAACACCGTCAGAGATGTATTGTATGGTCAGTTTCTCCACCTGGAGCAGGGAAACCAAACAGTGGACGAGTACGATGCTGAGTTTAGTCGCCTTAGTAAATATGGTGCTGCACTTATACCAAATGACTTGGCCAAAGCTAAGAGGTTTTATCGCGGACTGACTCAGGAGCTACAACACTATACTAGCTCCCAGTCCCGGATCTCTTATGCCGAGTTACTAACAGAAGCCAGATTACAAGAAACCATTAGTAAAGAAAAAGGAGGTCAGCTGAGGATACAACAAGGACCGACAAGGACACAACAAGGAGGACCTATTAGACGTCATTTAGCTCAGCAATAGTAGTACCAACACAGAGCAGGACCGTACCAGATCCCAGAGAAACCCCAATGCAATTATTATGGTAGATGCGAGCACATCTCAAGGGACTATCGGGTCCGTTTGGGATAATATATGAGATGTGGTTCCGGACAGCATATATTGAAAGACTGTCCTATGCAACAGGCATCGATACTTCCACTGCCAGCACAGAGGCTAGTGCTTCCAGCACCGAAGCTAGCTCAGCAGACGATGAGACCAGGAGCACCTCGACCTCCAGTAGCAGGGGGATTTCAACAAGTACCACCGCTACCTACACAAGAGGATCAATTCACCAGGGCTAGACAGGGAAATCCACAGAGGAACGGACAAGCTTTTGCAATGGAAGTGGATGACATGAATCAGGAGATTGATGTCATAGCAGGTATTACTCTTGCTTTTACTTTTTCTGCTGTGACATTGTTTGATACGGGAGCCACCCACTCATTCATATCATCTAGTTTTATTGCCAAACACAACATTGACTCTACACCTTTACCTAGTTGTATTAGAATTCTTACCGGAGGAGGAGTTGTACCTATTAGTAGAATTTGTAGATTGTGTCCTATAGTGATACGTGGCAGAGAGATGAATGCCCGACTCTTAGTCCTTTCTATGCCAACTTTTGATATTGTGCTTGGAATGGACTGGCTAAGCAAGTACCATGCTTTCTTCGATTGCTTTGGAGGAAGTATTCTTTTCAAAGTACCATGCCAGCCTGAACTTGAGTTTGCACGAGGATCCACAGAAATCCTTGATGGTATACAGCTCGTAATGGATGATGTTGTCTATCACCCCATTATTTTAGAATTCTAAGACGTCTTTCCAGAAGAATTACTAGGACTACCCCCAAACAGAGATGTAGAATTTTCGATTGAATTGACACCAGGAGCAGCACCCATAGTATCACATGTTTATAGACTGGAGAAGAAGGAGATGGATGAACTAAAGACACAGTTAAAAGGACTAGAAGAGAAAGGTTTCATCCGACCAAGTGCATCACCCTAGGGAGCACCATTGTTTTTTGTACTAAAGAAGGATGGGTCAGTGCGTATGTGCATTGACTATAGAGCCTTGAATGTAGTAACAATGAAGAATAGATATCCACTGCCATGTATTGATGACCTCTTTGATCAGCTTAGTGGAGCCAAGATGTTCTCAAAGATAGATTTGAGATCGGGATATCACCAGGTGAAGGTACGGAAGGAGGACATTTCGAAGATCGTATTCAGGACAAGATATGGGCACTGCGAGTTTCTTGTCATACCATTTGGATTGACCAATGCTCCAGCTATATTTATGGACTTAATGAATCGAGTCTTCCATCAGTATTTGGACCAGTTCGTGGTCGTCTTCATAGATGATATACTTGTCTATTCAAAAAGCCACGAGGAGCACCTACGGATTGTTCTAAAGACCTTGAGGAGAGAGCAGTTGTATGCAAAGCTCAGTAAATGTGAGTTCTTCTTGGACAAAGTTTCATTTCTTGGACATGTTGTTACAGGAGATGGCATTTCTGTTGATCCAGAAAAGATCTCGGCAGTCGAGACATGGCTTGTTCCTAAATCAGCAGCGGAGGTGAGAAGTTTCCTTGGACTTGCAGGATATTACCGACGGTTCATGGAAAACTTCTTAAGGATAGCAACACCTATGACTCGGTTGACTTGCAAAGATCAAGAGTTCATATGGACCAACGGATGTCAAGCCGCTTTCGAGGAGTTAAAGAAGCGACTGACTTCAGCACCAATATTGACTATTCTATCAGGATCAGGAGGCTATGTGATCTACAGTGACGCATCAGGGAAAGGCTTGGGATGCGTATTGATGCAGCATGGCTAGGTGATTGCATATGCATTTAGACAATTATGAGTACATGAGAAGAATTATCCAACTCATGACTTGGAACTTGCAGCCGTTGTATTTGCTCTAAAGTTATGGAGACATTACTTATATGGGGAACGAGTAGAAATATATACAGACCATAAAAGCCTCAAGTATGTCTTCACACAGAAGGAGTTAAATATGAGGTAACGTCGATGGCTAGAGTTGATAAAAGATTTCAAAATAGAGCTATATTATCACCCAGACAAGGCTAACGTTGTAGCAGACGCATTAAGCCGGAAGCCATCAGCTTACTTCTTGACAACACAAAAAGAATTATTAAAGGACTAGCCTTGACATTGAAGTGATATTACCCAGAGCGGACGGGACACTAGCCAACTTGCAAGTACAATCATCACTAGTAGAGAGAATCAAGGCAACATTGCCTACCGACACCAGATTCAGAAGATTAAAGGAAAGAACAAAGGCCGGAGAACAGACAGGACTGCACATTCATGATGACGGGACATTAAGATGTGGTGATCGTCTATATGTTCCCAATGGAGGGATTCGACAAGAGCTGATGAAGGAATCTCATAGTTTGATATATTCTATTCATCCTAGAGGCACCAAGATGTATCATGATTTACGATAGCACTTTTGGTGGTATGGAATTAAAAGGGAGATAGCTCACTTTGTAGCTAAACGTTTGGTATGTCAACAAGTAAATGCGGAGCACCAGAGAACAGCAGGGTTATTGCAACCACTTCCGATTCTAGAGTGGAAATGGGAGCACATCACTATGGACTTCGTCACGGGTTTTCCCAAGAGTCCAAGTGGAAGCGATGCAGTATGGGTAATAGTGGACCAACTCACCAAGTCAGCCCATTTCTTGTCTTTTAGAGTTGGCCAATCTACAAAAGCTTTGGCTGACTTATATATGAGGCAGATCGTGAGATTGCACGACGTACCAGTCAGCATTGTATCAGACAGAGATTCGTGCTTTACACATCACACTTTTGGAGGAGCATGCAAGAAAGCCTTGGAACTCGTCTAAAATTCAGTACATCTTATCACCCGCAAGCAGATGGGCAGTTAGAGCATACTATTCAGACACTGGAGGATATGTTGAGGGCTTGTATGTTAGACTTTGGAAGATTATGGGAGGACCACCTATACCTTATGGAATTTTTTTACAACAATAGCTATCAAGCGAGCATCCAGATGGCTCCGTTTGAAGCATTGTATGAAAGAAAATGTAGGTCTCCTATGTGCTGGAGTGACGTAGGAGAACGTCAAATTTTGGGACCAGAGTTAGTGGTCAACACCGTGGAGACAGTTAAGAATATACAAGGACACTTGCGAGCAGCGCAAGACAGGAAGAAACAGTGGGCATACCTTCATCGTCGTCCCTTGGAGTTTCAAGAGGGCGATCATGTCTTCTTGAGGATATCACCTACCAGAGGCACTATTCGATTCGGAGGGCGCGGCAAGTTGAGTCCAAGGTATATTGGACCATTTGACGTGCTAGAGAGAGTGGGAGAAGTAGCATATCGACTTGCGCTACCACCTTCACTTGAGGGAGTACATAATGTATTTTAAGTGTCGCAGCTCAGGCGATATGTGGCAGACAGCAGTCATTTTCTCGACCATTCGGAGATCACCATTGGGCCGAGCTTGTCATATCAAGAGCAACCCGTGGAAATCCTTGATCGTCGAGAGAAAGTATTGAAGAACCAGTCTATTTCTTTGGTCCGCGTGGCATGGAAGCATGGTGCACCAGGAGAATCTACTTGGGAGCGCGAGGATGACATGCGCAAACATTTTCCGAACCTATTCACAGACCAAGGTATAAATTTACTTTGTTAATTTATATCCTATACCATTCTTGACTTTCTACTGTGACTTAGTTTTAATCTCGAGGACGAAATTTTTATAAGTTGGGTAGAATGTAAAACCTCAAATTCTGAAAATCATATTAATTATTTATGGTAATTATGAGCAAAATAAAGGAGATAGATTTTAGTTAATATTTAATTAAGGTGTTTGTGCATCTAGGGGGATTTATGGAGCCATTATAAAATTTTTCTAATTTATTCCATGTAGAAGACCCTTTGGGCAGTTGCTACCTTAATCGTATACACCAATATAAATTTTTTTAGAATTTTCTATGTATAAATAGGTATATATATATATATATATATATATATATATATATATATATATATATATATATATATATATATATATATATATATATATTATTAATAAGAAAAAGGAATATGAAAAAGAAAGAAAAGAAAATAGAATTCCTTAATGGATTCAAACCATACCCTATTATCTACCCAAACTCGTTTAGCCCCACCCGAACCCGTGTAAAGTAGGAAAACAGCAGCAGCTCACCCCGCGTATACTTTCCTTCTCCGCGCGTAAATATCAGCAGCAGTAGCAAACCAACTTCTTTTTCTTTCCGTACGTGTAAGCTTCTCATTCCACCGCTCCTTAACACTATTATTACTAAACAATCCTCAACCGAAACCTAAGCCAATGGAAGGAAACAACAGCAACAACAATAGTTTCTAAAATACTAAGTTTCCCCGCCGTCTCTCTCCTTCTATATATATTACAAACTCTTCTAAAAACTCTAATCCCAATTCTTCCATCAAACTTTTAACACAATATTGGACGTGCACTATACAGAACTTGCTCGACAAGTATACCTTGCCATGGTACTATTATTTACATTCCATATGATGCCTGATCCTGTTTTTATTTATGTATTTGCATTGGACCTTGTTCATGAGACCACCCTAGTATTATGGAGTATCATAAGATTCATTGGTCGTGACACAGTTGTTACACGAGTTATGAGTCTCATATAGATCCCGGACTACGTATTGGGTTGGCCGCCTGTACGTATGAGCCGTGCATTAGGGATAATTGCTGATAGAAACTTTGTATGCTAGTAGACCTGGCAGTTATTTAGAGGTTTATCGTGTCATGGATGTGGCATGCTTAGATCATGGGGTGGGGAGAACAATAAGTAAAGCGTTTGGGCTCCTTTGCACTTTTCTCCTGTACGCCCGGATTCTCCACCGGAGAAACGGGTGATGATGACCACAATATATTTACAGGCGGCCTCTGCCGTTCAAAAGACGACATGCTTTTAGGCCCCTGATTCTCCGAGAGAGTCACGCCAATCCCATTGTTGGCCAGATAGCCCACGTGTTGGAAAGTTGTTCTCAAACTGCATTCACTTAGACGGTTAGGCGACCCAGTAGATGTTTATATTTCAGTACTTTATTGGCATATTTATATGTATCTTGTTACGTCCCTCTAAGGACCTGGTCCCTTTCCAGATATGGACGAGCATGAGTACCCACAGGAGTACGGACCTGGACCTGACACTACGTACCTGACTGAGGAGGTCTTACCCTCAGAGTATCTGTGATTTATTTGCACTATTTTTTTGTTGCTACTTCAGTATAGTCATTTTGTAGTGGATTTGTTTTCACCCGACTATCAGACTTGGTACTCATCTTGATATATTATTCAGCTTTTTATTCCTACTTATTATTTGTGCGGTGGATGAGATATAGATTATGTGTGACTTGTTGTGACAGTATATTACCGCTGATGGATTGCATATTCATGTACAGCGTATGTGTGTATATGGTTTTCATATATTGGATTTCATATACATACGGCTGGGCGTGTTACATATTCTTAGTCCTACGTATTTTGGGACAGGGGCATGACAGTATGTATACCTGGTCCTACATATTTTGGGACTGGGGCATGACAGAAGAAGAATTCGATGTTATTCGTGGCCTTAACCGAAATGTACAATTGTCGCACTGGGATCTTCTTTACCCCTGGCGGGGAGATGGGACTCGCCCTTTACGAGATGTACGTTGTTTCACGGTTGCCCTGGGACGAGGAGCCTTATGAAGAGTACACACCTGATAACGAAGAATTCAAGGAGTTGGAGGAACAACATCCGGGGTTTCTTGTGGTGTATCGGGAGTTGTTGTGTCACTAAAGAACCTATCAGCAGACCTCGGAGAAGAGGGCCAAAAGCACGGAGGCGACGTTACCCCATACCACTGCCTGGATCCATCATCTTTTTGAAATTGCATCTTCGGGCCAGGTCACCGTTCGAACACCACGATCTTACACCGTCATCCTTGATCTGGCGAGCATCACTAAGAGAACAACTATAACCAGTGAGGGGTTTGGTTGCTCTGGCGATACTTTCAGCTATTTTTATCAAGATAACCAGCCATTGTCGAAAAAATCCATGCTGGTTGCATTCTTTATGGTATGGCTACAAAATTGCTTAGTCCCAGGAGGTTATTGGTCTATTGAGAGGGCCAGCCGCAACCTCATCCTCCCTACTGTGAAGTTGGCTTTTGGTCACTGCCTTGCCTTACTCCAAGCAATGGTCTACAGCATCCATCACAGACTTCATGCTTTTACCAGCAAGATGCTGGCCCATGACGGTCCTGAGAATTTCAACCGGGTCGAGATGCCTTATCATTATTTAATATGGTGGTTGCTAATGCACTACCCATCTCTAATGAGTCCTGGCCTCGAGGGGATAACGACGGAAGACGACGGCTTCATTCGTCGATATGGTGGGATACCTTGGGCTCATACTACGGTTCTCGCGTGTCGGCATGTACTCTCCTATATGGCAATTTTTTTTTGTCTCGGTCCCAAAATTCACCTAGGATTGGGTAAATATAGTTTATTGTGATGGTGGTGTTGACCGTCAGGTCTTATCTCTGAGGCTCTTCAGTTGGTTACTCTCCATCCAACCTTCGTATTTAGTGTACCAGAATTGAAACATTTTCTTCTTGGAACCGTATCTGCCGAGTAGGTTTGCTCGCCAGTTTGGGTACATCCAACTCATGTTGAGCAATCCCAGCCTATGTCTTGGTTTTGAGGGTAACCTTCTTGATGTGGCTCGAGCCTGGGATTATTATTCTGCCACCAATACCCATGTTTGATTCATGCTTGTAAAAGCATAACAAATATGCATCTATGCGACCCTACGCCCCAAAATAAAAACTTAGAAGAAATCAGGCTGCAGAGTGACCCTGCGGCCCAAAATGATGACATCCATGCGTCCCTAATCAGCCAAAGCAGTTTGGCCGCAGAAGGACCTAACGTGGCATCCTGTCAGCAGGATAGTCTAAGACACAAAATTCTGATGAAAATGATTTTTTGATTGCCTTAAAATATGTGAACACTCTAAACGACAGAAGTCTCACGTCAACACAGAACTTCACTCTCGATTAGGTGTAACGCCATGTGGATAGCACAACAAGGGCCTCATGTGTCCCAGACTATATACGTCCAATGTGTCCCTAGCCCCATGCGTCCCAGGTTCCATGCGGTCCTATGCGTCTCTGGCCACATGTGCCCCAAACTCCATCTGTCCCCTGCGTCCCTGGTCCCCTACGTCCCTGGCTCTATGCGGTCCCATGCGTATTTGGCCCTAGGCATCCCAGACTCCATGCGGTCCATGCGTCTCTGGCCCCATACGTCCCAGACTCCATGCATCCCAGGAGTCTCTGGCCACATGTGTTTCAGACTCCATGAAGACAAAATCTTGTTGTTACGACAAGAGTGATTCTCTTCAGCCAAGTGTGGACTATGTGTCAAGTTAACCAAGTCACCCCATTAAGGATGAGAACCACCCAAATCTTCAGCAACAAAAAATCCAACAAGCGCCCGCATGGCAGCTCGAACTGGTCACGGTTACAGCTACGCCCTGTTAAGAAGGGACACGTGGCACCTCCGACATCCATGTGGCCCAACATGGATGGCTATCTGCGAATATACATTCAAGCGAACATAGATGGCTATAAATAACAGGGTACCACATCAATGCAAAAGACGGGATGGCTATCTATGAACATACACTCAAGCGAGAGAGAAGAGCCCCTACATCGGATCGTCCACAGAGTAAAAAGAGTTGCTACACTCCTAACCCTCCATCGTCACCCCCCAGAAAACAAATTTGTACTTAGATTGTCTTCTAGGACCTCTTTATACTCTCTTTTCGTTTGTTAATTAAATTAAGTTCTTTCTTAAAGACTTTCGAATTTAATGGCGAAAAAGGTGGCCCCTCTGCTAGGGACCTCCTTCTCCTCTGATGAGAAGTTGGTGATGCAGTCTGATGCGGCCAAGATTGGCTCAATGCGAAAGATGTCACGCCCCAGTCCCAAAATACGTAGGACTAGGAATACTTATGCATGCCAGCCGTATGTATATGGAGACTCCAATATATGGAAACCATAACACATACGTACGCTGTATTATGAACAATAATTCATAAGTGGTATATATTTGTCATAAGTCACAGGGCATAACTAAATCTCATCCGCAGAATCAAATAGAAATGAATAACCTATCAACTATATAACTAAATCAAGTATAAGATGCTTGATAAGAACAAGTAGTTGGGTGGAGACAAATCCACTACCAAACTAGAATATAAAAGTAAACATAATAAGTACATCTAATGAACAATGAGGCTCGAAGAGAAGACCTCCTCGAGAGAGAACGAAGTAGCAAGTCCTGATCCATGCTTCTGCGAATAGTCATGATCGTCTACACCAGAAAAGGGACCAGGTCCTCAGAGGGACGTAATAAGATACATAGAATTATGCCAATAAAGTACTGAAAATAAACATCCAAAAGGTCGCCTAACCATCTATGTGAATGCACTTTGAGAATAACTTTCCAACACGTGGGCTATCTGGCTAAAATGGGATTGGCATGATTCTCTCGGAGAATCAGGGGCCTAAAAAGCATGACATCTTTTGAACGTCAGAGGCCACCTGTAGATAATATAGGGGTTATCATACCACGCATCTCCGGCGGAGCGTGCAGGTTACACAAGGAAAGTGCAAAGGAGCCCAAACGCCTTACTTGTTATTCTCCCCACCCCATGCTCTATTCATGCCATATCCATGACATAATAGTACCTCTAATAACTGCTAAGTCTTCTAGCATGCAAATTCTATCAGCAGTTATACCCTATCGCACGTCCCATACGTACAGGTGGCCAGCCCGTCACGCAAGTCCGTGTTCTACATGAGACTCACACTCGTGTAACAGATGTGTCACGGCCAATGAAACTTAATGATGCCTCCAAATCATGTGGTGGTCTCGTAAAACTAGGTCGACATACATAATATATAATAAAGACAAAATATAACGCCACCGTCATTGCACCCAAGTTATTCTTGGACGCGCAGTTTATATAGCAGTTTAAAATATATAAACTAAATAACAGAAATAAAATAAATGCACCATATGGAATGTAAATCATAGTAAAATGGCAAGGTATACTTGCCTGGCAAGAAAGCTGCGTAATGTAAACGTCCATGTGTCAAGTACAGAGGATCAGAAACTATGGCCTCCGAATAAACGTCTACGGATGCTGAAATAAATATCACCAATATTTCCAGAATAAGCGAGATAGATAAAAAATACTACCCTTTCGTCCAATTTGGACACAGGGATAAAACGGTAATTTCGGGTCAAAGCGGGTCCACTAGTGGGTCTACTTTGCACCGAAATACGTGCCAGAGGTAAATGTCTCTAAATGGAACAAATTATAGGTTAAACAAATTCTAAACGACGATACGAACTCAACGGTATATCCAATTTTGGATTCCGGTGAGCCGATCATAAATTTGCACTTCAAGTCAAACCGTGGGGCCCGCAAATAGGCGGCTTGGTCAACTGTCTCAGAATCACGTAAAACTTGCATTACAAGACTACATGATACTACGAATCTAATGGCGCAAGTTTCGTCACATTCCGACGAGCATACACAAAATGGGGTGGTGTTTTGTAAAAGTCGCGATACGGAAACTTTTTGCGGATACGGGTTGATTCTGACGCGCACACACGTCCGAATCAACTTTCGCAAAATCCTATACGTCAGGATATACCATACGCACCTTTTAGTATAATTGTTACGCGATGAGGCGGTCCTATTTGGTGGGACGCACTCCGTATCATAAAATTTTAGTTTTAAAATATCAAGTTTTTGGTTATTTTAGAGGTCGAATAATTTGACAGATAAAACGAATTAATAAAAACTAAAAGAACAAAAAAATTCTCGGTTATATTGAGAAGAAAACCCTTCAATTAGATTTTGAAAATATTAAACAGGTTGATGGCAAATTAGGCATGAACATAGAAGTTTGGGTTAAAATTATGGATTATTTTTGGTCAGTTTTTCGGCCAACTTTCGGTCGAATTTTCGACCAATCTAGGACATGAAAACTCATCCCGCTTGAAGGAAATCCTAGAGGGTTAGGTTGTGAATGTACACGGATAAACCGCTCAAGAAAAGGATGAGATATGAGAGAGATATCATATCGGGAAGATGGGCTCGGGCTGCTGTACACTACGTGCGGGGGTGGACGACGGCTACTACGGCTGCGCGGGGCAGCGGCCGGAGGTCGGGGCGTGGTCGCCGGCATCAGGGGGTGTCGGCTCTGAGGTCGGGGCTAGGGTTAGGGTTTAGGTTTTATTGTAATATATATATATATATATATATATATATATATATATATATATATATATATATATATATATATATATATATATTTTAGAGGTAGGAAGAGGGACAGAGCCGCGTAGGGGGGGTGGTTTCCGCTGGGTTGGGTTGCTGGGTAGTTTAGGAAGTTTAGGAGTCGGGTTTAGTTATATAGGAATTGGTTAGTTAGGTATAGGTTTTTATATTAGGTATTTTTGTTTTTCTTTTCTTTTGTTTTGTTTTATTAACCTTCTTATTATTATTATTATTATTATTATTATTATTATTATTATTACTATTATTATTATTATTATTTATTATTATTATTATATTTTTTTTATACATATTCACATATATAAATTAGGTTATAAAAAATCCAAAAAGAATATTTGCACACAAAATAAATTCTAGAAATTTTACTTTGTAAAACTTTAATAAAATATTTATAAAATAATTTATAATTAATAATTAGATATTTATCTAGTTATATAAATCAAATAACTGTATTATCTAATTAACTAAGTAAATAACTAAATGGTTATCCACAAAATAGGATAATAGTAAATAATATGCAATTCTATAAAAAGGAAAAATGCCTAACTTGGTACGGGATTTTATGTCCTACTAATTGTAGAAAAGTTGGGATAGAAAAATAACCACAATTAAATTATATATATAATATCTAAATACTTAACACTTAATCTAGGGTTGTTACACTAAGGTCATACTAATATCAAGGGATCAAATTTTTGTGCCACAAAAAGATCCTACAGGTAGTGTCTCCTGTGTAGGCTATTTCCTATGATGGGCGATACAGATTTTTGGGCCATCCTATATTATTAATATCCAAACCACGGTGAAGTGTCCTAATAAATTACTGGGTTTTAGTTGATTTGAAAAATAATCTAAAACAAATACAAGAAATATAAAATACACACAAGATACCTATTTTTGGGTGAGGAGGTTTACAAAAGATGCTGGTAGTTCGCTTCGACCAGCAAGTGTTCAAAGAAATGCTCTCGGAAGGAAGTGCTAGTCCTTCGCCAAGGCTAGCCAAACCCAAGAAGACCCGTAGGAAGTGGGTAGCAAAGGCCCTTGCGCCTCGCCCAACTGCGAAGAAGACACTTCTCGCCTCTTACTCTGTTGCTGATGATGGTCGTCAGGCGAACACCCAGGACGTCCACGTTCATGCGGCATCCCCATCTGACCCATAAACTGCTCAGCACCCAGACTCTGGCAGAGGAAAATACTATAATATCAGACGTTCTGGTGCTGAGGTAGGTACTATGTGACCAAGAAGGAGGCCGCATAAGACTGACCATGCGATACTAGCTCACAGCCGCAGGCAGACGGCCGTATGCGGTCCTGAAAGCAACAGAAATTCTATTTCCAACCGCATCTCATGCGACACAGATCCTATACTGCTCGCCCAGAATAGAAAAAGACCAAACTTGGACTCTTTGTACTATGCGTCTGCAGGTGCTAAGTCAAAGAAGCCTGGGGCAGAAGGCATCGTTAACCATTATACGGGCTCCTGATGGAAAGCTATATAAGATTGCCTCATGCGTCTAGCTCGCAGCGGCAAATGGAAAGCATCGGTCTCAAAAGTCTTTCACTGACTATCCGAGGAAAGTTCTTATAAGAACCTCAGACCAGGAAGCAAATACAACACCTACACACAGGTGCTCTCGATCCTTCCGGGCCACAAAAATGGTACAAAGGTGGAACAACCCCTGCTTAACTTGCGTAATATGATTAATCACAAGCGCAAGGCGAAGGAAATAATTTTGGCCGATGAAATATCCTTTCCAGGGCATCACTGTACCAAGATCATTATTAATTGCTGCTGCAACACAGTAGCAACACCCACAAGCAGGCAGTCGGCCTTCCAGCGACTGTACCAAAAATCACCTATCCGGCAACAACCAGAAGATCAGGTGGAAGTGCAAGAGAAGGAGGAGCTGCCCTTTGCCTCATGCTACTCGACTCGGAAGCTTCCCGCTACTAAGGGAGGAAAAAAGTTAGGTACTTCCAGTCCGTCGCTCTCTACTAGTGCGTTGCAAAGGCGACTACCAGGAGGACCTGTAGAAGGTGTCTTCCAAAGCACCCGCTCGAAGAAGAAGCTCCCAGCCACTGGGGGTAGTTCTTCCTCAGAACTACTGGGGGTTGTGCAAGATAGGGGTGGTAATCCCCAGATCTATACAATAATCTGGCATTCTGAGGAGCTAGCGATTTTTAAGGAACAGACACCGGGGGTAGCCACCCTCACCAAGGAGACATAGCCTCCTACGCTGTGGGTAGTATTTCATCAGAGTCCGAGCAGTATGCAATACTACTAGCTCTCCCCGACGCATATTTACCATAAGAGTCTGAGGCAAAAAGTGCTACGTCAACCGTCCCTTCCTACTCGTCTCATGAAAGAACGACATATATGGCAGAGGACGACAACGAAGGCCCCAGTGATCGGCAGTGCCTCGAAACCCTCAAAACCCTATAAGCCATGATGTACACTATGAGCGGGTCAATGCAAGCCTTGACCCAAGCAGTGCTAGACATCAAGGAAACTTTAGCCTCCCAACCACAAAGGGCCTCAGGATAAGACCTTGGTACTAATGCAAATTCAAATGCAACCGCTCTCCCCGTTGGTGGTCTTTATGCTCTACCAGGGTCGTCTGCTCCTCCCGCAACAGATGAAGCTAAGGAAGCGATGAAGGTGGTCCGAGAACTTTGAGCCCGTATAGATTTTATGAGCAATCGGGACTCACTCCGGGATCTCGGGGTACGGCAGCCATATCCGCTGGAATGGAGGGATGTACCATATCCTCCCAAGTATAAAACCTTCAATATTGACACATTTGACAGGAAATCCTTCTCCGCCGGTATATAAGCTACTTTGAAACTATGATGGGGCACCTACCCCACATCGATGCTATCCTCACTAGGCTCTTCGTCTGGGCTTATCCGGGGTGGCTTTCGACTGGTTTTGTAGCCTCCAAGATAACTATATCTCATCATTCGACGACCTCAAGAGTATTTTTCTCCAAGGATTCTATGAGGCGGGAAGTGACATAACTATGTCCTCCCTGATGGACGTTGCCTAGTGTAAAACCCCTATTCCTAGAAACCGTATTTACCCTTTTTAATTATTAATTATTAATTTAATTACAGAAATTAGTGACTAATTAGGAGAAATAGATTTTATTTAATTTTTATTTTAGGTGTTGGTGAACTTAGGGGATTTATGGGGCCATTAGGAATTTTTCCGAATTTATTTCATGTAGGAGATCCTTTGGATAGTTGCTAGCTTAATAGTATGTATTAATATAATTCTAGATTTTTCTATGGGTATATATATATATATATATATATATATATATATATATATATTTATATATATATATATATATATATATATATATATATATATATACCTATATATTTAAAAGAAAAAGAAATGGAAAAAGAAAATAAAAAAAGAAAAAAATATATTGGATCCTTAGACCCGCTACCCACACATCCTAACCCGCTAACCCCTAAATGTACACAGACCCGCTTGGCCCCTTGTTAGCTAGCAATAACCACCCGCACCCCCTTTGGTTAGCAGCACCCGGCCTTTAGCAACAGCCAGCAACAACAACTAGCGTGTAAGACCCCCCCCAAGCCGCGCGTCCAACCCCATGACCCACGAACAAACTCTCTCCCCTTTGCTATATATATAATCTTATTTCAAGCAAAACCCTAACCCTAGATCATCCTTTCTCCTCCTCTTCCCATCTAGACCTGAACGCCGCTGCCACCGCAGCCAGAACCATCTCCCAGGCCGTCCAGAACCGACCCCGACGACCGCGACCCCGCGCACCCCGCGCGCTGCAGTTTTAAACAGCGAAGTACTTGTGTTCCAGCATTATTTTCCGTCACCTCGCTCAACCAAACGCCACCCCGTCTTCACCGGTACGCTCACCACTTAACCCTCTTCAATATCTGTATGATAGTAGACCTTGAATAGCGCGTAACCCTAGGCAAAAATAGCGTCAAATTTGGCAGAAAATGACAATTTCTGGGTATCGCAGAAAACTACGGTAATCACCTATGTTCCCTGATTCGTATCTCCCACCACAGAGATCCGAATCTAATTTTAATTTTTGGTATACGAAGACCTCTTGACCTAGTTTAATTTCTGTTAAATAATATTAGATTATTAACTGCTGTAGGTAGAATTAAATTCTTTGGAAAACCCTAAAAACATAATTTTTTGAGATTTCTAAAAGTTGTGAAACGGAGCGCGCCCCGCCAAACGGGACCGCCCTGCCATATACCAAGTATACCAAACGGTGTGCGTAGTATACTCGGACATGTGAGAGTTTGCGAAAACTGATTCGGATGCGTGTGAGCGTCGAAATTAGCCCGTATCCGCGGACAATCCTCGTGTCGCAACTTTTGTGAAAGCTGTGCGTATTTTGTGCACGCTAGTCAGATTGTGACAAAACTTGCGCCACTGGACTCGTGGTAACGCGCTGGTCTTGTGACCCAATTTTCACGCAATTCTGAGACAGTTGACCAAGTCGCCAATTGGCGGGCCCTTTGGTTGACTTTTTGGGCAAAATTGTGTTCGGCCCATCGGAATCCATATTTGGACATACCGTTGGGTTTGTACTGACTTTTAGAGTTCGTTTGACCTATAATTTATTCTATTTAGAGACTGTTACCCTTGGCACGCTTTTTGGTGTTCGGCCCATCGGAATCCACATTTGGACATACCGTTTGGACCCCACTTTTACTAGAAATTACCGTTTTACCCCTGTGTCCAAATTGGACGAAAGGGAAGTACTTTCTAGCTATTTTGCTTATTCTAGAAACGTTGGTGATATCTATTTCAGCATCCGGGGACATTTTTTCTTAGGCCATAGCTTCTGATCCTGTGTGATTGACATCTGGATGTTATATTTTGCAGCTTTCTTGCCAGGCAAGTATACCTTGCCATTGTACTGTTATTTATATTCCATATGTTGTATGCATATTTATTTTCTGTAGTTAGTTCATATATTTTCAGTGTTATACAAAATATGCGCGACGGAATCGTCGCGATATATTTTTATTTACGTATTTGCATTGACCTTGTTTATGAGACTACCCCATTATCATGTAGCATCATTAGGTTCATTTGACTGTGACACATTTTTACATGAGTTGTGAGTTTCATATAGATCACGGACGTACGTATTGACTGATCATCGGTACATGTGGGCCGTGCGTTAGGGATGACTGTTGATAGAAACTTTATATGCTAGAAGACTTATCAGTCATTTAAGGTCCATGGACATAGCCTATTGTAGTACGATGGCCCAATCCTTGTCCTTGTTTGGTTGCAGGATTGGGCTAGGGTACTAAAGATAGGCTATGAACCAAATTGTGTCATGGATATGACATGCTTAGAGCGTGGGGTGGGGAGAACAACAAGTACCGCATTTGGGCTCCTTTGCACTTTTCTTATTATAACCCGGAAACTCCGCTGGAGATACGGGCGGTGATGACCCCTATACAATTGGCGGCCTCTGCCATTCAAAAGACGGTATGCTTTGAGGCCCCTGATTCTTCGAGAGAGTCATACCAATCCCATTTTATGGCTAGATAGCCCACTTGTTAGAAAGTTGTTCTCAAACTGCATTCACTTAGATGGTTAGGCAACCCATTAGATATTTATTTCAGTACTTTATTGACATGCTTTTATATATCTTGTTTTGTCCCTCTGAGGACCTGGTCCCTTTCCAGGTGTATCTATTCTTGAGTATTCGCAGGAGCGCGAATTCGGATGGTTACATTTGTTTCGAGGATGACTTCTCTTCGAGCCCCGTGGTCGTTAGCTGGTATTCTTTTATTGTGTTTATTGTGTTATACTTTTCCATTCGAGTTGGTAGTGGATTTATTTCCATCCAACTATCCTCCTTAGATACTTATATTGAGATCTAGTTTCATAGATACTAGTTATTTAATTATATTTGTTTTTCGTGGATGAGATTTAGATTATACCCTGTGACTTGTGACATATGTTTATACTACTTATGGATTAATATTTATATTACAGCGTACGTATTGATTTTGGTTTCCATATATTAGAGTTGCCATATCCATACGACTGGCATGCTTACGTGTCCTAGTCCTACATATTTTTGGGACTGGGGCGTGATATATTTTAGTGGTGGCCCATGCAGGTCGAGAGCATATTGTCTCGATTATGTTACTGTACCGAATAAGCCTGCACCTAGGAATAGAGTATAGGATCTCATCCATAATTGACTATGATTCGCTCTCCTTCCAGTCCATTCTATTTGATAATTGTATCATGCTTGATTCCTGTACTTTCCTGATAATTCCTTGAGTATAGCCCCCTTCTAGAATATAAAAGCCCCTGTTGTTAGATGATAAGTAGGATAATATTCCTATTAAGAGTATAACTAGAGTGTTGACACACCACTAAGTTTAGAATATCTAGTGAACCCTATAATTCCTTATCTATAGATTGGTTTACCATTATCCCTTGATGTATTATGAGGACTTGAGAGTAGTATAGACACTACTAGAGTTAGTTAGAAGTTTTTACCTTAATGTTTGACCCTAGTATTGAGGAACCAATAGAAAACCAAAAATTAAAAATTTGGACTGAACCTAACCTTAATAGTTAGATAGTATTGGAGAACTATAACCTTAGATCATTGTCTTATTATTAGTAGAAAACACCTTAGGAAGCCTAGAGAATGAATATAACATTTTCCATGATCATACCTCAACATAGAGATTAGTAAAGCATCTTTCCTTAGAAAACCATGATGCTATCTTGAGCCCTCTATTTTAATTTCATGTATTGCTCCTCTGCGACCATAGCGCTCGCTATTGTGCGATAACTTATTACCTTTTCTTCTCTTTATCTTTCAACTTGTGCCATCTGACACTTCTGATTATAGGCCAGGTGATTTTATTCTGTGTTAAGGACATATAGTTGCTAGGATTATAGTTGTTAATGTTAAATTTGAAATTATTGTGCTTAGTAGTTAGAACTTGATAGTTTTAAGTTATTCTGGTAGATTGCGACCTGATGATTATCCCTTAGTTTACAAAATTGCATAACTTGTACTCCCACCTCGATATGAGTTGTATTCCCTTTCCCTTGAGGCTAGTAACCTTTCCATTCTTACTATTGACGCTTGCTCTATAAGCGCTATGACTAAGACTTAAGACGACCATGACCTATGTATCGTAATAAGTACCAAGACCCCTTCTCGTAGACCTTAACAGGAGTTTCTACAGTATCCTTAAGACAGTACATTATTAGTTTAATTTTTATAAGTTGGGTAGTATGCCTCACAACATAGTATCACCTAGTCCTCTTGACCCATTATTGAAGTGTAACTAAACGACATTAACTGTATGCTAGCTTAAGATGACAATGTTTATTCAGACTGTAGAACTTAGAGGCTATACCTCTACTTTGTCGACTATCGACTTAGACAAGGAATTAGTATGACAAGTGTAGAGATTATAGAGTCTTATCTTTTTATGAACTTGAATTATTATGTACCTTCTTTCATCATAATCCAGCGTATTTATAATTGCTGTACTACCTTGACTTATGCTGCTATTATAGCCTAGTTTTTGCAAGCTTATTCTTTATCGAGCTTGTTCATGACATATATATTATTGGGGGGCCCATAATAATATATTTCAGAATCAGTGTATTAGGGACTAGCTAACCTTAGTGCGCTTGGTTCGCCCTTCGCATAACTATTTACGTGGATTGAGATATATAGTGATTAATAGACAAATGTACTTGCCCTCTAGCCATGTCTGAGCGTATCGTATCGGTTACATAACTGTACTAATACGAGCGTGCGAACAAAGAATTTCCAAAATAGGATTTTAGTCCACAACTGCCTTGACAATTCCAATTTGAATTCTTTAAATGCCTTGATCCCCATACTTCTATTCTATTACCTCCCCCTTGAACTCTTCATTATTGTTTTTCGTCTCCCTCTATTTCGGGAATACGAACACTCGTGCTTGGTATAAGTTTGACATAGAGATAGTACTAGAGGTACCCATAGGCCAATCGCATTATTTGGTGACTGTCTTTTATAATTGATTAAGGGCCTATCATATATGATATAATCGGTGTTAAAGTTTTAAGGATTGAATGACATGAGAAAATAAATTGACGAATATTTTTTTCTTAAAAGTAAATAGCCTTATATGATAGATGAGTAAATTCTAAGTTGGGTAGAAGTTGCATTGAAAAACTTGAGAGGAATCTTTTAGATTGTGATCAAACAAGACTAGATTGGGAGATTCAAGTCACTTTAATTTTGAGAAATTTTAAAAGAAGGATTACGATGATGAAGATTTAATGAATTATGAGATCTTGATAGTGAGGACCAAATATTTATAATTTAAGTACATGATTTATATTTTGAATATTAAAGGTAAATTATCAATTTGAATTTCGAGGATAAATATATAGAATCTCAGACTTGAACATGGGTGGATTGAATTTAATTTTTTTACAACTTGATGATTTGAATTAAGAGTTAAAATTTGATTGTTGGATTATGTATTTGAAATATTGAGGATGTGAATTGAATTTAAAAAGTTGAAGAATACAAAAAATTTATAAGTAAAAATAGGAATAATATTGGACTCGAATTATTTTCTAGAGGAGATTATGATAGTTGGAAATCGTGAGCTAAAATTTATATGCGTATTTAAATCTTGAAGATGTTATATGAATTTAATTTAAATTTGGATGTGATGATTTAAAAACCGAGAAGAGATTCCAATATGTTAGATTGGATTAAACAAGAGGCTACCTTGGTTTGGAAGGTGATTGCGATGGATTAGAATATATTTTAAATCTTGGAAGAGATTGTGATTGACTTGCCTGATATGCGAACATGAAGGAATTAATGAATTATGCCTTATTTAAATTCGAGGATGAAATTGTTTTTAAGTTGGATGGATTGTAAAACCCCCTCACCCAAGAATTAGACCTACTTGGCTTAGATAGTGGGACTAAGGCTAGTTTGAATCCAATTAGAGATAGAATACGGTATTTTTTATTTTAATTTTACAACATTGAATCACTTAGCGCACCTTACCGTTGCTTCGATAATTGGACCACTACACTAGCCACTGCCTTCCTACAAACTTTACATCCTTGTCCTAGACATGTCCGCCATCTATTCTGACCTTTGCCGCGACTTATAATTATGCCCTCTTGTGCTATATTTTAGTCGCACAACATTCATCGCAAACGTTATTTCTTAATCCTAAATAGTTTTAACTTGTATCCTTGTGCGTTCCAATCAAAATTGGAGACATAATCTTGACCCATTTCGTGCAACCCAATTTTTTTTGATAATATCCTATCCTGAGCCTCTATGTCCATGACACTTGTGCCCCACCTAATGTTATCCCATGTACTTCTAATTAATTTCCGAACACCTTGCGTATTAATTTTGATTATTTAATCCAATTTTTATCTTTGTGCAACTTTCCAATTATTGGGCACTTTTATACAAATGTGCATTGAGGTGTCCACACCATTGGACATGACACATGAAGAAACCTATATTTCTTTCATATAAAAAATTTCCATGATTTCCGGAATGTACAACGCGCAACATCTCCCACTCCTTTAAACCAAGTCTTGTATTTTAAACAATGCAAATCTTATACCATCATTGACTTTCTATTGTGGCTTAATTTTAATTTCGAGGACGAAATTTTTATAAGTTGGGTAGAATATAAAACCCCTATTCCTAGAAACCGTATTTACCCTTTTTAATTATTAATTATTAATTTAATTATAGAAATTAGTGGCTAATTAGGAGAAATAGATTTTATTTTATTTTTATTTTAGGTGTTGGTGAACTTGGGGGATTTATGGGGCCATTAGAAATTGTTTCGAATTTATTTCATGTAGGAGACCCTTTGGACAGTTGCTAGCTTAATGGTATGCATTAATATAATTCTAGATTTTTCTATGGGTATATATATATATATATATATATATATATATATATATATATATATATAAAAGAAAAAAAAGAAATGGAAAAAGAAAAAGGAAAGAAAAAAATAATTATATTGGATCCTTAGACCCGCTACCTACACATCCTAACCCGCTAACCTCTAAGTGTACACAGACCCGCTCGGCCCCTTGTTAGCTAGCAATAACCACTCGTACCCCCTTTGATTAGCAGCACCCGACCTTTAGCAACAGCCAGCAACAGCAACTAGCGTGTAAGACTCCCCCACCAAGCCGCGCGTCCAACCCCACGACCCGCGAACAAACCCTCTCCCCCTTTGCTATATATATAATCTTATTTCAAGCAAAACCATAACCCTAGATCATCCTTTCTCCTCCTATTCCCATCTAGACCTGAATGTCGCCGCCACCACAGCCAGAACCGCCGTCCAGGCCGTCCTGAACCGACCCCGACGACCGCGACCCCGCGCACCCCGCGCGCTGCAGTTTCAAACCGCGAAGTACCTGTGTTCCAGCATTTTTTCTCGTCACCTCGCTCAACCAAACGCCACCCCGTCTTCACCGGTACGCTTACCCCTTAACCGTCTCCAATATCTGTGTGATAGTAGACCTTGAACAACACGTAACCAATGGCAAAAATAGCGTCAAAGTTGGCAGAAAATGACAATTTCTGGGTATCGCAGAAAACTATGGTGATCACCTATGTTCCCGGATTCGTATCTCCCACCACAGAGATCCGAATCCTATTTTTCTTTTTGGTATACGGAGACATCTTGACCTAGTTTAATTTCTGTTAAATAATATTAGATTATTAACTGCTATAGGTAGAATTAAATTCATTAGAAAACTCCAAAAATATACTTTTTCCAGATTTCTAAAAGTTGTGAAACGGAGCGCGCCCCACAAAACGGGACTGCCCCGCCATGTACTAAGTATTCCAAATGGTGCGTGCAGTATACCCGGGCACGTGAGAGTTCGCAGAAACTGATTCGGAAGCGTGTGCGCGTCGGAATCAACCCGTATTCGCGGACAATCCCCGTGTCTCAACTTTTGCGAAAGCTGTGCGTATTTTGTGCACGCTTGTCAGATTGTGACAAAATTTGCACCACTGGACTCATGGTAATGCGCTGGTCCTGTGATCCAATTTTTATGCAATTCTGAGACAGTTGACCAAGTCGTCAATTGGCGGGCCCTATGGTCGACTTTTTGGGCAAAATTGTGTTCGGCCCATCAGAATCCATATTTGGACATACTGTTGGGTTCGTACTGACTTTTAGAGTTCGTTTGACCTATAATTTGTTCCATTTAGAGAATGTTACCCTTGACACGCTTTTTGGTGCAAAGTGGGCCACACATGGACCCCACTTTTATCCGAAATTATCGTTTTGCCCCTGTGTCCAAATTAGACGAAAGGGAAGTATTTTCTAGCTATTTTGCTTATTCTGGGAACGTTGGTGATATCTATTTCAGCATCCAGAGATATTTGTTCTGAGACCATAGCTTCTGATCCTGTGTGATTGACATCTGGACGTTACATTTTGCAGCTTTCTTGCCAGGCAAATATACCTTTCCATTGTACTGTTATTTATATTCCATATTTTGTATGCATCTTTATTTTCTGCCGTTAGTTCATATATTTTCAGTGTTATATAAAATGCGTGTGGCGGAATCGTTGCGATATATTTTTATTTATGTATTTGTATTGACCTTATTTATGAGATTACCCCATTATCATATAGCATTATTAGGTTTATTTGACTGTAACACATTTTTACACGAGTTGTGAGCCTCATATAGATCACGGACGTACGTATTGACTGATCATCGGTACGTGTGGGCCGTGCGTTAGGGATGACTGCTGATAGAAACTTTCTATGCTAGAAGACTTAGCAGTCATTAGAGGTCCATGAACATAGCCTATTGTAGTACGGTAGCACAATCCTTGTCCTTGTTTGGTTGCAGGATTGGTCTAGGGTACTAAAGATAGGCTATGAACCAAATTGTGTCATGGATGTGACATGCTTAGAGCATGGGGTGGGAAGAACAACAAGTACCGCATTTGGGCTCCTTTGCACTTTTTTTATTGTAACCCGAAAGCTCCGCTGGAGATACAGGCGGTGATGACCCCTATATAATATGCGGCCTCTGCCGTTCAAAAGACGGTATGCTTTGAGGCCCCTGATTCTCCGAGAGAGTCATACCAATCCCATTTTATGGCCAGATAGCCCATTTGTTAGAAAGTTGTTCTTAAACTGCATTCACTTAGACGGTTAGGCAACCCATTGGATATTTATTTCAGTACTTTATTGGCATGCTTTTATGTATCTTGTTATGTCCCTCTGAGGACCTGGTCCCTTTCCAGGTGTATTTGTTCTTGAGTATTCGCAGGAGCGCGAATTCGGATGGTTACATATGTTTCGAGGATGTCTTCTCTTCGAGCCCCGTGGTTATTAGCTGATATTCTTATATTGTGTTTATTGTGTTGTACTTTTCCATTCGAGTTGGTAGTGGATTTGTTTCCATCCAACTATCCTCCTTAGATACTTATATTGAGATCTAGTTTCATAGATACTGGTTATTTAATTATATTTGATTTTTGTGGATAAGATTTAGATTGTACCCTATGACTTGTGACATATATTTATACCACTTATGGATTGATATTCATATTACAACGTACGTATGGATTTTGTTTTCCATATATTGGAGTTGCCATAGCCATACGGCTGGCATGCTTACGTGTCCTAGTCCTACATATTTTTGGGACTGGGGAGTGACACCTAGGAAGAAAAAGAACTAGCACAAAATTATATTGAGCGGTTCCGACAAGCTATGCTGAGGCCTGACAACCCAAGACGATGCTGATAGAGATATGCCGGAGAAACCTACTTCCGAAAGTCAACCTTTGGATGGGTGATAGCAAGCTTAAAGACTGGACGACGTATATTATAAACACTGTTGGCGTCGAAAAGAAGGTCAAGAACACCCGACTCTTGGGAATACATAACCCTGTTGCCGATGATAGTGGGAGACATCCCAACAACAACAATGGCAGCAACATCAGCCGCGACGGAAAAAGGGAAACAGGCTATTGTCGCCAACGTAACCAAGAGGCCTGAGAAAAAAATAGGCGAAAGCTCCGACACCAAAAGAGACTTACTCTTTCGAGGATGATGATTTCATGTCCATCTTTGACATGCTGCTGAAGGGAGGAAAACTTTGGCTCCCCGACGTCAGACACTAGCCGGAAGCGGCAGACATAAAAACCCCAAAGTATTGTCACTTCCACCGCTACGTCCACCACCCAACGTAAGAATGCTATACCTTGAAGCGGTACATCTAGCATCTAATCTATACCAAAGTTCTCTCCTTGTACTTTGACAAAGTAACAGTTGCTGCCAACATGGTATCCCTCCAGTTTGGCAACTTTCCCACAACGGAGGCCCAGGATAGAGTGTTACCGATCCCAAGGGCAACAATGGAGGTAGTCAATCTTCCCCCTGCTTGCTACCAAGCAGCCGGGCTGACACCTCTTACTAAGCCTCGGGGAGAGATCATGTGGGTCCACCCGGATCTGGTCCCAGACTTGACGCGGTAAGTAGCTCCTTCCGCCATCAAGCCTAAAATACGAAAAACCAAGTCCTGCCGCATGGTTTCTTCCACCGCTGAGGAGGCCTGGGCAGGGACAACCACGTCGGTTCTTGCTTACCAGTGAGATTACGAAGATTCTGACATCAATGCACCTCCAACTACTATACCCGTCGTGTCTGATCCGGGTCCATATCAACCCCCACCAGCGGACAAGTCCAAAGAAAAAGAGGGACGCTTCGACAAGCCATTGCGTAAGAAAATAGCTCAGGAATTGGAAAAGCCCTAAAACTTTGACGTCTTAGCTAAACTCGCCAATACCCCGATAAAATTATCGTTATTCATACTTCTGTAGCTCGCTAGAGACACTCGGACTGCTCTTAGCGAGGCATTGCAAAATGTTGACTCCTATCTAGCGCATGTCAAACTGCTAGCTGAAGATCTGGATGCTTGCCCCCACTGCAATAGTATCATGGAGGCAATGTCCAACATCACGTTCTCGCAACATGATATGTTGATAAAGAACAACCGGCATTATTGCCCCATATATTACACAGGGTACATCGGTGCCATTATGGTGGACATGATGCACATCAATCCCGGTTCATCAATCAACATCATCCCGCGGAGTCTGCTTCATACCTTGGGCATCCCAATGCATCGGCTGGCAGCCACTAAAACTTCCATCAGTGGATTCAACGCTGGAAGAAGCTACCCTCTGGAAAAAATTCACCTGAAATGCCAGATCGGTGACTTGAAGACATAGGCCACTTGCTACGTCATTGACGTGGATGTATCCCACAATGTCCTGCTGGTACGACCTTGGATACACCAATACATGATCGTGCCCTCAACTCTACACCAATATCTAAATTATGTGGATGACCAAGGCGGCCAAAAAATAATTTACGGACATAGACTCATTTAAAGGGGTTGAGGCCTACTATTGAGATTCAGTCCTCTACAAACAAGTCCACGGAGATAAGGGCGACAGTGATGTTGACGATGAGGCAGAGGCCGGGACTAAACCAGATGAACCCTTGAGAGTTTGTCTAAAGGCACGTGCTTCCGACACAACCGCTCCCCTTATCATAAAACTGAACAGGAAGACACCCGAACCTTTGGTCGTCCGCCTTCACAGGCCAAATCGACTGTCAAAGGAAGATCCAGCACCGTCTACAACATCCAAATCTCTGGTCTATCGCTTTCAAAGGCCGAATCAACCACAGAGGGAATATCAGGCACTGTATACGCCTATGGTCGTTCTCTTTCAAAGACCACCAAGGGAAGCTCCGGCTCCTCCTACAAATTTTGAACCCCTGGTGGTAAAACTGTACAGGAATCCACCGAAGCCTTCGCTCGCGCTGGGGGTAGCCCTCGAAAAAGATGGACTGGAGGAGTGCGTGGCTGCTCATGCTAACGTTCCTTCTCTCGATGATATAATTCCCAAAGAGAAGTTACCCTATTTTATTAATAAAGGGTTATTTTTGAACTACTCCGAACTTACACATATAAGTACCTTGTATTCAATGGAGCATGGTCTGGGCCTTCATCCGCAAACACAGGTGGCTACTACCTGCACAGTAAACCAAATCCTCCCTAGTCAAGGTTTCTACTTCACGGTTCTAGCAAGGCGGAGGGAAGACAAACCCATCATCTTCGACAGGGTTGAATGCCCCTGGTCCTTCACCCCAGAGGAACCAAAGCCAGAACCCGACATCGGCAAAATACAACTCTATCGGTTCACCGGTCAAGCCGAACATATCATCTAGAAGATGGGTTATGATCTTAAAAATAATCGAGGGTTAAACTACGACAAGGGCCGACAGCTGTCCCTGCGTCTACCTACTCCCAAAGGTAAGTCTGAGGATTACTACCATAAAACCAAGCATGGCTTAGGGTACGTAACGCCTTCCACAACCCCCAAAAATTTAGATAAAGAAGATGAGGTTCACTCCCACACTTCGCAATCTTTCGCTTGGGACTCCGACGTCGGTATCGGGGAGATGCTCAAGCAAATATTGTCTGCTAATATGGTGTCAGCTGACCCTGAGGAAGACGACGAAGATCCCCAAAAACTTCTCAAAGTAGAACCGTGGGCCCAACTCTTTGACGTATAATGGGAGATACAGTTAGAATAACGAGAACCTCCTACCGAGGAAGAAGTTGTACCGGTCAATCTGGACGAAGAATCCTCCCCCAAACCTATATTCATCAGCAAAAGTCTGTCCGAAGAAGACCAGGAATTCCTGCTAGAGCTTGTCAAGGAATACATTAATGTCTTTGCTTGGAGCTACGATGACATGCTAGGACTGGCCTCCCAAATTATGGTCCACAAGTTCAATATCTTGCCGGATGCCAAGCCTATCAAATAGCAGCAACGACGGTTCCACCCAGATATTATGAACTCCATCGAAGTTGAAGTCAACAAACTGATTGATAGTGGCTTCGTCCGCGAGAAACAACATCCAGATTGGGTAGCCAATATCGTACCGGTCGTCAAAATGAATGGAAAGATCCAGATCTGCATCGACTTTCGTGATCTAAATTCGACGTGCCCTAAGGATGAGTTTCCTCTTCCGATCACTGATATTATTATCGAAAACACTTGTGGCTTCGAGTACATTTCCTTCATGGACGGATTCTCATGCTACAATCAAATCAAAATGTCTCCTAAAGACGAGAAGCATACATTATTTAGAACACTGATAGGAGTATACTACTATATAGTCATGCCCTTCGGTCTGAAGAATGCAGGTCCTACATACCAACGAGCTTTGAGAACCATTTTTCGTGAACATCTGTGCGAGACAGTGGAATGTTACATTGATGACATCCCTATCAAGAGCCGCTCCAAAGATGATCACCTTAGGGACTTGAAGACTATTTTTGACCTTATGCGTACGCACCAGCTCAAGATGAACCCTACCAAATCCTTTCAGGGAGTCTCTAGCGGAAAATTCCTGGGCTTTATCATCACTTCCAAGGATATTCACGTAGACCCCCACAAAACCAGAGCAATCCAGGAAATGAAGCTGCCAAATAACCTCCGGAAACTTTGCGGCTTGCAAGGAATGTAAGCATACATCAGGAGATTTACATCAAACATTTATGGGCGTTGTCATCCGTTTAACTAGCCCATGAAGAAAGGTGTCTCCTATGTCTAGAATGAAGAATGCCAACGCCCGTTTGACGATATCAAGGGATACCTATCAAACCCTCCAGTGTTGGTGGCCCCCGTCGTGGAAAATCCCTTCCTACTTTATGTGCATGCAATAGATCACTCCCTCGGCGCTCTATTAGTCCAAAATAGTGATGCGCGTCATGAATAGGCCATCTATTATCTCAGCCGAATGATGGTTGATGCGAAGCATAGGTACACCTCCGTCGAAAAAGAATGCCTTGCTCTAGTATTCGCTATCCAGAAGACTCGACATTTTGTGATAGGACAAACCATTCATGTGATCTCACGAGTCAATCCTCTCAGGGTTCTCATGACCACCAGGGGCACTTAGTTCCCGCTTGGCTACCTGGGCAATACTACTGTCTCCATACAATATGGTGTTTTTCACTCAGAAAGTCATAAAGGGCCAAGCACTGGTCGACTTTTTGGTAGCACATCCAGTGCTAGAAACCTCAAAACTCTAAGAGAAGATTCCAGACGAAGTGGCAAACTCAAATATGACGTCATGCGAAGCTGTATTGCAGATGTTCTTCGACGGCACTTCGAGAGCAGGGCCCAAGGGAAATATCATCATCGGAGTTGGGATAGTATTAATCTTCCTCTACAATCTAGTAATTAATCGAGCTTATTCCCTTATGGAGCCCAACTCCAACAACGTGGCAAAATACAACGCTCTCATTATTGGACTCCAACTTGCTAAATAAGTGGGGGTAGACTTTAGGAGGCATACGGTGACTCCAAGTTGATAGTCAACCAAGTCCGAGGCAAATATGAAGTCTGGAATGAAGACCTAACTCCATACCACCAAGCTGCGCTCGACATTATCTCAACCTTCGAGGGATTCTTCATTGAGCATATCCCTCTGATGTGGAACGTCAAGGTTGACGCCATAGCTGACCTTGCTACCTCCTTGACGGTTCTTGACAATACCCATCAGCTAATCACGGCGATCGGTCAAGAGCTGGTCTGCCCCAAAAATATCCTCTTCCTATGCCTGAATGATGTGACGGAAGTGCACACTGATGTTGTCACTACCATATTCCGAAACCAGGGGTATTTTCGACTTTTTACAATATTTAATATTATGGTATTTATAATTAATTAATTGCATGAATAGTATATATTGATTTAAATAATTATGTGTGATGTGTAATTAAATATAGTATTAGATGCAGTGTTCATTTATTTTTTTTGCTAGCAGACTAGACCTAGAAGCCCAGTAGAAGACCACCTGTCCGAATTATAGAATTCAGGATTTTATTATTTTATTAGAATTTAATATTTGGAGATTGAAATTAATTACTGTATTTTATTTAATATTTTTGCGCATTACCTTTGCTTCGATATTTGGAGCACTATCCAGACTTTTGTCTTCCAACAAATTTCACAATCTTGTCCTAGACATGCCCGCCTTCCATTCTGCTATTTTTGCAACTCATAATTATGCTCTCTGTGCCTTATTTATAGCCGCACACAAATCGTCGCGGACATTTATTTAAAATCCCTATTTTGTATCGTTGTGCGTTCCAATTGAAATTGGGGACAATCTTGACCTATTTTTCGTGCGGCCCAAATTAGGAAAATATTCTGTTCTGAGTCTTCTTCATTATTGGTATGGATGACCTGACCCGATTTTGGCCCCATGTACTCCTAATTAATTTTAGAACACAACTTGCATTTAATTCTAATTAAATTGAGGATACTATTTTAACCGATTCTGAAAATCCCAATTTAATTCCAGTGCCCTGCTATTTGAGCCCACACCGATCTTACAGCGCCCCCTGACCCTACAAAACACCGGACACCGAATCGCCCGCCAAATTTTCGTCATTTTATGCGTCTGTGCAAATACCCAAATTTAAGGGGGCTAATTTGCAAATTTGCATTTTGTGTCAACACCCATTTGTTTAAAACAATGAGGAATCCCTAATAATTTTAATTAGCCTCTCACCCTCAATCCTATATGAATTAAATTTCCTCATGACAAATCTGGACCACACATTTATTGGAAAAAAATCCTCACCTTTCATTTACAAACCCTCTCCCCTATTTAATGTCATGTCCCATCAAACCCTAATCCCTAGAAAACCTAGGTAGCACACCTCCCCAAGCCCCCTAACCGTAGCTCTCTCTTCCTCATTTTTCTTTTCATTTTCTTCTTCCTTCCTTCTTCTCTTCTTCTCCTTCTTCTTCCTTCTTCATAAAATTTTTAAATTTCAAATTGAAGAAAGGGGGAGGGGGGGAACAATGAATACTGTTCATCCCTGAACCCCGGCACTGCCCTGACTTCCTGTTCCCTACCCCGACCGCGCCAGCCTCTCCTCTAGGAGAAGGACATCGCCGCCGCTGCCGATTCCGACGTCGGCGTAGGTGGAGGCGTCACCGACGCCGTCGTCGACTGGACGAGCCTCCCCGACGACGCAGTGGTCGGCCTCTTCTCCCGCATGAACTACCCAGGCCGACTCCTCCCAGCCTCTGCGAGTCCCCCATTCCTCCCTGCTGCTTGACAACCCGACCGACGGCTGCACCACTGTTCCACCGTTGTTCACCCGAGGCGGCCCCGACTACAGCCGACTGCTGTCCATCTCCCCCCGCACGATCATCCTCCGGCGGCCCCCTCACGAGTCCTCCCCCGCTGAGCACAGTCCGGCTCCCTCCATCTCCACCGGCCACTGCAACAGTACCACCACCACCAGTGCGGCCATCCCCCGCCGGCCTGCTCCCCCTCCGGACGGCAGCCATTGTAAGCAATCCTCTCCTCCCCTCTTCCCTCTTTCACTGTAATATATATGTATGTGTATAATAAATTAAAATATTAATGTATATACATAACTAATGTATAGTTAATGAATATATTTAACTAATGTGTATGTATATGTATCTATAACTAATGTATAGGTATTTGCATATATTTAATTAATGTGTGTGTATATGTGCATGTTTTTAATTTAATTGGTAAATACGTATATATATATATAGTATATATAATTAATTTGGTATATGTATATATGCATATTTGGTATACTTAATATATTCACAATATTTCTAATTGGTTTGTATATATGTATATATATATTGGTTTATTTTTATATAATATCTATTTAATAAAAAGTATATGCTAGTATAAATTGAATTTGGGGTATTAGTATTAATATATTTAAATGATAATGTTGACTATATATATATATATATTCTAATAATGTATTGGCATATAAATATGTGTATATATTTTTGTATAAACCCTTAGCATATTTTTAATATATATATATATACATATATATTGTATATGTATTTAATTTGATATACTTATATATTATAAGTATTAATGTTAGTAAAGATATGTATATTTATTTATGTATATCCTACTAGATGGCCCTAGTTGACTAGTGTCCTGCCTGGCATAGCTCTGAGGCCAGTATATTTCTTCTGTGTGTTAGGGCAGCATCTGATACAAGTGTTATATTGTGATATGTTATAGGACTGTTGGTTTACCCAGGGGATACTCTGGGACAGGACATTGGTTTCACCAGCTAAGGACCCAAGGCGAGTACATTCTCTGATTAGTTTTTAATTTATGATATCTCCTATGTTCACAGTATCTAGTGTAAATATCCATGTTCTTGACACGTTGGTTACACGGATTGGTATACACGGATCTCGTCATGAGATGTTATTCCTTATTCATGGTGTAGCTTGTACAAGACTTGTTTCCTTGATATCTTGTGCATGTACAGACACTGAGACCCGGGGAGATTTGCTACCTCCCTAGGGAATCCCGTGCCATAGCGTACCATGATTGGATCTACTATACCAGTCGGGGGTGGGGAGTATTTTAGTGTAGATATGTGATCATACCCAACTTTCCATGCATCATAGCTCACCCCACATCTCACGTCGGGTGCGGCCTGACCATCTCCATGCTTCATAGCTGTTACGTGTAATTAGCCTGACCTCTACATGCATCATAGCTAACCAACGGTTAGCCTGACCTTCCATGAATCATAGCTAATCACATGTAACCAGCCTGATCAAGTTCCCAAGCCGATCACATGTTAAAGCTAGTACTTACACACTTAGTCATAGGTTTCTTGCTCATTGACATATTATTTCTTTTCCTGCATTTACTTCCAGTATTTCTTTCATTGTACATTTCTCGTACCTATACATGCATCTGGTATATTTCCATCTAGAATTGCTACATAGTTTATGTCATTTATATAGAACTGCTATTTAGAGATGTACTTTGCTCCTTCCTGACTTGAAAATATTTTTCCAGACTGTGACCTTAGTAGACTGGTTTCCGACACACTTGGGGATTGGTTGTTACTGTTTGCAGGTATGATTATGTTGTCATTAGACTTGTGTCGTATTCTGTTATTTCTTCAAATTCTTATCGTGCTGTAGTGGTGATTGAGTATGTTGTTCATCTTTATAGTGTTATCCGTGTCTCCTTATGGAGTTGGATACTAGTGTGAGATTATTTAGATAGTACTTAACCTAGACAGCGTTCTACCGCCGATGCTGCGGCGTAGGCTGGACGTACTCACGCTCTGGTGCCCCTATACCGGGTGCAGGTCGTGACACGTTTTTAGTGGTGGCCCATGCAGGTCAGACTTCACAAGTTGTGCGATATCGTGGTAGTGCGACGTCTTCGTTGTACTACTGCGTGCCTGCTATAGGACATAGGACCTAGGATACTAGGATGAGAGAGGATACTCAATCATAATTTATTTGAAAGATTTCCTGGGATGATCCCATGAGAATCTTATTATAATTTCCAATTTAATTCCTTCGCCCTTGTTTCCGTCCGTTCTCACTCGTTGATATTGAGTTTGATTCTTGTTGACCAGTTGTTAACTTTAATTCCTGGTATCGTTGTTGAGTTGATTTCATATTGAGATGAATTTTATGGACTAGAATTTATGGTATCATCTGATGACATATATTGATGAGGATAGTGAAAAGGTAAAACGTCTACTTTGGTTATGGAACCTAGAGTTTATCGCAGCCATATTAGCTGTCGTGACGAGAACGTAGGAACCTAACTTGGATGTACATACTTTAGTTATGAGATTTAGAGTTTCTCGCAGCCATACCGGTTGGCGTGGCGATGATTCTAGATGACATGATTATAGGGTTGCATACCTTAGTTACGGAACCTGTCGTTTATCGCATCTATGCTTACTAGCGTGGCGAGGATTCTGTGTGTCATGATTTCTGACAGACGTGTATGATTATCAGGTTGTATCTTAAATTGGTTCTTAAAGTATCATCTCAAGACTTATCTATTTATGTTATTCCAGGACTTTGTTCCATTGTTTCTTTTCTTTACTAGCAGTAAAGATACCTTCCGTCCTTGATCCAGTTCCTTTTTGAGCTTATTTTCTTTGAGGATTCCTTGTTAGTATGATAATTAGTGACTTGCAATTTTGGTTGTGTCTTGTATTAGTTTGACTGAGTGTGACTTGTGAGTTTGTAAGTGTTTCTTAGTTGGACATGGGAGCATTAGGCATTAATCTAGAGATACCCATAGCATAGTACCTTGTAGCTATAGTTCTATGATAGGTGTTATTATAATTAGTATTAGTATTATAGAAAGAGGAGTAAGAGTATCAGTGAAGGTTCCAAGAGTTAGTATCAGAACCAGCATGCCAGTCCTAGATAATCATTAAATTATGTAATTGGATGATCTATGTAAACAATTAAGTATCAAGGAATTTCGTTAAAGATTAATGGAGCATGATGTTCAAATTTGATGATTGATACTGGGTGGATCAAGAGTAAAGAAATATATATACATAAAGGGTTTTAATGAGATGCCATAAGTAGAGAATATCAAGATTGGTAATAAAAGTTATGAAATATATCACAGAATAGTTTAACAGGCTGTAAAAGGTTTAAGAGATATGCTTATACATCAATCGAGATATGGAACCATATGCCTGCCCTTGAGATTGAAGTAAAGCATGGGTATTATAGAAAGTGCAAGTGATCATGATTTGTAATAAGTTTGATGAGATAATCTAATGATGAAGCTAGTGTTACCTTACCAATAGTGCTAGTGATTCTATATCAAATATTTGTTGAGCAAGGTGCTAATGACAGTAAGTACTTCGTGTGATAAAAATTAGATTGGTGTATTTGTGTGGACCTTGAGTATTAGAGACTGAGAGTATCTATATGTATACTTGAGGATTTAAATTTATAGTTTGAAGAGTGGGAATGAATTTTAATTTTTAAGAATTTAGAGGAGTTAAGATTTTATGTTATTAAAATTTTAAGTATTCGAATTCAATTCAATAAACATAGTCAAAGCTATAAGGATTTTAAAAGTGATTAAATTTTTTCGATATTTGAGTATCTGATTTTGAGGAGGTATATGCAATCATTTTTAAGTTGATCGAGAAGTTAAACCTTGACGATTATTTTGAGGATTGATTTTATGGTAGATAAGAGATGAATATTAATATATGAGTAGATGATATACAGGTATAAGGATCTGATGATTTGAGCATGATTGAGGTGGCACCGCAGACTGACTTGGGTGTCTATCTAGAGTTGTATTAGAAAGGGTTTAGCACTTAGTATGGTGTTACACTTGGTGTGCACTGGAGTGATGAGAAAATAGTATGGACAATTGTAGTAGGAACGGGAACTGACAGAGGGTATGGTACTAAGGA
Source organism: Iris macrosiphon (assembly GCA_036927795.1). Lineage (NCBI taxonomy): Eukaryota > Viridiplantae > Streptophyta > Magnoliopsida > Asparagales > Iridaceae > Iris > Iris macrosiphon. The sequence goes on along the minus strand of JAYESA010000010.1, from coordinate 70,977,707 downwards.
GATAGAGGTATCAACTTAGATGCATTATTGAATCATGGTTATATTAGAGATTCTTGGCATCAGATTTAGGTGTTAATAGACATGTGTGTGCAACATGGATATATTCATGGATCTTGTGGATAAATGACTAGTTGATATGGGTACCAATGTACAGGAATATGAATTAGTTAGTGAATTGCTAGAGTTAAGTGTATGTTAGAGATAGGAAATACTGCAGGTAATGTGTTAGCAGGTTCTGTTCTTTCCTTCATTCTGTTCCTATCTATTTGATTGATTGACTGATACCTTAGTACCGTAGCTTGTATGCATGATTCTTGTTATAATGTAGTTAGTAGTACCCCTGATACAGAGACTACAATACCATAACAAAAGACACCATGACCGTACATATTCCCTTTAGGTTGCATGTTGTATGATTATAGGACAGATTTTTAGACCAGGATTTTTGGGGTTTGACCATGACGAAGATCTATGACGAGGTTATGACTTGGCAAAATGGGACAAGATGATTAGAAATTCAAGGATAAGCATTCATGAGTTGATATAACAGAATTGCTGGATCATTGGTCTTACAAGGATCAGATATGATTGAAATTTGAGGATAAACGCTAATTTAAATAAAGGATTAAAAATTTAACCTGGCAGAATTGATGATTGTTAAGTTCAGGAAGGTTGATTGTGATATAATTTATCATTACAAAATTGAGGAAAATTTGGAAAATTATCAGTATATATTTGATTGCAATATAGTAATTTAAATTTTATTATTGCGGACGTTGCATTTGAAAGATCCATAAGTGTCGTATTATTAAGTATTTTGAGAAAAAAGGAAAACTGAAGAATCAGATCATTGATGGATTATTGTTGGAATTCAGACTCTTTGGGACGAGAATTGATACATTGATTGAAATTCAATTTGAGGAACAGATATCAAATTCCGAGTTTAAAATTTTTTATTTAAATTCGTGGGAATTGTGAGGAAATAGACCTTGATTTTATTTCGAGAATTTTTTCGGAATGCAACAATTTCAGAATTTTTGAAAAGTCGTGAAAAGACATTGTGGATTATTAACTAATTTCATGTATGATAAATTTAAAATTTGAGGGAATAATAATGTGTATGAATAAACGCTACTTTGAGGATTTTAATTTCGAGGACGAAATTCTTTTAAGGTGGGTAGACTTGTCACTACCATATTCCGAAACCAGGGGTATTTTCGACTTTTTACAATATTTAATATTATGGTATTTATAATTAATTAATTGCATGAATAGTATATATTGATTTAAATAATTATGTATAATGTGTAATTAAATATAGTATTAGATGCAGTGTTCATTTATTTTTTTTGCTAGCAGACTAGACCTAGAAGCCCAGTAGAAGACCACCTGTCCGAATTATAGAATTCAGGATTTTATTATTTTATTAGAATTTAATATTTGGAGATTGAAATTAATTACTGTATTTTATTTAATATTTTTGCGCATTGCCTTTGCTTCGATATTTGGAGCACTATCCAGACTTTTGTCTTCCAACAAATTTCACAATCTTGTCCTAGACATGCCCGCCTTCCATTCTGCTATTTTTGCAACTCATAATTATGCTCTCTGTGCCTTATTTATAGCCGCACACAAATCGTCGCGGACATTTATTTAAAATCCCTATTTTGTATCATTGTGCGTTCCAATTGAAATTGGGGACAATCTTGACCTATTTTTCGTGCGGCCCAAATTAGGAAAATATTCTGTTCTGAGTCTTCTTCATTATTGGTATTGATGACCTGACCCGATTTTGGCCCCATGTACTCCTAATTAATTTTAGAACACAACTTGCATTTAATTCTAATTAAATTGAGGATACTATTTTAACCGATTCTGAAAATCCCAATTTAATTCCAGTGCCCTGCTATTTGAGCCCACACCGATCTTACAGTGCCCCCTGACCCTACAAAACACCGGACACCGAATCGCCCGCCAAATTTTCGTCATTTTATGCGTCTGTGCAAATACCCAAATTTAAGGGGGCTAATTTGCAAATTTGCATTTTGTGTCAACACCCATTTGTTTAAACCAATGAGGAATCCCAAATAATTTTAATTAGCCTCTCACCCTCAATCCTACATGAATTAAATTTCCTCATGACAAATCTGGACCACACATTTATTGGAAAAAAATCCTCACCTTTCATTTACAAACCCTCTCCCCTATTTAATGTCATGTCCCATCAAACCCTAATCCCTAGAAAACCTAGGTAGCACACCTCCCCAAGCCCCCTAACCGTAGCTCTCTCTTCCTCATTTTTCTTTTCATTTTCTTCTTCCTTCCTTCTTCTCTTCTTCTCCTTCTTCTTCCTTCTTCATAAAATTTTTAAATTTCAAATTGAAGAAAGGGGGGGGGGAAACAATGAATACTGTTCATCCCTGAACCCCGGCACTGCCCCGACTTCCTGTTCCCTACCCCGACCGCGCCAGCCTCTCCTCCAGGAGAAGGACATCGCCGCCGCTGCCGATTCCGACGTCGGAGTAGGTGGAGGCGTCGCCGACGCCGTCGTCGACTGGACGAGCCTCCCCGACGACGTAGTGGTCGGCCTCTTCTCCCGCATGAACTACCCAGGCCGACTCCTCCCAGCCTCTGCGAGTCCCCCATTCCTCCCTGCTGCTTGACAACCCGACCGACGGCTGCACCACTGTTCCACCGTTGTTCACCCGAGGCGGCCCCGACTACAGCCGACTGCTGTCCATCTCCCCCCGCACGATCATCCTCCGGCGGCCCCCTCACGAGTCCTCCCCCGCTGAGCACAGTCCGGCTCCCTCCATCTCCACCGGCCACTGCAACAGTACCACCACCACCAGTGCGGCCATCCCCCGCCGGCCTGCTCCCCCTCCGGCCGGCAGCCACTGTAAGCAATCCTCTCCTCCCCTCTTCCCTCTTTCACTGTAATATATATGTATGTGTATAATAAATTAAAATATTAATGTATATACATAACTAATGTATAGTTAATGAATATATTTAACTAATGTGTATGTATATGTATCTATAACTAATGTATAGGTATTTGCATATATTTAATTAATGTGTGTGTATATGTGCATGTTTTTAATTTAATTGGTAAATACGTATATATATATAGTATATATAATTAATTTGGTATATGTATATATGCATATTTGGTATACTTAATATATTCACAATATTTCTAATTGGTTTGTATATATGTATATATATATTGGTTTATTTTTATATAATATCTATTTAATAAAAAGTATATGCTAGTATAAATTGAATTTGGGGTATTAGTATTAGTATATTTAAATGATAATGTTGACTATATATATATATATTCTAATAATGTATTGGCATATAAATATGTGTATATATTTTTGTATAAACCCTTAGCATATTTTTAATATATATATATATATACATATATATTGTATATGTATTTAATTTGATATACTTATATATTATAAGTATTAATGTTAGTAAAGATATGTATATTTATTTATGTATATCCTACTAGATGGTCCTAGTTGACTAGTGCCCTGCCTGGCATAGCTCTGAGGCCAGTATATTTCTTCTGTGTGTTAGGGCAGCATCTGATACAAGTGTTATATTGTGATATGTTATAGGACTGTTGGTTTACCCAGGGGATACTCTGGGACAGGACATTGGTTTCACCAGCTAAGGACCCAAGGCGAGTACATTCTCTGATTAGTTTCTAATTTATGATATCTCCTATGTTCACTGTATCTAGTGTAAATATCCATGTTCTTGACACGTTGGTTACACGGATTGGTATACACGGATCTCGTCATGAGATGTTATTCCTTATTCATGGTGTAGCTTGTACAAGACTTGTTTCCTTGATATCTTGTGCATGTACAGACACTGAGACCCGGGGAGATTTGCTACCTCCCTAGGGAATCCCGTGCCATAGCGTACCATGATTGGATCTACTATACCAGTCGGGGGTGGGGAGTATTTTAGTGTAGATATGTGATCATACCCAACTTTCCATGCATCATAGCTCACCCCACATCTCACGTCGGGTGCGGCCTGACCATCTCCATGCTTCATAGCTGTTACGTGTGATTAGCCTGACCTCTACATGCATCATAGCTAACCAACGGTTAGCCTGACCTTCCATGAATCATAGCTAATCACATGTAACCAGCCTGATCAAGTTCCCAAGCCGATCACATGTTAAAGCTAGTACTTACACACTTAGTCATAGGTTTCTGGCTCATTGACATATTATTTCTTTTCCTGCATTTACTTCCAGTATTTCTTTCATTGTATATTTCTCGTACCTATACATGCATCTGGTATATTTCCATCTAGAACTGCTACATAGTTTATGTCATTTATATAGAACTGCTATTTAGAGATGTACTTTGCTCCTTCCTGACTGGAAAATATTTTTCCAGACTGTGACCTTAGTAGACTGGTTTCCGACACACTTGGGGATTGGTTGTTACTGTTTGCAGGTATGATTATGTTGTCATTAGACTTGTATCGTATTCTGTTATTTCTTCAAATTCTTATCGTGCTGTAGTGGTGATTGAGTATGTTGTTCATCTTTATAGTGTTATCCGTGTCTCCTTATGGAGTTGGATACTAGTGTGAGATTATTTAGATAGTAATTGACCTAGACAGCGTTCTACCGCCAATGCTGCGGCGTAGGCTGGACGTACTCACGCTCTCGTGCCCCTATACCGGGTGCGGGTCGTGACTGATGTCCAAGACTGGAGGCTTCCATTCATTGACTACGCAGTCTATGAAATTCTCCCCAAGAACCCAAAGAAAGATACGTCCGTCAGGAGATGTTCCCTCCAGTTCTACTATGATACAACTACTAAAATATTGTATTGCCGCTCATACGATGGCCTTCTGTTAAGATGTCTATCGAATGCAGAAGCCAAACAGGTACTTCAAAAAGCTTATGATGGCGTCTGTGGTGCACACCAACCCGGCCCAAAACTACAGGGTTGCCTCCGGAGAATAGGTTACTATTGGCCCACAATGGTAGCGAATTTCGTCGACCATGCAAGAAAGTGCCAAGTATGCCAAATCCACGCCGACTTTATCCACCATCCATCTGAATTTCTACACCCAACGGTAGTATCTTGGCCGTATGAAACGTGGGGGATGGACATTATCGGACCAATCAGTCTACCTTCTTCTAAAGGGCATTGGTTCATCCTGGCTATAACCGATTACTTCTCCAAATAGGTGAAAGTTGTCCCACTTGCTGAAGTAAAAACCTCGAACATGATTAGCTTCATCAAGCATAACGTCATATACTGCTTCGTCTTGCCACGAAGGATCATCGATGACAATGGTCTACAGATTATAAGCTATACGTTCTACTGGTTCTGTGATAAAAATCGAATTCAGAATGTAGCATCGACTGTCTATAACCCAGCAGGGAATGGTCTGGGAGAAGCCTTCAACAAGACCATCATACAACTTCTCAAAAAGTTTTTATCTTCTAATAAACGCGACTGGAATGAGAATCTAGGTGAATGTCTCTAGGCCTACCGTACAATGGTCCGGACAGCTACTGGCAATATGCCTTTCTCTCTGGTGTACGAAAGCGAAGCGGTCCTCCCGCTCAAAATCTAAATTCCTTTCACTCCGGGTGGCTCTCTCCAACCAATTGACCGTAGATGACAACCACTGTCGATGGCTACAAGAGTTAGAAGCACTCAACGAGAAACTTTCTCTGGAGCCTTCAACAAGCGGGTAAAGAAGAGAACCTACAAAGTGGGTGATCTCGTTCTAACTGTAAGGAGGTCGATGGTTATGACCAACAAGACGACCGACAAATTCCAACCCAAATGGGAAGGCCAGTTCATCGTAGAATCAGTATTCTCCAAAGGCGCCTACCGGCTTGCGAAACCCAACGGCGACTTGCTCACGATTGCCTATCAACGGCAAGTTCCTTAAAAAGTACTATGTCTAAGCTAGACTTGTACTTCCCTCATTACCTGGGGGACAACCCAGATGTACATCTCTACACTCTTGGTTCTTCATCCCTAGGAAGTGCCTATGTGCAACACTTTCCACTACGTTATAAATTCTTATAAAAGCCATCATCGGTATCCAGGAGTCCTGGATACACAACGGATGATGGATCCTCAAAGTCTCCCCAGCGGAGAAGTCCTTAGGTCCACCTCCACACTCTCGCAGTGACCAATCATTCCAATCTCTTTGGATACTAGCCATGTTCATATCGCCTCTTAGCTATCATCCCACCAATCTCCCGATCGGAGCAATCCTCAGGTCTATCTTCATGTTTGGATAGACCAAACTCAATAAATCACTTCTCAGCGAGTTTCTTGGACATTGGTTAACGTCTATTTTACCTCTGAACTACTGTCCTAATATTTCTCCCCGATCGAGTTTGTCATGTCCATATTACCTCTGAGCAAATTTTTTGGGTCTTGGCTATCGATCATCATGTCACTATTATCTCTGATATCGGTTGTCATCCCTACTTATCACCCGTACTCACCAAGGTACACCAGCGCTGTTAGATCCAAGAAAACTGCCACATCCATATTACCTCTAAAAGGGCTTGTTCTAAACCTATTACTTACACCCAAGCGCGCAAGAAGTAATAGGTCCACAAAATCTATCACGTCCATATTACCTCTGATAGGGATTGTGTCACGTCCAGTACCGGAATACGGAGACAAACATGGCCAGCTCCCCCATACAAGGTATAAAATGTCGTACGACGGTTATGGCAGTAACTAGACAACGGGGTATATACTACAAGCAAGTCACTTAGGGTCACACAATACATCTATTGTCTCAATCAGTCAAGTAAGAACAGTAAACATAGAAGATATATGACAAGAAAGTAAGGCATCCTAAACGCCCTACCATAATATTCTAGAAACTAGCTGTGGAAAAATAAGAAAGCTGGCAGAGTATCAAAAGTACATAACCATGATCAGCTGTAGTCTGATTAATTACAATCATGTAAGAAAACAAAATGTCCAGATTTACGGCTAACAAGTGCTGGTGGCTAAACGCCCAAAATAAGTAAAATGTGGAATAACGAGCAGGAAAAAAGAAACCCACTCGTTCCCTTCAATGACCATCCGTCTGGTGCGCACCATGGTTCAGAGGAAAGTACGCTTGTTACTCGGGTGCTGCACTAAACCTGGCCATGCAAAACCAGTGGGTTAGACCCCAAATAGCAAGTACCACAAAGAAAACACGAATGAAAAAAATAAAACTAGGTTATAAAATATATATATATATATGTATAGTTCAGTCTCATAGTTTCGGTTCACAGCCTACCGTGATACAACAATCTAACCCTACAACTAAACAAGGACAAGGGTTAGACCATCGTACCATAATAGCGCACGTCCCTAAACTATTTAACAGAAGATACAATCACAATCAAGCTCAGTTACCCAATTGACCAATCACTTATACGACTTACTAGGTGGAGTCTGGGTTATCCCAAAGGAATTATGCATATAATAGGAATTCTGAGATCGAACCATGTTCTAGCAGGGGCTAGCCGAGCCATGAATCGCTGCATAGCATATAGTAGTATGCACCGGTCCCTCGTAAGACCACCTTGCTAAGATCGCATTGAACACATAATATAATTTAATAGTCGAATATTGTTATCCACTAATAAGGATTTGAACAATATCCAGGGGGCAGCCTTCACTCCCCATATAGTGATTGAGGGTGGCTAGTTACACATGATCTCGGGATTTTGTCCCTCCCAATGCTCTATATATTTTAGTTGCCTAGTTAATCCTACGGTTAGCTGGAATCACATAGAGTGGTCACATGTTACTCCCCTTATATGTCGTACCGTAGTACGGGAACACTAGATACGAATCCGCTTTGTCACTTTGTAGTTCAATTTGGATTCACCCTAGTATGATGCAACCGTCAAACGAATCCTAGCTACGCTTGGTTATTGACTAACTATCATGTCCATGTTGGAGAATTTATTACATCACATGTCGCTTAGCACGTAGACACACCTCAGTGAGAAATATGTAACATAATAATGTAGAAACACTTAGCATGTAAGAACACATAGCACGTAGTACGGATACCAATAGTCCAGTCAAGTTACCAATCATTGGTAAATCACATGAGTTCTAGCACATACTCAGGTCTAACACATGGTCACATAGCTCACATACATTAGCAATAATTAAAATTACATGTGGAATCCCAAAACTCAATAAAGCATCCAAACCAAGCAAAATAGTGAAACATGCACATAGGCTGCATGAGGATCTGGGACGCATATTGTCAGTGTCGTATAGGACATGTGCCGCATAGAAAGTCGGCCGCATAGAAAGTCTGTCGCATGGCCGCATGGGTCACATGGGTCGGGCCTCATAGGTCACATGGGTCGCATAGGTCGGGCCGCATGGGCTCAGGCCGCATGGGTCACATGAGTCGGGCCGCATGGGTCACATGACTGCGTGGGTCGGATGAGTCGGGCCATATGTCCATATGTGTTATATAAGTCGGGACGCTTGGCCGCATAGGTCGCATGGGTCGGGCAGCATTATCGCATGGGTAGTTCGCCTCTCCCAACAGCAGGTTCATCCATGACAAAATTTTAAAAAGCTCAAAAATTATTTTCTTCAAAAAAACCTTATTTTAACTCCAAATCAAGTGAACGAAAAGCCAAAATGCCTGAAATGGAATGCTCAATCACCCATAACTAACTTCAAATCAAGTGAACCTTATTTTCTAAAATATAATGTTTTAATAGATCAAAACCAAAGAAAACTTTTGGGACCCACGAAAATCTTAAACTTTAAATGTAGATCTACTCAAATCCACCCGTTAAAATCGAAAAATCTAAGTACTAAAAGTGTTTAGAATCATAAGGAGCACATAATAGACTAATAAAATACAAGAAAAGAGCAAGAATCAAAAATCAAAAGGTTTCTCTATGTAGTGCAAGGTGTACTTGCCTAAATCAAGGAAGCAGAAATAAATGAGAGAATGAGGGAAGAGAGAGAAAGAAGTTAACTTATATAGATAGGATTTGTGGTTTAGACCATGGTTTCAACTCATGACCAAACTAACCCAACCCAACAATTAAACCATGAGTCTAATAAAATCAACGAATGAGTCTAGTCTCTATAACATGCAACCTAATTTCCAATCAAACAACAAATAATGTAAGGAGGAAAACTAATATATTCAAAATACGTATATCAAGAACGGGGAGTGACATCTCTACCCACCTTAAAAAAATTTTGTCCTCAAAATTTAAACCCAAGGCTAGCTAAAGAAATTAGAACAAGCATTACGAATGGGTAAACGAATGGTGTCACCTAGCATGGGTAATGACCCCAACCCAACAATCAAATTCATAGCATGGGTAAACGAATCATGAGATTCGATATACGAAAGCATAAGAACGAATATACCTTCCGAGTAGAATAGGTACGGATACCGAGATTGGATATTATTCTCGTGCTCCCACGTCGACTCTTCTAAAGGGTGATAACCCCAAGCAAGTCAGAGAAGATGAATAGTCTAATTCTTGAGCACCTTCTCCCTTCGGTCCAAAATGGATACGGGTTTCTCCTCATAAGACAAGTTGGTACCAACGACTAGCTCAAAATGGTCAAGGATATGACTCAGATCCGAAAAATACTTATGCAATTAAGACACATGAAATATATCGTGTACGTCACGTATCAAAGGCGGAAGGGCAAGACGATAAGCAACATCGCCCACCCTCTCGAGAATATCGAACGAACCGATGTATCGCGGACTAAGCTTTCCTCGAACCCCGAATCTAATGACTCCACGGGTTGGATAAATCCGCAAGAACACATGGTCGCCGACACAAAACTCTAAAGGCCTACGATGTTGATCTGCTCAATGCCGAAGCCTATCTTGCGCAACCCAAAGTCGCTCTCTGATCTGCTTGACAAGTTCTACTATCTGCGTAATCATCTCTGGACCTAATATCTTCCACTCACCTATATCATCCCATGACAATGGTGATCTACACTTTCTTCCATATAACGCTTCGAATGGTGCCATCTAAATACTTGCTTGATAACTGTTGTTGTATGAGAACTCAACGAGATAAAGGTGATCTTTCTAAAACCATCTAAAATCTAAAGTATAAGCTCAAAGCATATCTTCCAAGATCTGGATGGTTCTCTCTGATTGTTCGTCCGTTTAAGGATGGTAGGCGGTACTGAATCTCAAATTGGTACCCAAACTTGGTGTAAGCTCTTCCAAAAATTTAAAGTGAACCAAGTGTCTCGATCTGATACGTTACTCACTGGGACGCCGTGATGTCTTACTATATGTCGCATGTACATCTTTGCTAACTGCTCTGTGGATTGTCCTATTCGAAAAGGAAAAAATAAGCTACTTTTATGATATGGTCTACTATTACCCAATTGTATCACGACCAGTTGGGGATCTAGTTAAACCGGTCACAAAGTCCATCGTGATATGTTCCCACCTCCACTCCGAAATATGAAGCGGATGTAATATTCCTGTCGGTCTTTGCTGGTCAGCCTTTACTTGCTGACATACCAAATACCGAGAAAGGAATCCTGCTATCTCCCTCTTTATCCCGTTCAACCAGAAATATTGCTTGATGTCTTGATACATCTTGGTACCTCCTGGATGAATTGAATACTAGGAACTGTGCGCCGTGGTTATTACTTCTTGCCAGATATCCCCACTTGGTACACAGAGACGGTTTCCAAACCTAAGAGTACCATCTTCATGAATCATCAACTCTTTCCTGAGACTAGAATCATATTTTTCCCGAAACTTCTGAACTTTTGGATCCTCTGCCTGAGATGCCTTAATTCTCTCTATAAAGATAAATTATACCTGTAAACTAGCCAATACTCCTACATCTTGAGAAAGTACTATATCGATCCCCATTTCTCGAAGATCTTTTAAGATATGCCTCTGTGATGTCAACATAAATGTACTACCTCTCCTGCTAAGAGCATTTGTTACCACATTTGCCTTGCTTGGATGGTACTAGAGTTCCACATTATAGTTCTTTATCAATTCTAACTACCTTCTTTGCCTCATGTTCAAGTCCTTCTGCGTAAATACATACTTTAAGCTTTTGTGATCCATAAATATCTCTACTCGATCACTATACAAGTAGTGCCTCCACAGCTTAAGTGCAGATACTACCGCCGCCAACTCCAAATCGTGAGTCGAATAATTCTTCTCATAATCTCGAAGCTGCAGCGATGTATGAGCTATCACAATTCCATGTTGCATCAATACACACCCAAGACCTTTGCCTAACGCGTCGTAATACACTGTAAACCCTCCTAAATCTACTAGAAGAATAGGAATCGGAGCTGAAATCAATCTCTTCTTCAATTCTTTAATTCTTTAAATAATGTCTGGCACTCTGCTGACCAGTCAAACTTAACCTTCTTTCAGGTTTATCGAGTCAGCGGTGCTGAAATCCTTGAAAAGTCTTCCACAAACCTTCTGTAGTATCCTACTAATCCCAGGAAACTACGCACTTTATCTACTGTCTTAGGAACTGGCCAACTCTCTACGGCCTTAACCTTCTTCGGATCTACTGCTACTCTTGCTCCAAAGATGATGTGACCCAAGAATGACACGTGATCCAACCAAAACTCACACTTGGTTACAACTGATATTCCCAAGAATGACACGTGACCCAAGCACTTTATCTACTGAGCTTTGCATACAACTGATATTCCCTCAAAATTTAGAAGACCTTCCAAAGATGTTCCTCATGTTCCTCCTTGCTACTAGAATAAACAAGAATGTCGTCTATGAAAACCATCATAAACTGATATAGATATGGCATGAAAATATGGTTCATCAAATCCATAAATATCGTTAGAGCATTCCGAATGGCATAACTAAGAATTTGTAATGTCCATATCGTGACCTAAATGTTGTCTTGGGTAAGTCTTGCTCCCAAACTCTTACTTGATGTTATCTTAATCGAAGATCGATCTTGGAGAAAACATTGGCCTTGCTCAATTAATCTAACAAATCATCGATTCTTGGTAATGGATACTTGTTCTTCACTGTTACTGCGTTCAATTTTTTGTAATCAATACATAACCATGATGACCCATCCTTCTTCTTCACTAGAATAACTGGCGCTCCCCAAGGTGATCCACTGGTTCGAATAAACTTCTTTGTATTTAGCTCTTCTATGTGTTGGTACAACTTGTCTAATTCTGATGGTGCCATTTGGAAAACTTTATAAGATATTGTCCCTGCTCCAGGGATCAACTCTATACAAAACTCAACATCTCTTACTGGTGGTAACCCTGGAAGTTCCTCTGGGAAGACGTCTAATAACTCCTTGACTATCTTGGGAAGTTGTGCTTCTATTATCACTGTCACTGCGATCCTTTTTTTATGTTGGTCTCCAACGATCTGTCAAAGGTGAAACCTTCCGTGCTCGGGATACTAAATAATACCCTACCCTTATGGAAATCTATCGTAGCATGACTGTCTCTCAGCCAGTCCATGCCTAAGATAATGTTAAGGTTACCCATAGGGAACTCGATCAATCGTATTGGTAGTAAACGCCCACATACTACGAATGGACATGCTATACATATTCTACTAACTCCTACATGCCCATTACCAGTGAGTATATTCAACCACTTTGGCGCCTTAAGCTCTAATCCAATACGTGTTGTGAATTATACAGATACAAATGAATGAGATGCACCTAAATCAATAATACAACTGCAGAATAAGATACGACAGAGATGTTACCTGCCACCATATCGCCAGATGATAAAGCATCCTCTAGAGACAAAGTAAAACCTTGCCCTTGGTCCTGTTGGGCTCCTCGTTGTTGCCTTCCTTGGACATGCTGTTATGGCCTTTACTGGCCCTACTGCTGATTCTGTTGCTGTTGGTACATCTGAGCTTGCATCAATAGAGGATGCTAAGCTAATGTCCTTACTTCTATTGATGGCCCTCTCTGCTGGACTTCCCTTGACGCTGGCAGTGCTGGTAACTGTTGGACTGGCCCTCCTGGCCTCAACATCATAGGACAATTGATAATCCGATGATATAGACTGCCATACCTCATACACAACCTATTGGATGCCCTACACACATCTATAGTATGGCCTCACTAGCCATAGTAAGTACAACCCACTGGTGCTCCCTGACGTTGTTGTTGTTATTGCGGTCTTGGCTGCTGCCGAGCCGATACTGTCACCTTCAAAACTGTCGTCCTTCTTGGCGCTGAATCATGGATGCGAACGCCAGGTGATGGTGCTGACGTCTGAGGTACTCCTCCACCTCCTTCTCCACTCTAAGCATGAGACCTCTTCTGGCCTCTAGTCCTTGCCGATAACCTCTGTATGGTAAGATCATGCTTCCGAGCTGCCATAAGTACTTTTTCATAAGTCTGGTAGTCGTGTTCCTCTACCAGCTGTAGAATCTCTAGATGAATTTCTTGTTGGAATCTCATTGCTCTATCCGACTACGTAGCCACCATAGTCAGAGCGAATCTACTATGCCTACAAAACTCAGCTGCATATCCATCCACAGTCCTACCGGCCTGCTTGAGATCGATAAATCTCTGCTGGAGCTCATACTACTCTACGACTCCAAAATATTTAGCACAGAATTAAGCCATGAAACTGTCCTAAGAGATAGGATACCTCAAGCCAACCTCTACTGATGCTCACCAGTCATGGGCAAGGTCTTGAAGCTGCAATCGAACTTGAATAACTTATTCATCCGCCAGAACCCTTATTGTTGCCAGAATTACCTCAATATCTTACAACTAGACATCTATTGTGATGGCATCCTCTGTGCCATCGAAGTACTTTGGGTTAAGTCAGTAAAATCTAACCGACGCCCCTGAATAAGTCCTCCCGCCTCTTTCCAGACCCGTCTGTAAACCTTGACTCAACAAGACATTCTGCTCTTGTTGTTGAAACTATTGATGCTATTATACCACGATCTGGTGTTGCTGTATAGCCATCATTTCCGGGAGGATCTCCAGTAATTTTGGCATGTCATGTACTGCTGGTACTACTGGTACTACTGGGGGTACGGGGATCTCAGGGGTTGGTTGCCCAACATGTCCCACTTTTGGACCCACAGTGCTAGTTTGTTCAACTACTGGCTCTATCCGAATTTGACTCTGAACAGGTGCTACCTCCCGTTCTTGCCTAGGAAAACCCTGTCCTGCCAAGCCTGCTGCTCCAGCAACTGAAGAAGCCTTAAAGAAAAGGACAAGAAATATCACGAACAGGACGGAAAGGATCAAGGAAACAACTGATCGATAGTCAAGCAAGGCTTCGAGAAGAACAAATTCAGGATTTTAAAGGCATTTGTTTGATTGATACTCCTATGATCATAACACCCCACAAGTCTAAAAATACTGACTTGCATGGGCCACCACTAAAATTTTGTCACGCCCCAGTACCAGAATAAGGAGACAGAAATGGCCAGCTCCCCCGTATAAGATATAGAATATCGTACGACGGTCACGGTTGTAACTAAACAAGGGGTGCATACTACAAGCAAGTCACTTCGGATCACACAACACATTTATTATCTCAATCAGTCAAATAAGAACAGTAAACATAAAACATATATGGCAAGAAAGTAAGGCGTCCCAAATGCCCTGCCACAATATTCTAGAAACTAGCTGTACAAAAATAAGAAAGTTGGCAGAGTATCAAAAGTATATGGCGTCCATGATCAGCTACAGTCCGATTAATTACAATCATGTAAGAAAACTTAATGTCCAGATTTACGGCTAACAAGTGACGTTGGCTAAATGCACAAAATGAGTAAAATGTACAATAACGAGCAGGGAAGAAGAAACTCACTCATTCCCTTCAACGACCATCCGTCTGGTGTGCCCCATGGTTCAGGGGGAAGTGTGCTTGATCCTCGAGTGCTGGGGCTAAACCTGGGCATGCAAAACTGTAACCCCCTAATTTATCAAAAATTTTTAACTTAGATTTTTAGCAATTTTCTGTAATTTTTGGGAATTAAAACAAAGGTATTTTGTAATTAAATGATTATTTTATGTTGTTAATTAATATTAAAATATTATAAAAATAATATTTTCTGGTGTAAAATGGAAAACTGGACATCGAAATTTTTTTCGAGAATTTATTGGACTCCGGAAACATTTTTAAAGCCCTAAAAACTAACGTATTTTTAAACCTAATTAAACCCTAAAAATAAACCCGGTTCAATTGAACCAAACCAACCCAAACCAACCCAGACCCGGTTCAACTGAACCGAACCCAACCTTAGCGGGTCGGGTCGGATCTAAACCCGACCCGAACCCGACTACCCGAACCCGCGTCTAAACTTAACGAATCGGGGTCTAACCCGCTACCCGCTGACCCGACCCGACCCAAACCCGTTACCCTAATCGGAACCCTAATCGGATTCCGAATCCTTTATTGTTCCGACCCGGCTGAGCCGCCTAGCTCCGCCTATTTAATCCCCTATCCTCCGCCTTCCCCCTGCTGCCCTAGCTTGCCGAAACCCTAGCCCATCTCCGCCGCCTCTTCTCCCTTCGCCATCGTCCCCGGAGCAAACCCGTCTCCTCCCCGCTGTATCACCACTCTGCCTCGATCACCTCCGCTCTGAAACCCACCGCACGCTTCCCTCCTCCACCGTCTTCTTCTCCCAGCCCCGGATTCGCCCCGTTCCGCCTCCCTCGACGACGAACCTCCCAGCACCACCACCTATCCCCCTTTCTCTCTCCACCACCCTCACCTCGAACCCCCATCACCCCTCTTCCTCCCCGCCTCGACGATCCTCTGCCCTCACCCCAACCCTCGATCATGATCCTCCGCCGCCCATGCCTCACCATCTCCACCACCCTCTCCCCTCTCAGCCCCAGTGCCACCGCCTCCACACCCCGAGCCCAGCCCCGACCTCGTCGACACCCAGCAGCACCCGAGCACCGGCCGCCTCAGCCCCAGCGTAGGCCGGCCACCTCCGCGAGCTCCTCCGACGAAGCCCCCGGCCCCCTCCGCCGTATCCTCCGGCCGCAACCGCCTCCGACGAACCGAAACCCTAACCCTAGACAACACAGTACCCCGGATACCCTGTGTTGTGTCGACCCGGACACGAAGAACCCCGTTCCACGGAGCCCTGTTTTGGTAGCATTTTCTCTCTCCTCGTTGCCCCATTTTTAATTCCATCAGTTGTGACGCGTAGGCTGTGTAACCCTCTCGATGTCCGTGCAACCCGCCCGGTGCATCGCGTCCTGTGGCGATCGCGAATCACGATCCAAAAATAGGAAAAATAATACCCCATTTCCCCCCGGAACTGAGTATGCCCCGCCAAACGGGACGACTTGGTCGTGCGCGGTCTTAACCGAAACGTGCGCGCTGTTGATACGAACATACAGGATTTCACAGAAGTTGATTTGGATGTGCGTGCACACCGAAATCAACGCGTATCCACCGACAACGCCCATTATCCGCCAGTTCTGGAACACGTCATAACTTCATGTACACACGTCGGATCGAAACAAAACTTGCGCCATCGGACTCGTAGCAATACGCTGGTCCTGTGACCCAAGTTTGGTTCGATTCTGAGAACGTTGACAAAATCGCGTATCGTGGGCCCCGTGGCTCCGCTTGTCGGGCGATTTTGTGATCGGCTCATCAGAATCCATTTCTGGAAGTTCCGTTGGGTTCGTATAATCGTTCTGGACTTGTTGACACCAAGTTTGACGAATTTGGAGATCTTTGACCCTGACACGGTTTTTGGTGCAAAGCGGCCCACATGTGGACCCCGCTTTGACCAAAAACTGTCATTTTTGCCCCTGTGTCCAAATTGGACTTAAGGACATGCATTTTTAGCTATTTGATATTTTCTGAGGCTGTTGGTGATATTTATTTCAACTTTTGGAGGAGTACCTGCAGGTTCCACTGATACAGGGTCTATTGTTGGTATTCAAACCCAGGCAAGTATACCTTGCCAACATTGCAGTTCTTGTTACATATTTTCTTGATTTATTTATATCTTGTACATGCTTGACCTAGGACCGTGTGACTTACTTAGCGTCCGATTAATAGCCGGGTGCCAACACCGTACGCGGAGTTGTGTAACGTCATCTAGAGATGGATATCGTGACCCTTTACATTCTAGTACTTGTCTTATCAAGTACATAGAACCAGGACACTTGACACTATTCATGAGACATAATCTTCCTGAGATATTCATGGTGATTCTGTATAGGATAGAGGTTTTATGACATAGACATTATATTCATAGACATTATATGACTTGCTGCATTAGTTTTGATCTTGCATGTCATGGATATGAGACGTGTGATTACATTGGGTGGGAAGAGATTTACCATACAAAAGGCTGATTATATATATATATATAATATTTTAATGGAAGTGCCTTAGACTCTGGCAACAGAGCTTTGGTACCGTACTGGCCCTTCGAGAGAATACTGCTATGGGTTTCTCCGACACTGATCATGTAGTAGTCTCAACCCGAGTATGACTAAAACTCTCAAATTGCATATCACTTAGCTGGTTACATAGTTTACCCTATTGTTCATTTATTTCTGCACTGCATTTATTTGGCTTGAGTTATTTTGTACCTTGCTATGTCCCCTGAGGACCTGGATCCGGATTATGTCCCCAGGAGTAGCAGACGAGATCTATCCTGAAGTATACAGGACAGGAGCATTAGCAGGAGCATTATCAGGTGCAGACACTGGAGCAGTACCAGATCCAGTAGACGAGTGATCACCGAGGGTATCTTCTGAGTATATACTATTTCTATACTCAGTATTTGCTGTAGTTATCTTTATTCTTGTATCTTGACAGATGTATCAGACTCATTACCGGATTATTTCCCGAGTTTATATTTTATTGAGATTGATCTTGCGTTATGATTCTGATATTGTTGTATTCCTTTCTGTGGATGAGATTAGCCTATCTAGACCCTTATTGTTGTATTACAGCTTAAGTACGCCCCGATGGATCCATTAAATTGGGTTTGTCCATCGGTGGGTGCTGTTGGCCATTGCCACGTGTCTGGTCCCTCGATATTTTAGGACTGGGGTGTGACATAGTTTTTGTGGTGGCCCATGCAGGTCAACGAATAAATTGCTTCGGTTTCAACTTAGGGACCGAGCAAGCCTGCAGTAAGAATAAGATAAGGATCTCATCCACTTGCTTGAATCATTCTTGATATCTATATCGGATTCAAATTAAATTTTTTGGACTTGCATCCTGCCTTGATTCCTGTATGCCTCCTATTATTTATTTTGGTTGTTACTCTAAATTTTTTTAATATGTGATTGGTAATTAGAACTTGACAGTTTAAGTTATTATCGTAGATTATGACCTAATGATTATCCCTTAGCTTTAAGTCATGCAATTAGTACCCCCACGTCGATACAAGTTAGATCCCTTCCCCTTGACGGCCAGTAACTCTTCTATCCTCACTATCGATACTTGTTCTACAAGCACTAAGACTAAGGCTTAAGACGACCATGACCTATGTAATATAGAAGGATACCCTAATAGGTACCAAGATCCCTTCTCGTAGACCTTAACAAGAGTTTTCACGGTACCCTTAAGACGATTTTAGTATTAGTTTATTATTTTAAGATGAGTAGTATGCCTCACAACATAGTACCACCTAGCCCTATTGACCCATTGATGAAGTGAACTAGGATGACACAACTTTAGACTTGTATAAGAAGATAGTGTTTATTCAGACTGTAGAAATTAGAGACCCGTACCCCTATTTGGTCGACTAGCGGCTTAGATAAGGAGTAGTATGACAACTAGAGAGACTGTAGAGTCTTATTTTTGTTGTTGTTTTGTTTGTGAACTTGAATTAATTTGTACCTCCTTTCATCATCATCTAGCGTACTTATATTTTTGTACTACCTCGACTTATGCTGCTGTTACAGCCTAGTTTTGCAAGCTCATTCTTTTATCAAGCTTGTTCACGACATATGTATTATTGGACGCGTACACTAATACATTTTAGAATCAGTGTATTAAGGTCTAGCTAACATTAGTGCGCTTGATTCGCCTATCGTAATACTACTTTACATGGATTGAGATATATAGTGATTAGTAGACGAATATACTTGTCCTAGACATGTCTGCCATATCGTATCGGTTACATAACTGTACTAATACGAGCATGCGAACAAAGGATTACCAGAATAGGATTTTAATCCACAACTGCTTGACAATTCCTATTTGAATTCTTTAAACGCCTTGATCCTGATACTTCCATTTTATTACCTCACCCTTGAACTCTTTATTATTGATCTTCGTCTTCCCTTATTTCGGAAAGACGAAACCTCGTGCTTGGTATAAGTTTGATATATAGACAGTACTAGATATACCCCACAGGACGGTCGCATTGTTGATGACCCTTTTATAAATGATTTAGGGAATATCATAGGTGATATGTTTGGTGGTAAACTTGAGGATTCAATAACATGATTAAATAAGTTGGGGCATAGCTTCCTTAGATGTATAACCTTAGATGATAGATGGATAAATTCTAAGTTGGGTAGAGACCGCAATGTTCACTTGGGAGGAATTCTTTAGACTGTAATCAAGTGAAATTTGATAGAGAGACCCTACCCTAGTTTAATTTCGAGGACAAAATTATTTTAATTTGGGTAGATTGTAACCCCCCTGATTTTTCAGGAATTTTTAACTTGGATTTTTAGCAATTTTCTGTAATTTTCGGGAATTAAAACTAAGGTATTTTGTAATTAATTGATTGATTTATGATGTTAATTAATATTAAAGTATTATGAAAATAATATTTTCTGGTGTAAAATGGAAAACTGGACATAGGATAATTTTTCGAGAATTTATTGGACTCCGGAAACATTTTTAAAGCCCTAAAAACTAAAGTATTTTTAAACCTAATTAAATCCTAGAAATAAACCCGGTTCAATTGAACCAAACCAACCCAAACCAACCCAGACCCGGTTAAACTGAAATGAACCCAACCTTAGCGGGTCGGGTCGGATCTAAACCTGACCCGAACCCGACTACCCGAACCCACGCCTAAACTCAACGAATCCGGGTCTAACCCGCTACCCGCTGACCTGACCCGACCCAAACCCGTTACCCTAATCGGAACCCTAATCGGATTCCGAATCCTTTACTGTTCCGACCCGGCTGAGCCGCCTAGCTCCGCCTAGCTCCGCCTATTTAATCCCCTCTCATCCGCCTTCCCCCTGCTGCCCTAGCTCGCCGGAACCCTAGCCCATCTCCGCCGCCTCTTCTCCCTCCGCCATCGTCCCCGGAGAAGACCCGTCTCCTCCCCGCTGCATCACCACTCTGCCTCGATCACCTCCACCCTGAAACCCACCACACGCTTCCCTCCTCCACCGTCTTCTTCGTCCAGCCCTGGACTCGCCCCGTTCTGCCTTCATCGACGACGAACCTCCCAGCACCACCACCTATCCCCCTTTCTCTCTCCACCGCCCTCACCTCGAACCCCCATCACCCCTCTTCCTCCCCGCCTCGACGATCCTCCGCCCTCACCCAAACCCTCGATCACGATCCTCTGCCGCCAACGCCTCACCATCTCAACCACCCTCTCCCCTCTCAGCCCCAGCGCCACCGCCTCCACTCTCCGAGCCCAGCCTCGACCTCGTCGACTCCCAACAGCACCCGAGCACCGGCCGCCTCAGCCCCAGCGTAGGCCGGCCGCCTCCGCGAGCTCCTCCGACGAAGCCTCCGGTCACCTTCGCCGTGTCCTCCGGCCGTAGCCGCCTCCGACGAACCAAAACCCTAACCCTAGACAACACAGTACCCCAGACACCCTGTGTCGTGTCGACCCGGACACGAAGAACCCCGTTCCACGGAGCCCTGTTCCGGTAGCATTTTCTCTCTCCTCATTGCCCTATTTTCAGTTCCGTCAGTTGTGACGCGTAGGCTGTGTAACCCTCCCGATGCCCGTGCAACCCGCTCGGTATATCGCGTCCTGTGGCGATCGCGAACCGCGATCCAAAAACAGGAAAAATTATACCCCGTTTTCCCCTGGAACTGAGTAGGTTCCGCCAAACGGGACGACTTGGTCGCGCGTGGTCTTCACCAAAATGTGCACGCCGTTGATACGGACGTGCGAGATTTCACAGAAGTTGATTTGGATGTGCGTGCACACCAAAATCAACGCGTATCCGCCGACAACGCCCCGTATCTGCCAGTTCTGGAACACGTCGTAACTTCGTGTACACACGTCGGATCGAAACAAAAATTGTGCCATCAGACTCGTAACAATACGTTGGTCCTGTGACCCAAGTTTGGTTCGATTATGAGAACGTTGACAAAATCGCGTATCGTGGGCCCCGCGGTTCCGCTTGACGGGCGATTTTGTGATCGGCTCATCGAAATCAAATTATGGATTTGGGTTCGAATTATCGTTCTGGACTTGTTGACACCAAGTTTTACGAATTTGGAGACCTTTGACCCTGATACGGTTTTCGGTACAAAACGGCCCACATGTGGACCCCGTTTTGACCAGAAACTGTCATTTTTGCCCCTGTGTCCAAATTGGACTTAAGGACAGGCGTTTCTAGCTATTTTATATTTTTTGAGACTGTTGATGATGTTTATTTCAGCTTTTGAAGGAGTACCTGCAGGTTCCAGTGATACAGGGACTACTATTGGTATTCAAACCCAGGCAAGTGTACCTTGCCAACATTGCAGTTCTTGTTACATATTTTCTTGATTTATTTATATCTTGTACATGCTTGACCTAGGACCGTGTGACTTACTTAGCGTCCGATTAATAGTCGGGTGCCAATACCGTACGCGGAGTTGTGTAACGTCATCTAGAGATGGATATCGTGACCCTTTATATTCTTGTACTTGTCTTATCAAGTACATAGACCCAGGACACTTGACACTATTCATGAGACAGAATCTTTCTGAGATATTCATGGTGATTCTATATAGGATACAGGTTTTATGACATAGACATTATATAACTTGCTGCATTAGTTTTGATCTTGCGTGTTATGGATATGAGACGTGTGATTACATTGGGTGGGGAGAGATTTACCATACAAAAGGATGATTATATATATATATAATATTTTAATGGAAGTGCCTTAGACTCTGGTAACAGAGCTTTGGTACCGTACTGGCCCTTCGAGAGAATACTGCTATGGGTTTCTCCGACACTGATCCTGTAGTAGTCTCAGCCCGAATATGACTAAAACTCTCAAATTGCATATCACTTAGCTGGTTACATAGTTTACCCTATTGTTCATTTATTTTTGTACTACGTTTATTTGGCTTGAGTTATTTTGTACCTTGCTATGTCCCCTGAGGACCTGGATCCGGATTATGTCCCCAGGAGTAGCAGAAGAGATCTATCCTGAAGTATATAGGACAGGAGCATTAGCAGGAGCATTATCTGGTGCAGACACTGGAGCAGTACCAGATCCAGTAGACGAGTGATCACCTAGGGTATCTTCTGAGTATATACTGTTTCCATACTCAGTATTTGCTGTAGTTATCTTTATTCTTGTATCTTGACAGATGTATCAGACTCATTACCAGGTTATTTCCCGAGTTTATATTTTATTGAGATTGATCTTGCGTTATGATTCTGATATTGTTGTATTCCTTTCTGTGGATGAGATTAGCCTATCTAGACCCTTATTGTTGTATTACAGCTTAAGTATGCCCCGATAGATCCATTAAATTAGGTTTGTCCATCGATGTGTGCTGTTGGCCATTGCCACGTGTCTGGTCCCTCGATATTTTGGGACTGGGGCATGACATTAATTAAAATCATGTAAGAAAACTAAATGTCCAGATTTACGGCTAACAAGTGACGTTGGCTAAATGCACAAAATGAGTAAAATGTGCAATAACGAGCAGGGAAGAAGAAACTCACTCATTCCCTTCAACGACCATCCATCTGGTGCGCCCCATGGTTCAGGGAAAAGTACGCTTGATCCTCGGGTGCTGGGGCTAAACCTGGCCATGCAAAACCAGCGGGGTTAGACCCCAAATAGCAAGTACCATAAAGGAAGCACGAATAAAGAAATAAAACCAGGTTATATATATATATATATATAGTTCAGTATCTTAGTTTCGGTTCATAGCCTACCGTGATACAATAATCTAACCCTATAACTAAACAAGGACAAGGGTTAGCCCATGACACCATGATAGCCCATGTCCCTAAACTATTTAACAGAAGGTACAATCACTTGTACAGCTTACTAGGTGGAGTCTGGATTATGCCAGAGGTATTATGCATATAATAGGAATCCTTAGATCGAACCATGTTCTAGCAGGGGCTAACCGAGTGATGAATCGACGCATAGCACATTATAGTATGCATCGGTCCTTCGTAAGGCCGCCGTGCTAAGATCGCATAGAACACATAGTATAATATAATAGTCGGATATTGTCATCCACTAATAAGTATTTAAACAATATCCAGGGGGGCGGCCTTCACTCCCCATTTATTGATTGAGGGTGGCTAGTTAAGCACGATCTCAAAATTTTGTCCCTCATAATGCTTTACATGTTTTAGTTGCCTAGTTAACCCTACGGTTAGCTGGAATCACATAGGGTGGTCACATGTTACTCCCCTTACATGTTGTACCATAGTACGAGCACGCTAGATACGAATCCACTTTGTCACTTTGTAGTCAATTTGGATTCACCCCAGTGTGATGCAACAGTCAAATGAATCATAGCCATGCTTGGTTAGTGACTAACTATCATGTCCATGCTGAAAAAATTATTATATCATATGTCGCTTAGCACGTAGGCATACCTCTGTATGAAACATGTAACATAATTATGTAAAAATACTTAGCACGTAGGAACATATAGCACGTAGTAAGTGTATCAGCACGGATACCAATAGTCGAGTCAAGTTTCCAATCATTGGTAAATCATATGAGCTCTTGCTCATAGTCAGGTTTAACACATGGTCACGTAGCTCACATACATTAGCAATCATTAAAATCACTCGCAGAATCCCAAAACTCAATAAAGCATCCAAACCAAGCAAAACAGTAAAATGTGCACATAGGCCACAAAAGGATAAGGGACGCATAGGGTCAGTGCCGCATAGGATAGGTTCCGCATAAAAAGTCGGTCGCATAGAAAGTCGGTTGCATTACCGGATGGGTCACATGGGTCTGGCCGCATGGGTCACATTGGTCGCATAGGTCGGGCGCATGGGCTCAGGCCGCATGGGTCACATGAGTTGGGCCGCGTGGGTCATATGGGTCACATGGGTCTGGCCGCATGGGTCACATAGGTCGCATGGGTCGCATGGGTCACATGGGTCGTATGGGTCAGGCCGTATGGGCTCAAGCATCATGGATCACATGAGTCGGCCTGCATAGGCTCAGGCCCAATGGGTCACATGACAACTGGGTCGTATGGGTCGCATGAGTCGGGCCGCATGGCCGCATAGGTCGCATGGATCGCATAGGTCGCATGAGTAGAGCCGCATGGGTCGTATGGGTCGCATGGGTCCGGCCGCATGGCCGTATGGGTAGTTCGCCTCCCCAACAGTATGTTCAGCCAAGGCAAAAACTCCAAAAATCTAGAAAATTATTTTCTTTATAAAAATCTTATTTTAACTCCAAATCAAGTGAACAAAAAGCCAAAATGCCTGAAATAGAATGCTCAATCACCAAAATTGACCCATTTTAGTAGATACCATGTTTTAATAGATCAAAACCAAAATGGAATGCTCAATCAGCCAAAATGACAAAAAGCCAAAATACCTAAAATACCATGTTTTAATAGATCAAAACCAAGGAAAACTTTTGGGACCCATGAAAACCTTAAACTTCAAATATAGATCTACTCAAATCCACTCGTTAAAAATGAAAACTCCAAGTACTAAAAGTATTTAGAATCATAACGAGCACATAATAGACTAATAAAAAGCAAAAAATAGCAAGAATCGAAAATCAAGAGGTTTCTCCATGTAGTGCTAGGTGTACTTGCCTAAATTAAGGAAGAAGAAAATAAGAGAATGAAGGAAGAGAGAGAAAGAAGTTAACTTATATAGCTAGGGTTTAAGATTTAGACCATGGGTTCAACTCATGACCAAACCAACCCAACAATTAAACCATGAGTCTAATTGAACCAAAGAATGGGTCTAGTCTCCATGATATGCAACCTAATTACCATGCAAGCAACAAATAATATAAGCAAAAAAACTAATATGTTCCAAATATATATATCGGAAACGGGGAGTGACAGATTATTTTCGGACTTATTATTTGAACTCAACGTGCGCTACAAGTAATAAGTCCACCAAAGTCCCCTAGCGGGTTGTCCTCAACAAACTGCGGTATCGTACTACATCCAGATTTACGATATCCAAAAATCATAATATACAACACAAAAAATACAGGAAGAAGTTTTGAAAAATGAGAAACTTTTATTCAAGATCATGAGTACATATGATTGAAATCTGTTATATTTTAAGGGTTTTAATTAATATTCAAGATCTTGAGTACATATGATGGAAATACCTTGTAAGGTTTTCCATGAGTTCTCGCCGACAAGAACATCTTCTATTAAAAGGTACCCCCGTATTGTTTTTGCTATAGACACAAGTGGGCCCAACAGTAGAGCCCAATGCTTTCTAGCTCACCACTCTACATTACAAACCTCAGTATATTAAAAAGAATACATACTGATGGATAGCAAGGGAAGAGCATGAGCAGACGCTCTACAAACAAGCGGAAAGACCGACGACAGGAATGGAAATTAATCTAAATTTTGTCATTGATGCCACAAGCCCCCAGTCGATAGCAAGGTGCATAAAGGAGAGAAATGCAGCTAGCACACTGCATGAACAAGAACATTCTAGTGCATGACACTGGATGCTCATCCTCGTCTCCTGGATTAGTTCTTGCCGAACTGTCCTCATACCTTGGAACAGTTTTTGGCGAACCGCCGCATAAAGTTGGTCTTTACCCTGAACAACGGGTGTTATGATATCCTTCCCTGCTCTATCATGAGCAGCACGAGCGAGGACAAAACCTGTAAAAAAGAAGACACGCATCAGTCTCAGTGAAGATCGCATAAAGGCATAAACTGTCGATACGCATCAGTCTCAGTAAAGATCGCATCGGTCCCCACGTTAAGGGATGGCACAGAATTCCAAAGGAGATCCACTAAATGATCAAGAAAAATTCGTCAGTTAATGATGATTTGACAGTCTAGAAGTGCTCACCCAAGCGGTCCAATGCCCATGCGATCCAACGACCATGCGATCTTCCAGCCATGCGGCCAAAAGTGTTTCTTCCTTCTTGCTTCTTATTCAAAGTATTCCAAACTTATCAGTTTAAAAACTATGAAGAAGGTCTTGTAGAAGTATAAAAAATATGCATACATGCGACCGTGCATCCCAAAACAAAAAATTCAGAAGAAATTAGGCCGCAGAGTTGTTTGCCCCAAAAAATAAATTTGTACTTAGATTGTCTTCTAGGACCACTTTGGACTCTCTTTTCATTTGTTAATTAAATCAAGTTCTTTTAAAAGACTTTCGAATTTAATGACGAACAATGCTGCCGGATGTTAAGGTTTTGGCACATATTATTCATGTAGCAACTAACTTTTATGTAGCCGTGAATACACTACCACCCGGCTTTGACCAGGATACTAGCTTCATCGTGGGCACTAAGTTGAAGCCCCGGAGCGATGGGTCCAATAAAGGTCGGGGAAAAGGAAAGTGGAAGGCTGAATTATTGCCTACTGACCCCGACTCGACGACGGTAGAAAAGAATACTTCCGACGACTCCTCACCTCTGGTCGACTCTCCAATGAAGTGCAGGGCCTCTTCGGTGCGGAGACCTCCATCAAAAAAGAGAAGACAGGAACTGTCGGTAGCCGCGAGGTCGAGTTATAAGAAGTGGTTTGCTACCAAGAACCCTATTCATGACGTGGGAGACGAGGAAGAGGAGGAGGTAGGACCCCTTGCATTCGTGATTCGCCAACCAGATCCTATTCTTGATGCCGAGGCGGTATCCCTGCGTCCTCTTAGCTTTATTGCCATGTCCCCTTTTTATGACTCTCTTCGTCCTGGTTTACCTAAATTTATGCAGAGACCGGGAACTAGGGTGAGGACACTTTCTCTATGGGCCGCTACAGCAGGGGTTTCTTACCAGAAGGAGGAGACGTCATCTTCCTATGAACTATATTTTGGAGAGCCTATCAGGTTCAACAAGGAAGGGGACACTTCCTTGGCTGACACTTCGGTTGGAGATGTAGGCACCAAGGGGACGAGCCTGTCTGCTCCGACGAAACTGCCAACTCTGATACCTCACCCAGGTATATTATTTCATCGTTTCTCAAGAGATAAGATTTTTTGGCTTCAATTCTTTATCGTTTGGGTAAAGTTACTCACTGATTGTTTTGATTTGACATGCCCTTCCTCACCGATAAACATAATTAATGTGGCGGTATAAAAGAGTTTGGCGGAGGAGGCTGAACCAGGACTAATGAGGGAAAGACCTGGGTCAATCCTATCTTCCTCCGTGGTTGGAGAACCTCTTGAGGGACCTTCGACAGGCACATGGCCTACTTCTGATGCTGATCATCCAGGAGTGTCGGTTGTCGAGGAAGACGTGAGGGAAGGAAAAGGAGCTTGCGGAGAGAGAAAACCCAACGGGGCTTCCCGTTGAGGCTAGTATAGGGGAGGCCTCCACTGTTGTAGACCTACTTGGTGTGGAGACTGCTTCATCACCTCCACGGGCTGACATTAGACGGCTTAAATTTGAAAGTAGCTGTCGTCCCGAGGGATCCATTCTGTATTTTACTCCGTGAAGGCCAAGCTTGCCAGTTTGCCTGACGTCCAGACACTACTTTCGATGGGGCAGAGTTTGGC
Organism: Iris macrosiphon; assembly: GCA_036927795.1. Lineage (NCBI taxonomy): Eukaryota > Viridiplantae > Streptophyta > Magnoliopsida > Asparagales > Iridaceae > Iris > Iris macrosiphon. The sequence goes on along the minus strand of JAYESA010000010.1, from coordinate 70,949,795 downwards.
CGTTGTGGAAGCAACTTGTCGTCTGACAACTGTGGTTCCACCACCTGATTTGTCAAGTGTAGTCCCCTATGCTTCATCGGTTACCCAGATAGTCGCATTGCTTGTAATCCCTTCAGTTTTGTCTCCTTTAACACCTTCCACAAAAGTTCCGATAATACCCACTTCTAGGGTTATCCTACAGGGCTTCTACTTATTATCAAAGCAGGGAGTTTAAAATATACTGGAATGAGGGATGCCTTTTTTTTTGGTCTAAGAATGGAGCCTTGGGCCAGATACAGATTTTGAAGACCCTTTCTAACTCTGAGCAAACGGCTGACCTGCTGCTTCGTAAGTTAATTGAAGTAGAACAACGCTTGAACGAATTGCAGCAGGTGCAGCAGGAGCAACTGGTTAATATTACTGCGATCGTGGCCACAGAGTATGAATGCCTCCTGGACTCCGTAGAATAAGTGAAGGCCGCCTATGGAAAGACCAAGGCAGGTCTACAGCAAGAACTCAAGAAGATGGAACTCCAACGTACCGAACTGGACGTAAGCGAGGCTGCTTGCCTTGCTCGAGAAGATGGGCTTTCCCATATTATTGTTGAGATCCAGCAAAAGATTGCACAACTCCAGGCCAACCTCAAAACCTTGGAGGGTGATATTTATGAGGCCCGCCAAGAGTGGGAGGCTATCCACGCACAATCTCGTACCGTGGCCCAGTCTTCTGCTGCCCTTGAAGATACTTTAAAAAAATTGGAGGAGAAGCACCAGGTATATGCTCACCTCAGTGATCCCGCAGTTGTAGCCCACGAAGTCGAGCACCGGGTTAAGGCTAATATTGACGCTATATTGCCTGTCGCCAAGGATAATTAGAAGAGTTATGCACTGATCAGTAGCATCAGTGATTTTTTCTTCTTTATTTTTTTTATTGAGGGGTTGATAAGTCCTCAAATGTAGCTTGCTTTTGGTTCCCCGCTCGAAAAAAATAAAAGCTTTTTTTTCTTTTATTGGGATTATTTGTATGAACTTTGGATATTGTGCTAGAGGTAATATGGGCGTAGCACAACATCATAGTCTTTCACGGATATTCCACTGGGGGATATTTGGTGCACCTATTACTTCTTGTGCACTTGAGTGCAATTAATAGATTCTATACAAGTCTTGCCAGAGATAATATGGACGTAATAGGTTTTGTGGACCCATTGCTTCTTGTGCACCTGAGTGCAAGTAATGGGTTCGAGACAAGCCCTGCCAGAAGTAATATGGACGTAGCAGGTTTTGTGAACTTAACACTGCTGGCGTACTTAAAGTTAAGTACGGTTGATAAGTTGAGATAACAATCAATATCAGAGATAATGTGGACGTGATAATCAATAGCCAAATCTGGGAGATTTGTTCAGAGGTAATATAGACGTGACAAACTCGGCCGGGGAGAAATATTAGAACAGTAGCTCAGAGGTAATATGGACGTGAACCAATATCTGAGAAACTCACTGAGGAGTGGTTTGCTATGTATGGTCTATCCAGGTTTAGATAAACCTGAGGGTTGCTCCGTTGGGAAGATCTTTAGGATGATAGCTCAAAGGTAATATGGGCGTGAACTAGTGTCTAACGAGACTAGATTTTTTTGGGTGGTCCCTGCGGGAGTGAGCAGATGGACATGGGGACTGCTCTGCTGGGAAGATTTTGATGATCCATTATACGTTGCGTATCCAGGACTCCTGAATACTAATAATGGCTAGTTGAGGAAGGATAATGTTGTGCATAAACACTCGCTAGGGCTGAAAAACAAAAAGTGTGAACCCTGTACATCTTTGTTGTCCTGCTGGAAATAGAGAGAAGTATAAGCCTAGCCTTAGACATTGTGCTTTTTCAGGAACTTGTCGTTGATGGGCATCATAAGTAAGTCACCATTAGGTTTTGCTAGTCGATAGGCACCGTTGGAGAATACAAATTCTACAACGAATAGGCCTTTCCATTTGAGTTGGAACTTGGCGGCCGTCTTGCGGGTCATAACCATCGACCTTCTTACTATCATGTTAAAGTCACTCACATGGTGGTCCTCTTCTTGACCCGTTTGTTGAAGGATCCTGAGAGGTGCGCTTGGTACAGCTCGATGCGCTATTGAGCTAAAATGTGTTTCTCGTCGAGAGCTTCTAAATCTTGTAGCCATCGACGGTGATTGTTATCAACGGTCGATTAATCGGTTGGACATAGCCACTCGGAGTGACAGAATTTGGATCTCGAGTGGGAGGACCGCTTTGCTTTCGTAAACCAAGTAGAATGGCTTGCTACCAGTCAATATCCGGACCATTATTTGATAAGTCCAGAGACATTCACCCAGCTTATCATTCCAATCGTGCTTATTGGATGACATAAAATTCTTGAGCAGCTTTATGATAGTCTTGTTAAATGCTTTCGCCAGACCTTTTATTGTTGGGTTTTAGGTAGTCAAGGCCACGTTCCGGATTTGGCTTTTATTACAAAATCGATAAAAAGTATGACTTGTAAATTATGGACCATTGTCATGGATGATCCTCCACGGTAAGCCAAAATGGTATATGACGTAATGCTTGACAAAGTTGATCATGATTAAGGTCTTGACTTCAACGAGTGGAGCAGCTTTCGTCCATTTGGAGAAGTAGTCAGTGATAGCCAAGATGAACCGATATCCTTTAGAAGAATGTGGACTAATTGGCCCAATAATGTCCATTTCTTATGCTTTAAACTGCCAAGACGCTACCGTTGGGTATAACAAATATGAGGGTTGGTGGATAGTCTGCGTAGATTTGGCATGCTTGGCACTTTCTCGCATAGTCAACGCTATCATTGTTCGCCAATAGTAAGCCATTCTCCGGAGATGGTCATGTATCTTGGGTCTGGGCTGATGGGCACCGCAAACCCTGTCATGAGCTTCACGAAGAGCCTGTTTTGCTTCTGTATTCGATAAGCATTGTAGCAGAAGACCATCGTAGGAACGACGATACAGCATTTTAGTAGCCGTATTATAATAGAACCGGAGGGAACATCTTCTGATGGAAGTTGCTTTCTTTGGGTTCTCTGGGAGAATTCCATAAACTATGAAGTCGATGAATGTGAGTCTCCAGTCTTGGGAGTCAGTGCTCATCTCTACTGAGTAGCTCAGGCACAGACAATGGTTGTTCTTTGGGCTGACCAACTCTTGACCGACCACGGTGATCAGTTTACAAGTATTGACTAGAACAGCTAAAGAGGCTGCGAGACCGGTCAGGGTATCAGCCTCGATGTTTTACAGTCGGGGGACGTTCTTAATGAAGAACCCCTCAAAGGTGGAGATATTTCCAAGCGAGACTTGGTGGTAGAGAATTAAGTCTTCATTCCAGACTTCGTACTCTCCTCAGATTTGACTAACTATCAGCTTGGAATCGCAGTAGGCTTTCATGTAGTCTACTCCCACATGTTTAGCGAGTTGGAGTCCAATGACGAGGGCATTTTACTCTGCCACATTATTAAAATATGGCCATCTGAGGGAGTAAGCATGATTGACGACCAGATCATGTAGGAAAATCAGTATTATCTCAACGCTAGCAACAATATCGCCTTTGGGCCCGGTTCTTGAAGAACCATCGAAGAACATTCGCCAAACGGCTTCTGAGCTTATGGTCATATTTGAGTCTGCTACTTCATCTGGGATCTACTCGTAGAGTTTCAAGATTTCTAGTATAGGGTAGGCTGCAAAATTTTTTGTCAATGTTTGGCCTTTGACCGCCTTTTATGGGACAAATACCATGTCGTATAGTGACAACAGTATTTTTCATATGGCTAGGAGAGAGTTGATCGCTCCGGGTTTAGTCCTAAGGACCCTGAGAGGATTAACTTGTGAGATCACATGGATGTTTTATCCTGCCACGTAATGTCGAGTCTTCTGAATGGTGAAGACTAGAGCGAGGCACTCCTTCTTGATAGGGTTGTACCTATGCTCTACGCCTGCCATCATTCTACTAAGATAATATATGGCATATTCGTGACTTGCATTGCTTGTCAGGGCTAGCAGAGCCACAAGGGAGTGATCCATTGCCCGCACATAGAGCAAGAAGGGTCTCCCCATAATGGGGGCCACCAATACGGGAGGGGGGTTTATGAGATACTCCTTGATGTCGTCGAAGGCACGTTGGCATTCTTTATTCCAGACACAGGGGACTCCCTTCTTCATGAGCTGAGTGAACAGTTGATAATGTCCGAGAGGTTTGATATAAACCTCCTAATGTATGTCATTCTTTCTTAAAGGCCACAAAGTTCTCTGAGGTTATTTGGTGGACGTATTTCAAGGATAGCTTTAGTCTTGTCGGGGTCTACGTCGATACCTTTCAAAGTTATAAAAAACCCAGAAACTTGCCGCTGGAGACTCCCAGGAAGGACTTTCGTTGGATTCATCTTGAGTTTGTGCGTACGCATGAGGTCGATCACAGCCTTCAAGTCTCAGAGGTGATTATCTTTACAGTTACTCTTGACAGCAATGTCATCAACGTAATACTCTACTGTCTTGCGTAGATGCTCACGAAAGATAGTGCTCATAGCTCACTGGTATGTAGCACCTACGTTCTTCAGACCGAAGGGCATGACTATGTAGCAGTATACTCTTATCGGCCTTCGAAACGATGTATAATTCTTGTCGTCAGGAAATATCTTGATTTGATTTTAGCACAAGAATTCGTCCATGAAAGACATGCGCTCTTTGTCGATCATTATATCTGTGATCAAAAAAGGAAAGTTGTCCTTAGAGTATGCCACGTTTAGATCATGGAAGTCAATGTAGATCCGAATCTTTCCATTTTTTTGACAACGAAAACGATATTGGCTACCCAATCCGGATCTTGTTCTTTACAAATGAAGCCACTAGCTATCAGTTTGTTGACTTCAGCTTCGATGACATTCATAATTTTTGGTCAAAACTGCCATTGATGTTGCTTGTCCGGCTTAGCGTTCGATAAGATATTGAGTTTCTGGACCATAATTTGGGGATCCAGTCCCGGTATGTCTTCGTAACTCCAGGCAAAGATATCGATGTATTCCCTAACGAGCTGTAGTAGAAATTCTTGATCTGCATCGGACAGACTTTTGATGATAAAGATCGGTTTGGGGGAGGATTCGTCGTCCAAATTGATTTGTAAGACTTTATCCTCAGTGGGAGGTTATCGTTGTTCGAACCGCATCTCCCATTGTGCATCTAAGTGTTGGGCACACGGCTCTACTTAAAAGAGTTTATATGGATCCTCGTCGTCTTTCTCAGGGTCAGCTGATACCATATTGGCAGACAACTTTATTTGAGCATCTTTCCAATATTGATGTCAGAGTGCCAAGAGGAAGATTCTGAAGAATGAGAGTGTAACTCATCTCCTTCATCCGAGCCTTCAGAGGTTGTGGGAGGAGTGACGTACCATAAGCCATGCTTGGTCTTATGGTAGTAATTTTTTAGCTTGCCTGTAGGAGCCTGTAGACGCAGGGGCATCCATCGTCCTTTGCCTTAGTTTAAGCCCCTAGCGTATTTTAGATCGTATCACATCTTTTTGATGAGGAGCATGGTTTAAGAACTGTACCGGTGAAGTGGTATTTTTTGGTATTGAGTTCTGGCACCAGTTCATCTGGGACGTAGCTTGCGTTATTTGTCTGCTATAAGATCGCTACTTGTGGGGCTTTCGAAAAAAAAAGGTGGAAGGCTTCCAGAAAATCAATTATGCTCCTGCGAAAGTATCTACTCGTTACGAAATTTTAGGTGTCAAAGTGTGGATTTCATCTAGAGAAGGTAAGTAGGAATGGAACGAAATGGATCTCGATTTCATTCTTTGTTATATTTTAGGAAAGAAGAAGGTCATGTATAGGGTGAAGTTGGTTCGATGGCTCGTTTTGGAGATTTTTTACTATGCCGAAGATGATGAGTTTGTCTCTCATCTTCCTTGCTGAAACTATGAAGTAGGAGTTCTGACTGGCGAGAATCCAGTTGACTGCATAGGTGAAAGTCACATGTGTATGCAGGTGCAAGCTAAGACCATGCTCCATGGAATATAATGTGTTGAGATGTGTGACATCCGATTAGTTCAAAGATAGCCCTTTAAAAATATGGGATCTCATCCTCAGGAATTACATCGTTGAGAGAAGGGATGTTAGCATGAGCGGCTACATACTCCTCTAGTTCATCCTTCCGGAGATCTACCCCAGTGTGAGCAACGACTTTGGAGGTCTCCTGCGCAGCTTTACCACTAGGGGTTTGAAAGTCATACCAGGTGCCGAATCTTCCTTCATATGCCGCAGTTATTTTCCTCACTTTGAGCTTGTGGTTGATTATGTTGTGCAAGTTGAGCAAGGGTTGATTCACCTTTGCATCCTCCTTATGAGTCCTGGTAAACTGAGCACACGGGTGCGTAGGTGTTGACTTTGCTTCCTAACCTGGGGTTCGTACAAGAACTTGCCCCAGGTTGCTAATGGAAGACTCTTTAAAATGACCATTTCCAATTGCTACTACAGACTGGACGCATGGTTCAGTTCTGTATAACTTTTCGTCAGGGGAACGCATTACAGTTAGCGGCGCCTGCTGACGGTCGGTCGAATGAGAAATTTCTTGAACTTGGCAAGCTCTCATTGCCCTAGACTTCTTTATCGTAGCATGCGTTGGTGCGTAGTATGAAGAGTCCAAGTTCACATATTTTTCTTTCTCAGCAAGGCATATAGAGTCAGCGCTACATGAGATTAGGTCAAAGACGAAACTTTTGCTACTTTGATGGCCGCATATGGCCATTTGCCTGTGACTGTCGGCCGGTGCCGCATAGTCCTTCTCATGCGACTGTTGACGTGGCCGTATAGAACGTGTCTTAGCACTCGAACTCCTGGCATCATAGTATTTTCCTCTGCCACAACTCAAGTGCTGAGCACTTTCCTTGTCAGAAGAGATTGTCGTATGAGAAGTAGAAAGAGAGACGGGGAGAGCATCCTCTGCAGTTGGGAGAGGCACAGCGGCCTTTCCAACCCATGTCCTACGGGTCTTCAGTTGTTGAGCACTCTTCTCGTTAGAAGAGGCTGCCGCATGAGTGGTGGACGCATAATATGCGGTCCTTGCGACGGAGAGAGAGACGGAGAGTGCATGCTCTGCGGTTGGGTGAGGCACAGCGACCTTTGTAACCCATGTCCTGCGGATCTTCTTAGGCTTTGGCAGCCTTGGAGAAGTGCTTCCCTCAAAGAGCATTTTTTTATAGGTTTGATGGTCAAAGTGTACAACTAGCATCCTCTGGATCGAACCCAGCTTCGACGAGTCGGACTGCGATCAGAGGAGAAGACGGTCCCCAGCAGAGTCGCCAGCTTATTTGCCATTGAATTCAGTTTGAAAAAAAACCTTCGTTCAATAACAAACAAAACATACAAAGATGTCCTAAACAAAAAATCTAAGTACAATATTTAATCTGGGTAATGTGACAATAGAGATCGAGTACTACAACAACTCCTTTACTCCGTTGATGGTCCGACGAGTGAAAAAGGGAAGCTCTCTTCTCTTCTCTCTCTCGAGTTTGTGTTCACATACATAGCTCGTCTGGAAGGGTATAGTCTCTCTGAAGCAAAATAATCTCGCCCTCCCCCGGAACGTTCTAGTTGCTCCTATTTATAGCCATCATGGTGATAGGTTATAGGTGCCGCATATGCTTCTGTTTGGTGGCCGCAGGGAACTCCTTCAACAGAACGTGGTTTCAATTATGAGCGCATTCAATGGGCAGGTTGCCATGTATACTTCATCCTTAACAGGATGTAGTTGAGCCCAGGCCGAGCTTCCATGTGGGCGTTTGTTGGGATTTGCTATTGCTGAGTATCTGGGAGGTTCTCGCCTTTTGTTTGCGTGGCTTGGTCAGCATGACACGTATCGCACATTTAGTGGGAGAGAATCACGTCAGTTACAACAAAATAATTTTGTCTCAGGGAACCTTGCCACGCATGGAGTCAAGGACGCATGAGGCACATGGAGTCTGGAACGCGTAGGGCCAGAGACGCATAGAATGCATGGAGTCCGGATCACACGACCAGAGACGCATAGAACACGTGGGGTCTGAGACGCATGATGGAGATGTATGGAACGCATAGAATTCGAGGCGCATGAGGCCAGAGACGCATGGGACGCATGGAGTCTGGGACACATGCGGCCAGAGATGCATCTACTCTGGGATGCATGTGGCCTCGTACACGTGGCACTGCATGCCTGTTAGGAGTCATTATTAGTCTGACGAGAGCTTCTTGTCGCTTAGTGTGCTCATATTTTTTTAATCGTCCAAAAAATCCTTTTTGTCAGAATTCTGTATCAGACATAATCTTTGTGTCAGGTCTCCCTTATGCGGCCAATATTTGTGGCGCATGGATGTTGCTTTTTCTTGGCCCAATAGTCATTCTACAGCCTGATTTTTTCTGAGTCGGCCTTGGGGCTCATATTTGTTTGAGCGCATGGAAGCTATATTTTTCATGCTTCTACACTCTCCGACCTAGCCGACCAACTTTCTGGATTGTGGTTATTTGTAGGTAAGCTAATATGTTTCCTTCTTTACACTAATCATGTAGAAAGATGTAGCATAGTAGCAGTAGTAGGGGTATGCTCTATTAGAGAATCAAACAACCTTCCTACTGAGAAAGAAACAAAAACCAACCAAGTTGCAAACTATGAACAGAATGATCCATCTAGATCAAGTTAGTTTTAGCATTTGATTTTGTTTGTTACGGTTTCCTTATTTTGTGTAAAGTTTGTTCTAGTAGTAGGACTATTTATATAGCAACATACATTGAATAAACATAGAGAAAAGAATCAATTCTCTCCATTGTTATCTTCCAATTATGAGATTTTATTATGGTATCATAGCCTAATGCTTTATATCACCTGATCTGATAAACCATCAACCCTACTTCCAAAATTCGCCATGGCCACCACCAAATTCCTTCTTAACACTACCATCACCAACTTCGTTATTGTCAAATTTAATGGCAATAATTATACTACCTGGCGAAAAAGTCTTTCGACTAATTCTTATCACATACAATCTCATGCGGTTTGTTGATGACACTCATCCTTGTCCACCGCAAAGTCTCCGTGCAACTGCAAGCTCGACTGCAAGCTCCTCCACAACCTCGGTCAATCCAGCTTATAATGAGTGGATCCTTCAGGATCAAACCATCCTTATCTGGATAAATGCCACTCTTGAAGAATCTATCATCTCCTTCACCAGCAACTACAAAACCTCACAAGATGTATAGAAAGCTTTTGAAACTCGCTATGCTCATGTTTACAGATCTCACACCATTCGTCTCAAAAATCAGCTACAAACCTATACCAAAAAGGACAAGTTAGTCTCTGATTATCTTGAAGGGCTTAAGAAGATTGTTGATGACCTCGCGACTGTCGGCCATCCAGTTGCTGATGAATATCTTGTAGCCTAGATGCTTCACGACCTTCTGCCGGAATACGATACATTTGCCATCACCGTTAGGGTTTGCTTTGATTAACTCACCTCTGCTTAAGTTCACAATCTCGCTCTCAGTGATGAAGTGAATCTCTCTTTCCGTTCTATATCCACAATAAAACCTGTCACTTCTTTTTCTACACTTTACTCCACTTCATCCTATTCCAAGCCTCACTTCAAAAATAAACCACCCTACATCAATCCTAACAACAAAGGAAAACCCAAAAAGTATGACCCAAATTACAAACACCCTCAGGCATCTTACTCAAACTCCTCCACCACCTCTTACAAACAAAAAAACCCATTCATACCAACCACACCTACTACAACTCATCCAGACAAACCAACCACATCAACCCCTCTTCACATTTCACCACTCCTCTACTTCCATTCCAGATTTGCAATGAACGTGGCAACATAGCTCCTGACTGAGCCAACTGATAGAATTTAGCTTACCAATGTCGCCTTCTGCCTCACAAATTTGTAGTAATGGTCGCCAGTTCTAACCATGAAAACACATATTGGATAGTTGACAATGGTGGCACTCATCACATGCAAAAACCTTTCAAATCTTTCGCTTCACTCTGGCTACTCAGGTAATACAAAAGTGGTGGTTGGTAATGGCTCAAAACTCCTAGTACATGACATTGGACACACTACAATACAAACACCTTCCTCCATATTACACCTTAATAATATTCTTCACGTACCCTCCATAGAACACAACCTCTTCTTTGTCCATAAATTTTCTTTAGATAATGACTGCAATATCACCTTTGATGCAAACTATTTGATTATCAAGGCCAATCTTTCGAAGACAGTACTCTTCCGGAGTTCGAGTAAAAATGGCTTCTACACCATTCCAAGTCTGTGACCACCTTCATCTACTAGTCCAACAGCTCTCTTCTCTTCCATAAATCCTTCCTTCAATCTCCTTCATAGCCAACTTGGTCATCCGTCAAGTGCTACCTTGCATCAACTTCAATCATCTATTCCTCACTTTAATTTCTCTAAAGAACAACTACTACACAAATGTGTTTCCTACCATGTTGGAAAGAGAATCAAATAACTCTTTCCTTATTCTCAACCCACTACCACCCGTCCTCTCTAACTCCCGTACACTGATCTTTGGGGTCCCTCTCCTACTACATCTTCATCAGGCTATCGCTATTATGCAGTGTTTGTAGATGTTTTTTCTATGTTCAGTTGGGTCTTTCCTCTATTCCAAAAATTAGACTTGTACTCTATCTTTTCCAACTTTATTAATAAGATTGAATGTTCTCTTGGACACAAAACTCTTATTCTTCGCTTAGATGGTGGGGTGAATACATAAGCCATTGATTTGAATCTTTACTTGCCTCTTATGGCATAGAACACCAACTAAGTTGTCCATATACCCCTTAACAAAATGGAGTGGCAGAACGCAAACACATGCATTTACTTGAAACTATTCAAACTCTTATCTTTCAATCTGGTGTCCCTCATTCCCTCAGGGTGGGAGCTCTCTTCACTTTAACCTACCTCATAAATAGACTACCCTCCAAATCTCTTCACAACAAAACTTTTTATGAATTGCTTTACAACAAACTTCTTAGCTACAACCACCTCCGCATATTTGGGTGTCTATGCTTTGCCCATCTTCAGGATTATGCAATCGATAAGCTCTCTCCAAGAAGTATTCCTTGTGTGTTTGTTGGTTATGGCACATTATACAAAGGCTATCGATGTCTTGACCCTAAAACTGGAAGAGTCTATATATCCCGGCATGTTGTGTTTGATGAATCATCATTCCCTTTCCTATAAACCCCTCTCACACCTGTCCCTTCATCATCCCACTTCCATATATTCCCCTAACAAAAACTTCCACTTACTCCAATCCTTCCACAGATTCAATATCTTCTTCTACATTATCTGTCATTAGACCTACCTCTCCAACCTCACCACCAACTTCTACTGCCACTCCCTCTAATACATCCAGCACACCACCTTCCACTCCATCACCTGGTCCAATTTTACCCACTCCTCCAACATCACCTCCCCCACAAACTTGCAGTACCAAACAACCCACAACATCTAATATTATAACTCCTCCAATGCAAACTCATTCTAAATATGGTATATTCAAACCAAAATGTCTTGTACTCAAAATTCAACCCATTCCTTAATGTTTACTAGCCACCGCCACACCACTTTTGCCTACTTGTGTTTTATAGGCACAAAAAGACCCACGATGGCGCGAGGCCATGGCTACTGAAATTACTGCTATTCTTTAAGATGCAACCTGGACCTTAGTTCCTCCTCCTCCCTAAAAACAATTATTGGCTGCAAATGGGTATTTCACACCAAACAGAAATTCGATGGCACTATTGACAGATACAAGGCATGTCTCGTCGCCAAGGGATTTCATCAATGTCCCAGTCGTCGACTTCGATAAAACTTTCAGCCCTGTTTCCAAAGCTACTATAATAAGAATGATTTTTGCTCTTGCAGTCACCTTCAATTGGCCACTCAAACAGATCGATGTACAAAATACCTTTTTAGATGGATATCTAGAAGAACCAGTCTATGTGATCCAACCACCAGGCTTCATTGATCAAACTCAGCCCAGTTATATGTGTGTGTTTGATAATAAATGAAAGAAAATGGAAACGAGGTTTATACGAAATCCGCTCTCATGTTTACAAACAAGAAGTACAATTAATCCTATATAAGGATGTTGAGTACAATTTTTTAATCTGGGTAAATATTGCTATACGAGTCTGATCTGCAGTCGATCACTTTGTCCCTTGGACCACACGATAATGAAAAAGTGTCGTAGAAGACAGAAAGCAGCTTCGAAGGTTGCTAAAGAGAGTGGATGCTCGATGCCAAAGTCGTCGATCCTTACTCTTTGCCTGAGCTCTGGATTCTTCTCTCTCCAAGACTCTTTGACTCTTTTTCTCCAGCTTTAATTCTCGACCTTTCGATCTTTAAATCTTCGACCTCGGAGTTCTCGACCTTGGACCTCTGTCAATAGAGGTCTCTATTTATAGAGTTTTAGTGACAGTGACCATCCAGTCAGCATAGAAGCTGAACAGTGGAAAGTACAGCACCCTTTTACACGATGGTTACAATAACCGTGCCTACGTATGAATGATCTTTTGAATGAGCGTGTGATGCATGTCCAATTAAGAGATAATGCGTATAACTGCTGCGAAGATCACGGCATAAAAGCCACGTAGGTGGTTATCCCTCGCGTAGAAAAGGTTGGCGCAGAAGCCAATAACTGTCACTATGGCATAGAAGCCAAAGAGTTATCAAACCGGCATAGAAGCCGAGTAGGCGTAGAAGCCGAGTGGGCGTAGAAGCCGAGCAGATCCTCCTCTTTTGACTGAGGATTGAGCAAATTCTGGACTGAATGGCTTCAATACGCACTAATGCAGATATAGCCTGAGTGGGCGTATTCCAAGGAGATAGCGTACAACGGGCTCCCATAGCTGAGAATAGCCTGATGGCGTAACATGCAAAAGTGATGATATGGACGTTTTAGCCGAAATTACGGCTTTTGGAGATATAATCCAATCTCTTGCATTAAATGCAGAGATCTGCCCCCATCCTGCGCATAAAATGCAGAGGCGTGTCTCGAAGATCTGCCATCATTCTGCGCATTAAATGCAGAGGCGTGTTTTGAAGGTCTGCCACCCTTCTGCGCATTAAATGCAGAGACGTGCCTCAAGCCCTGTACGAAGAGCAACTTTTGACGTGGCAGCCTATTTGTCTTCTGCGGAGCGTAAACAGCTCACATCTTCCTCTGTAGATCTAGGCAGCGTATTCCCTTGTATGCGTAAAAGCAGTTTACGCAGAGGAGATGTCACTAAACGACGGTTCAGTGACACTTAATCAAATCTCCTACATTAAATGCAGAGATATGCCATTATCCTGCACATTAAATGCAGAGATCCATCATTATCCTGCGTATTAAATATAGAGGCATGTTTTGAAGGTCTGCCACCCTTCTGCGTATTAAATGCAGAGACGTGCCTCGAGCCCTGTACGAAGAGCAGCTTTTGACGTGGTAGCTTATTTGTCTTCTACGGAGCGTAAATAGCTCACATCTGCCTGTGTGGAACTAGGCAGAGTATTCCCTTTTATGCGTAAAAGCAGCTTACGCTGAAGAGATGTCACTAAACGACGGTTCGGTGACATTTAATCAAATCTTCTATATTAAATGCAGAGATCTGCCATTATCCCGTGCATTAAATGCAGAGATCTGCCATTATCCTGCGCATTAAATGCAGAGACGTGTTTTGAAGGTCTGCCACCCTTCTGCACATTAAATACAGAGACGTGCCTCGAGCCCTATACGAAAAGCAGCTTTTGACGTGGCAGCCTGTTTGTCTTTTGCGGAGCGTAAACAGCTCACATCTGCCTGTGTAGAACTAGGCATCGTATTCCCTTGTATGCGCAAAAGTAGTTTACGCCGAGGGAATGGCAGTAAATGATAGTCTAGGTTGCTGTGCTGCACCATCATTATAGTTATCGCCTGGGTAGCCGTGCAGTACTCTTTGTCAGGAGTCAGATGTCAGGTTCACTGCATGATTTGACTGGTTCATTTTAAGGAATACGAAGCGTTCCTCGTACACTTCAATGCTGTATTGAAAGCGGATGAGTTTTAAGCCATAAAGGCGATATAGCACCCCTTTTTATGCTGAAGCAGCCTGAACATACTGCATTACGCGGATAGTCCTTTATATTTTACGCTGTGCTCAGCGGAAAAGCTCTGTTGTACACTGATGGCCCTGACGTCATCTTTTTATGCTGCCCAGTATTAACATGTTGCGTATAGCTATCCAGCGTATTTTTCATACATCTACAAGACCCCCTTCAAAGCTTTCAAATTCCTCAAAATTTGAAACGCTTTGAATGAAGCATGAAACGGTCAAGCCTGACACGTTCTTCAAGGCTGACTTTCTGGCGGAGTTATTGGGGATCCATTGGGATTCGGTGGGCTCTCTCTTACCTATATAAAGGCTGAGGAGTTAACCTGTTCTTCCCACATTTCTTTCACCACACAGAGATGATCGCCGGAGTTCGTCGGGTCGACTTGAGGAAGAAGAAGACCATGTTCTTCCAGCATGTAAGGAGCCGAAAAAGAAGGCATCTTCGAGCAAATGTCCTCCGCAACGATGGATCATGGAAGGATATCAAAGCCTCCTTTGCTCGGGGTAATCAGCAACTTTATATGGCGGTTCTTCAGGAGAGAGGAAGGGTCGTATTTGACCACACAGCTTGCAAGTTGTATCTTCTCCTGATACTTTCGTGGACGAGAGAAGACAAACTAGCTCTGTCCTTGAGTATTGAGTTGAGTGAAATACCTCAACTCAATCTGTCATGGCGTATGGAGGATGGGATCTGCACAATTAGGCAGGCCCAGTTTTGTATCCTCCCGCCATTAATCATTTTCTTGTTAATCGGTTGCGGAAACCGACTAACTGCTGAAGAAGACGGAAGAAGATCTCCACCAATACGAGAACCTGGCAGAACAGATTCTGGGGGTGGCCTTCCGATGACGATGAGGAAATCCTTTGTAGACGGGATTTCCCTCATATGTAATCATGAAAATAAAGAAAAACCCTTTGTAGACCGGATTTCCCTCATATGTAATCGTGTTTGAAATAAAATTGTCTTTCTTCTGTGCATATGATTATCTTGCTATATACTTTGCTGTGAAGTCTGAATATGTGTTACTTCGACACGTCTGGTAACTTTACGTCGACTCTGATAGAAAGAGTGTTAGGTCCCGTCCTGTCTTTTACGCATAACTAAGGATGCGCAGAAAGTCGCTTTAGCATTTAAGTCGAGTATTCGAACTGTCCTGCTGTTAGGAATGGGAGAGTTGCATAGAATTTTGAATTGTCACTTCTGATAAACATAATCTTTGTTCAGACCATCATCTTCAAGAATGATTTCTCGAAAATCCCTTAAAATAGGTGTAGAAGCATGAAAAATATGCTGGGAGGATCTACGCAGCCTCTTGATGCAGAGCAGCATAAACAGAGGACATCAGAGCCATCAAGCATGCAACAGAGCTTTTTCCGCTAAAACACAGCGTGAAGAATAAAGCTCAAAGGACCATCCACGTAAGTGCAGTACGTCCAGGCCGCTCCAGCGTAAACAGGGTTCTTCATCACCTCCATGGCGTAAAACTCATCCGCTCTCAAAGCAGCGTTAAAGCGTACGAGGAACACTTCGTCTTCCCCGAAATGAACCTGTCAAGTCACGCAGTGAATCTGACCTCTGACTCCTGACAAAAAGTGCTGCACGGCTACCCAGACGACGGCTGGAAACGATGGCAGACCTCTCGGGACGCGCCCCTCAGTATGATGGCAGATCTTTGCATTTAATACAGAGGATTTGGTTAAAACATCATCGAACCATCGTTTACTGAAGTCCCCTCAGCGTAAATCGCTCTTTCGCGTACAAGGGAATATGCTGCCTTGTTTTACACAGGCAAACATGAGTTGTTTTACGCTCCGCAGCAGACAAACCGCTTGCCACGTCAAAAGCTGCACTTCGTACGGGACTCGAGGCACGTCTCCACGTCTAATTGCACAGAGCGGTGACAGTTTCTCTCAAGGCACGTCTCTGCGACGGGTGCACAGAATGGCTGCAGACCTTCAAAACACGCCTCCGTATTTAATGCATAAGATGGTGGCAAATCTCTGCAAGAGATTTGATTATATCTTCAAAAGCCGTAATTCTGGCTAAGACGTCCACATCAGCACTCTGGCACGGTACGCAGCGGCTTCTACGCCCATTCAGGATCTGTTCTCACGCGGCTTCTACGCCCATTCAGGATCTGTGCTCACGCGGCTTCTACGCCCACTCTGTCTCTAACGACCACTCGGCTTCTACGCCCACTCGGCCTCTACGACCATTCGGCTTCTGAGCCTATTCGGCTTCTATGCCTATTCGGCGTCTACGCCTGTTCGGCTTCTATGCCTGTTCGTCTTCTATGCCTATTCGGCTTCTATGCCTACTTGGCTTCTACCCCAGGGTGACAGTCTTTTGGCTTCTACGCCAACCTCTTCTACACGAGGGATACCTACCTACGTGGCTTCTATGCCGTGATCTTCACAGCAAATATACGTATTTTGTCCCCTTAGTTGGATACGCGTCACATGCTCACTCAAAAGGTCATCTATACGTAGGCATTGGTTATCTTAACCGTTGTGTAAAGGGGTGCTGTACTTCCCACTCCTCGGTTTTTACATCGACGGAGTGGTTACTGTCACCAAAACTCTATAAATAGAGACCCCTATCAATGGGGAACGAGGTCGAAAAACTAAAAAGGAGGACAAATTGTAAGAGATTTTAAGATCGAACAAGGTCGAACTTCCAAGAAAGATCGAACCGGAGGTCAAGAGAGAGAGAGAGAGAGAGAGAGGGAGAGAGAGAGAGAGCACGGAGCTCAGGCAAAGAGCAGGGATCGACGACTTTGGCATCGTGCATCCACCCTCTCCTGCAACCTTCGAAGCTGCTACCTGTCTTCCACGACACTTCTTCAACATCGCGTGGTCCAAGTGCTAAAGTGATCGACTGCAGATCAGACACCTATAGCAATTTATACCCAGATTAAATAAATTGTACTCCCACATCCTCGTATAGGATTAAATTGTACAAGTTTGTTTGTAAACCAAAGGGCGCGGGTTTCGCATAAACCCTGTCATTGAAATACACTTTCATTCTTTCGTTTAATACCACAAACAAGATGGCGACTCTGCTGAGGACGTCTTTCTCTTCTGACGAGGAAGTAATTGCTCAACGCGATGCGGTATCTGTAGGAACCGTGAAGAAGACACTGGTCGTTCAATTCGACCAGTCTGCCTACGAAGACATTCTTCAAACTGGGGGTATCTCTCACTCTCTCTTCGTCCAAGACAACAGGAAGTTGCGCAAAGTGTAGATGCCCAAGACATCCTCCGCCGTTCCTGTGGACTCTCCGATCTCTCCGACCAATGAGGTGGTAGCATCGCTCCCTCCGTGCCCCGTACGTAAAATTCAGTCTCCCGCTACGCGCGGTACAGACAAAACTCCGAGCAAAGCCTCAGCGCTAACCCATGAGTATCCACTACGCTTTATGCGCAGAAATTAGTCTCCCGCTACGCGCGGTACAGACAAAACTCGGCAAAGCCTCAGCGCTAACCCAGGAGTATCCACTGCGCTTTACGCGCAGAAATCAGTCTTCCGCTATGCGCGGTACAGACAAAACTTTGGGCAAAGCCTCAGCGCTAACCCAGGAGTATCCACTGCGCTTTACGCATATAAATCAGTCTCCCGCTACGCGCGGTACAGACAAAACTTTCGATGGTGCCTCAACGCCAAATCGGAGGTACAGATCACGCTCCATACGCAAGACAATATCTGGCCTCTACGGTAAACTAGATGAGCGCTGTGATCTCCGCAAGGGGAAGCAAGCAGGCGAATACTCAGCTATTCGGCCTTTACGCCAGCAAGGGAACAATCTGCCTACCCTCCGGATTACGCGAGAAGCCGATGGCCGACTGAGGGCCTCTTCAGCTTTACGCCAGACTGAGCGAATCTCCAAATTATGCCAGGCATAGTCCCTTGGCGTAAAACAAGCTCAGATTGCGGAAAGACACCCTCCCAGGGGATTATTCGCCACCCAGATGGCCAATCTGTTGTACACAGGTGGCGTAGGGAAAACCGGGGTGCCCAATCTCCGAATACCCAATGATGGGAACAGAAGAAACAAGCCTTCGTCTTCTTCCTCTACTCCTCCTGACTTGCGCGTATATCTAATCCAGAAGCGTAAGGAAAGGGGACCTTCCAACATGTCTATTACGCCCCCTAGCGAGCAATGTTGTAATAGTCATAAAATTGTGATTGACTGCTGCTGTTCTAAAGCAAAACGATCGATTTTCGACCGATTGAGCTACTCTCAGTCTTTCCAGGAAGAGGAACCCGCGCATGCATCTGTGAACATGGCTTCGCACATACGTAGAGGAGGGTCGAGCTCAAGACGTCATCCCTCCCAGCCCCTGAGCCGAAGGAAGTTCAGTGAGCTCCTCAGGAACGCTGAAGCCGGGGTGTTCCAAAATACTCATGCGAGGTCACGACAACCAGCTTCCTCCTCTTCTGATTCCGACGCTGGGGGTCGCCAAGCCCCCGAATCAGAGGCAGAAAGTGTAGAGTCGACTTCTACAGCGACCTATACTAATCCTTCAATGACACCCAGGGAGATGGGAGTTTACGCCGTTGAAGATGATTGCGAGGAAGCTTCGCCGTCAGGGAACGCGGAACAACGCATCACTATACTGGAGACATCTCTGAAATAAATGCAATCTATGATGGAGAACATGCACCAGATGATGCAAACTCAGCACGCAACTGCCATGGCTCAAGCATCAGTCCCGCCAACTTAGATATGTGTGGGGGTGGACTTACCACCATCCAACCCAGGCCAAGAGCCTGCGCTAGATCAAGAGTCAGCAGTTCCTCCGCTTCCTCACTCAGAGAATGCCTTACCTCCCGCTGGAGTTACGATACAACCAACTTCGCACTACTCCGTGGCCCCGCTTCCGACTGAATATCCGATGCAGGCAGTACGGGAGTTGAAAGCCCAGTTTGACGCCTTAAAGCACAAAGATCAGCTCAAGAAACTAGGAATCAACCAGCCCTACCCAGCTATCTGGGAGGAGGTCCCTTTCCCGCCGAGGTACAAACCTCAGACTATGGCCCTGTTCGAGGGAAAAACATCACCAAGCCAGTACATGAACTATTTCAGTATGATGACGGTGTTGCTACAAGGGAACGACGCCCTCCTCACTCGGGTGTTCAAAGGCTGTCTCTCAGGAGTAGCCTATCAGTGGTACCGTAGCTTGGCGGACAACTGCATTACTTCCTTTGAGGACTTCAGAGCTTTATTCTTCACGCAATTCTACGAGGGAGGAATGGACATGTCTATGTCCTCTCTCATCGAAGTCAAGCAGAAGGAAAAGGAGGACGTTTGCATCTTCATCGAACGTTTTCGTCAGGCCACCTTACAGATGCCTCCAGGAGTTCCCGACTCTGCATTGGTAGACATTTGCAGGAAGAACCTCCTTCCCGTGGTCTCGGTGTTCATGGGACCATATCAGTTCCATGATTGGCCCTCGTTCATCATCTCGGCAGTAGCCGCCGAAGACAACGGTTGCAAGGCGTGCGACAATGGCATCATGATCTTCGCCTCTGACAGAGGCAATAGGTCATCTCCTAGCAGCGACCATCCTCGTTGTCCCAAAAGGGAAAGAAGCCCTGGCAATCAATACGGCTAGACCAAAGATTACGGCAACCACGCAAACGAAACCCGGGACTTCCAGGCCCGTCGAAGTCTACTCTTTCGACGACGACGATGTCCCAAGTATATTCGAGTGTCTCGTCAAAAGTGGCAAGATCACCCTTCCAGAGCTGAGGCGGCCCCAGGAAGTCGGAAATACTAACGACCCCAAATACTGCATCTTCCACAGATACGTACACCACCCGACGAAGGCGTGTTACATACTGAAAAGAAAGATCCAGGGGTTAATCGATGCTAAAGCCATCACCCTGTATAATATCGAGAAGACGGTCACGGCCAACATGATCTCTCTACAGTTTGGCAATCTGCCTCCCCAAAAGATCCCGGATGGTGTTGCACCTATCTCCCGGACAACGATGAACATCGTCAATCTCCCTCCTGCTAGGGATCAAAATCATAACCTGGTACCCCTGACTACCCGGCAAGGCGAGATTATGTGGGTTCATCCAGATTTGGTGGCAGAGTTCGAGGAAGAAACTAAGGCTACTAAGCCTACATCCAAAAAGAGCTCCAAATACAGGCCATGCCATATGATCACGACTTCTTCGGCATCAGACGAAGACGAGGTATTTGCTGCAACCCGTTCAGGGAAGGCCTACCTCAACGACTACGAAGCAAGCCAGGAAGGTGCACCGGCAGATGCTCCAGCGGCCAAACCTTCAGAGCAAGGTCCCGTCGTACCAGATATCAGTCCTTCAAAACCAACTCTGGCGGAGAAGGGAAAGCAAAAAGAAGTGCGCTTTGATAAACCTGTAAAAAATATTCCAAGCAAAGGTTTAGAGAAGCCATACAACTTCGACATCCTAGCCCAACTAGCCAATACGCCAGCCAGGTTGTCCATCTTCGAGCTACTCAGGCTCTCCCAAGACACTCGTCTAGCCCTGAGTGAAGCACTGATGCAGGCGGAGGTATACTTGACCCAGCTCAAGTCCCCCGATGAAGAACCAGTGGCGTGTCCTCAATGCCACAGCGTTATGGAGGTGGTCCCAAATATCACTTTCACTCAAGACGACATGCTGTTAAAACATAACAGACATGACAGGCCCCTCTATTACACCGGGTACGTCGGTTCCAAGGAGGTCGACCGGATTC
The DNA here is from genome assembly GCA_036927795.1 of Iris macrosiphon. NCBI lineage: Eukaryota > Viridiplantae > Streptophyta > Magnoliopsida > Asparagales > Iridaceae > Iris > Iris macrosiphon. Next base: position 70,928,922 of record JAYESA010000010.1, on the reverse strand, counting down.
ACATAGATCCAGAATCGTCGATCAGCATCATCCCTCACAGTCTACTCAGACCGCTGAGGATTCCTACCAGCGAATTGGCTTACACCACCACTACGATCGTGGGTTTCAATGCCGGAAGAAGTAAGTCGTTGGGAAAATCCGCCTGAGGATCCAGATCGGCAACCTTAGATCGGTGGCCATATGTTACGTCATCGATTCAGAGGTATCTTATAACATTTTACTGGGAAGACCATGGATCCACGACCACAACATCGTTCCTTCAACCTTACATCAATGCCTTAAATATGTAGATGCACAAGGAATGGTACAAACGGAGGTGGCTGACCTAAACCCGTTCAAAGGAATAGAATCCTACTATTCCGATGCCGTATTGTACTCCCAAGACCACACAGAAGAAGTGTCAGGCGAGGCAGAGAAGGAATCCCATCGGGAGCCAGAAGAACCCTCTGCCACACTACCGCTGTCAATCAGAGTGAAAGGACGAACCACTCGTCCAAAAGCCATTGAGCCCATGGCTATCCACCTGAACAAGACCAGGTCAGGAGAAGGGAGTGATCCGCTGGCGATCACTTTGAACCGGAAGCCCCCACCCTTGGTCATCAACCTTCGGCGCGATAGGCAGCCAACTGATATAAATGCAACCAGGAACGGAGTTCCGGATGATAATAAACATCCTCTTTTCCAGTATACTGACGCTCGAGTTCCAAAATAGGAACCCACTCCACATGACGAGGTAGAACCCATAGCACAAAAATTCTTGGGAGCTATAAACTCCTACCGTCCGTATGTCTGGGAAGTAGCGTCATCATCCAACGTCATCACAATGTATGGACCCCATGAAGATTCTATCTTCGTGGTCCCGCCTACCTGCAGCAGTCAGCGTCCAATATTCTTCGGCCGCATGCGCAATCAACCCGCTATCCAGGAAGATTCTTTCAATGACGATACTGGGAAAATGCAAGTTCACCGATACAACCCGCAAGCGCTGAAGATCATGCAAAATATGGGCTACGACTTGAAGCGGAAGCCAGGCCTCAACTACGGAAGAGGCAGACGAACGCCGCCGCGCAGCGACCTCCGCCATCGACAAACTCGTTTCGGGTTAGGGTATGCCACCTCCCTTACGGCTTCCATGTCAGATGAGGACATCTTTTCCTCTTCTCAGAACGGCTCGTCACCCTCCGACTCACCTGATGCTCTCGAACAAAAACTATCAGTAAATATGGTGGCGACAAATCCCTCAGAAGCAGATAAACAGGATTCTGAGCCGTTCGAGGATGACTCTTGGGCTCAACAAATGGATACGCAGTGGGAATTCCGCTTCGAGCAAAGAGAACCTCCTACCAAAGACGAAGTTATCCCAATCAATGTTGGGGGTGAACTTTCGCCAAAGCCGATATTTATCAGTAACAATCTTCCCCCAGCTGAAAGGAAAGAAATTATACAGCTGATAAAGGAATATATCGACGTCTTTGCGTGGGACTATAAGGACATGCCGGGCCTAGACCTGACGGTGGCTACTCACAAACTCAACATATTGACCGACTCAAAGCCTGTGAAGCAGCACCAATGCCGGTTTTGCCCGGACATGATGGACGTCATTGAAGCTGAAGTCAAGAAGATGATAGCCTGTGGTTTCATCCGGGAAGAACAACATCCCGACTGGGTCGCCAACGTTGTCCCAGTCATGAAGAAAAATTGGAAAGGTACGTATCTGCATCGACTACCGAGATCTGAATGCGGCCTGCCCCAAGGATGAATTCTCTCTTCCCATCACGGACATCATGATCGACAACACCTACGGCTTTGAACGCATGTCTTTCATGGACGGGTTCTCAGGATACAATCAGATCAAGATGCATCCTAGAGACGAGAAGCATACTGCCTTCCGGACGCCATTGGGGGTATAATGCTATACGGTCATACCCTTCGGATTGAAGAACGCCGGGGCTACATACCAACGGGCTATGAGTAATATATTCCATAAGCATTTACGCAAAATAGTAGAATGTTACGTGGATGACATAGCCGTCAAGAGTCGCCTCAAGGGTGATCACATTCAAGATTTGAGGTCGGTATTCGAGCTAATGCGCCAACATCAAGTCAAGATGAACCCTACGAAGTCCTTTCTGGGTGTATCTAGTGGCAAGTTCCTAGGATTTGTCATCACCGCCAAAGGCATCCAGGTGGACCCTAACAAAGTCCAGGCAATCGTAGAAATGCGTCCGCCCCATAATCGGAGGGAACTCCGGGGATTTCAAGGCCGTCTGGCTTATATCCGACGATTCATATCCAACCTCTCGGCGAGATGTCATCCCTTTTCTCACCTCATAAAGAAAGGTGTATCCTTCGTATGGGACGAAGCCTGTCAGCAAGCGTTCAGAGATATCAAGCGCTACCTCACCAGTCCGCCAGTTCTGGTGCCTTCCGTCATGGGAAGGCTATTCTTGCTGTACGTTCGAGCGATGGATCATTCGCTAGGAGCTCTTCTCGCACAGAAGAACGACATGGGTCATGAACAGGCTATCTACTACCTCAGCAGGATGATGGTCGGAGCCGAACACCGGTACAACCCAGTGGAGAAAGAATGCTTGGCCCTGATGTTCGCTATCCAGAAGACGCGACACTATGTCACCGGCCAGACTATCCACATCATCTCCAGGATCAACCCTCTTCGAGTACTGATGAGCAAGCCAAGTATTCTTAATTCCTGACTCGCGACTTGGGCGATGCTATTAACACCATATGACATAGTATACATACCGCAGAAGTCCATCAAGGGCCAAGCGCTGGCTGACTTCCTAGCTGCTCATCCGATCCCGGAGGCCTCCAAATTATACGAGGACATTCTCGACGAAGTTGCAGAATGTAATTCCACGATGGAAAGTGACGCGTGGCAACTCTTCTTCGATGGTGCCTCCAGAACCGGTCCTAGGGGAAATATTGTTTCAGGAGTAGGAGTCATCCTGGTCACTCCTGATCAGCTCGCCATCTACCGAGCATATTCTCTTATCGAGCCCTGCTCCAACAATGTGGCAGAGTACAACGCTATGCTAATCGGGCTCCAAGTCGCCAAAGAGCTGGGGGTCGAATCCCTGGAAGCTTTCGGTGATTCTTTGCTTATCGTCAATCAAGTCAGAGGGATATATGAAGTCCGGAATCCAGACCTCATCCCCTATCACCGGGCGACGGTCGAGATAGCCATGACATTCAAAGGGTTCTTCTTAGAGCATGTACCTCGATCTCAGAATCTGAAAGCTGATGCCCTAGCCAGTCTAGCTGCAGATTTAGCCATTCCTATAAGAAGGCAGGATTCGGTAATCCTTCTTAACAGAGATTTATTCTGTGTGAAGAACAACTTTCACATAGAATGCAGCCACGCTGTGAACGCAGATCCCTCCAGAAGAGACTAGAGAAGTCCCTTCATAGATTTTGTCGCGTACAGAATCTTGTCGGAGGACCCCAAAGAAGCAATATCCGTCAAAAGACGATCATTACGCTTCTACTACGATGCATCTTCACAATGCCTGTATCGTCGGACCTACGACGGACTGCTATTGAGATATCTATCTGAAGACGAAGCACAGCAGATTATCCAGGAAGCTTACGACGGTGTATGCGGAGCGCATCAACCCGGTCCTAAGCTACATGATCGCATCAGGAGAATGGGCTATTATTGGCCTACTATGATCACAGATGCAATACGGTATGCAAGACAATGCAGAGCCTGTCAGGTTCATGCAGACTTCATACATCAACCGTCTGAATATCTATATCCTACGGTTGCGTCCTGGCCTTTCGAAGTATGGGGTATAGATATCTTTGGTCCTATTCACCCGTCTTCTTCCAGCGGTCACCAGTTCATACTGGCCATCACGGATTACTTCTCCAAATGGGCAGAGGCGATCCCCCTCGCTGAGGTGAAGGCGTCTAATGTGATCAGCTTCATCAAGTATCACGTTATTTATCGCTTCGGGGTACCCCGGAGGATAGTTTACGACAATGGGCCTCAGTTCATCAGCCAAGCGTTTCATCGATTTTGCGATAAAAATCGGATACACAATATTGCCTCTACGGTATATTATCCAGCTGCTAATGGTTTGGCGAAAGCTTTCAATAAAACCATTATCAAACTCTTGAAGAAATTCATTTCTTCAAACAAGAGAGATTGGAATGAGAAGCTGGGCGAATGCCTCTGGGCATACGGCACAACGGTACGAACACCGACAGATTATACCCCATTCTCGCTGGTCTACGGGAGCGAAGCAGTTCTCCCTATTGAAATCCAGATCTCGTCACTCAGGATAGCCGTGACTAGTGAGCTAACTCGAGAAAAGAATGACCTGTTAAGGCTCCAAGAGCTAGAAGGATTAGACGAGAAATGCCTACAAGCTCAGCAGCGTATCACACTCTACCAAGCACGTATTTCTAAAGCTTTCAATCATAAAGTAAAGGAAAGAGTGTTCAAAGTCGGCGAGCTAGTTCTAGCCGTAAGAAGGCCGATGATTCTTACTCACAGAAGTAAAGGCAAATTCCAGCCCAAGTGGGAAGGCCCTTATGTGATCGAGACAACGTTCTCGAACGGTGCCTACAGGATAGCCCAGCCTAATGAAGACCTGTTAATGGCTCCTATCAACGGCAAATTCCTGAAAAGGTACTATGCTTAATCTCCCCTGCTTGAGTGGAATATAGCGAGGATCTCAATTCTGACAAAACTACTTCCAGAACGCAATTAGTTGGGGTACATTCTATCATGTCCGTATGAACTCTGAACAGATATGTCCCGCTAAGAGTTTATCATCAGATATCACTCTCGCCTAAAAAACTGTCATTTACATTCCGAAATGATGGGTCCACAAAAGTCAGAAAAGAGTCGCTTTTATTAATTCCCAAAAGAGAGCAGAATTACATCTGGGGAAGCAGAAAGAGAAAGGATACATCATGATGGCGGATTAGTCAGATTGCGAATCAGCCGCTCCAGTGCAGCTATCCTCTCGTTCCTAAGAACCAAGGCATCGGCACGAGCCTGCTCCAGCCGTGCCTCGGGGGTATTCATACAGGACAGCTCAGCCCTTGCCCGAAGGCAGCCTGCGTGGGCAGCTTCTGCACGGTCCAAATCTCGTCGTGCTGCGCTCAATCGACCGGTCGCTACGTCTAGACCCGCCAACGATTGAAAAGCCCAGTCCTCTGCCCGAGCGAGTTTTTTCCTCAGCTTGGAGGCCCTCGCTGCATTCCCTTCATGCTCGGATCGGCACTTCGTCTCAAGAGCGAGAGCCTCTGCCACGACAGCTTTTCTTCTATCCATCTCCAGCTCATGTGTCTTGATGGAGTTGTCTAGGCTTTCCAGCTTTATAGTAAGCCGCACAGTCATGTGGTCGTACCGGGTCTGGACCTCAGCATCGAAGCTGCCCTGAGTCAGCTGCAAATATTCGTTAATGGGTTGCTCTAAACCATTAACTACCGCCTCCAGGGCATCAGCTGCCCCAGGATCGCCGAGCTCCCTGATGACCCTGATCAAAAACTGAGAAGTCTTCTTCAGGTGCTCGAAATTTAGACTCTTCGCCAACACCATTGATATCATCGTTTTCAAACCGGTGTAGAAGAGGCTGGTATGTTGCTCGGTCAACGCAACTAGATCCGACTGAACGCCGGGAGTGGCCACAATATCAGCAAGTCCCTCTCCAGGGATAATTGCAGACGAGGTGGCCACAGCCGTCGCCTCGACGCGTAGCACGATCGAAGAAGGTACGACGGCAACAATCGAAGTCATCGGCATACTCGCGAGGGGCGAGGTCACGATGACGGGTTCGTCCTCCTCTTGAGATGACGAAACCACTCTGGGCGAGCTAACCCCCGAGGACGTTTCATCCTTGAAGTCGGGCGCCTCCACATCTTCGCCAGGAGCCGGAGCAGAGCCAGAAGGTGCTTCAACGCTGTACTCTCCGTGGACGCCATCCCTTGAGAAAAGGACAAGAAAGTTGATATCAGTATGATGGTAATCTGTCTAAAGGGAGACATAAAGACGACATTTACCCGAAGCCAACGGCATATACGACGCTTCTGCAGCCGATGTAGCTAAACCATGCCTTAATGACGCAATGCGAACTATCATACCTGGAGAAGAAGGTGGGCCAACCGACATCGCCAAGAGTTCCGTCAAGCCTTCACCAAGACGCAGTTGAGGTTCGTCAGCTAGAATCTCGCTAGGCGGGCTCACCGACACGGCGGGAGTTTTATCCGTTGCTGGTCTAGGGAAAGATTCTCCCATCTGTCTCGGCCACACAGGCAATCTCGTTCTGCTACCTGGAGCAGCAGCCACGACAGCTACCTCTAGCGAGTATTCTCCGGCGCCGCCGGCCAGAACTGTAGAAGGTCCCTCTCTAAAAGGCGAGGAACCTCCAGCCAAAGAATCATCCCTGATACGGGGAGATGCAGGCTCACTCCCGGGAGCCTCAACACCAAGAATGCGGAGAGGACGAGCAACCGTCTCCTTCTTCCTCTTACAAAGAGAAGCTTCCTTCGGAGCAGAAGCCCGTCGCTTCCCAGAAGAGACTACCAAAGCCCCCACAGGCGGAGGCACTTCACACCTCGGCACCGACACCAGAGGCTCATCTGGAGTACCAGACTCCTCACCCTCATCGGAAGAAACAGAGGGGACTCCGACTCTTCCCCCAGGCTTGGGAGAAGGCACCCTAAAGCTTCCACGCATGTCAAAATCACGATGGAAGGTGTTAATCGCCACGTAAAACTGGGCGTAAGAATGAAGGATGCGCAGCTCCGTGGAGGTTGTAACGACCGGCACAATGAAGATTGCTCCTGTACAACCCATGATAAAATATCGCCACCCTCTAGCTCCATCAATGAGTCCGCCCCTGGACCTGAAGCTGGTGACGGTATTGCCCACGTGCAACTTATCGTACCCAAACTGCCGGGCAAACCGACTAGGCAAGTAGGGCTCGAAGAAGCAATGGTCTTCGCTCCTGTACAGCAGATGGGAGGGTCTAATACAGACCAACCAATTAAAAGCTTCCGAAGAAAGATCGATCTTCTCTCCACCTGAATCCTCAAGCCTCGACCCTGATTGATTGCGATGTACAGAAGGGGGAGTACAGAGGAGCTTCCAGCCGTGGCTGAGGTTCAACACCAGTCGACAGTCTAAAACTGTGCTCACGTTCCAGGGAGAGTCCTTGTAGTTCAGCAATAATGCACCCCCCGAGCTGCTACCGGAGCCAGGAGACATCACCCGGGGATTATGGAGAATTAACCATCCCATCAAATACAGGTATGGTAATTCCACCCGGGGAAAACTCTCACGCCGAGCTTCATCGACGAGAAACCCATCAGTCATGGCTCTCAGGCCAGCCTGTATACGGTACACCATGGCAGGAAGCCAGCCCAGTCTTGCCCCAAACACCAGGCGCACTGCCGGCCACAGGATATTCCGGTGAATGCGGTCCGCGGACGCAGTACCAGGCACTACTACTCGACGCAGCCATATGGAGAGGAAACCAGCCAGCTGGGCTTCCCTAGACTGAGGCCTGCGACAGCGCCACAAGTAACTACAGGCTTTAGTGCCTTCAGGGTACTTTCCTACCCCTCGACGAGAATCTGATCCAGAGCTTTAGCCTCCTCCATAAGATCCTCCACGACCTGGGCTCTAAGCACGCCCAAACAGTTCACGGGCTCTTTCTTGCCCCCCGAGGCTTTCTCTGACTTGGCAGCCCTGGCTCGGTGGAAGAAGAGGTAGGACATCCATTTGGTGGTGTGAGCTAAATTAGAAGGCTCGTTATAAAAAGTGGTGCACGTAAAGTATTGACACATCAGCTCCTGATACACTTTCGCCACCTGAGGGTCCAAATCCACCAACTCTCGGTTGGTGGGAACATACTCTTCATATGGGGTATTCCCCATCGGTAGTCGCGAGACAACCGCCATCTCATGAAGGTCCAATCCCAGCTCCCCCAGTGGAGTGGCGAAGGTGTCAGTGAGCAAAATATATCGCTCCATCAGTGCCAAGAACAGATTAGGATTGGGAGGCAACCCGATGCTCGTCACACTCACAGCGGCATACAATCCAATGCCCTCCAGCTCTCTCTGGAAGTGCTTCAAGGCCCAGTCAACTAGGCATGTCCATCGGGAGTTTGTTGGGGCGATCCACCTATTGCACCGAGGATTCTCCTTGGGATATACCCCGCCTCGTCCCATGAAGTCGTTGCAGAAGGTCGGCAATTGGACCGGCTGGATCGCTGAGCTGTCTTCACTCGGGACACTGCCCGGGCACAGTCCCCTGAACAACGTCACAACGCCGGAAGGGCGACTGACAAACGACCCCTGGTCGGCTCCTTTCAGATGAAAAATCTTCCCCAGCTTCCCGTGAAGATCAGGAGTCAGCGTCCACAACATCTTTCTGGGATGCGTCGCGTAGAAGAAAGCCGAGATGGGATAATCCTTCGGCATCGTTGGCAGGTACAAAACCAAATTCCCGGCAGGAAAAACCCAGGGCTCCCTCTTGGGCTTCGTCTGGGACTGTTTGTCAATCATGTCATCAAAGAGAAAAGCCGGCTTTATGTACTGCTCTCCGTCTACATATGTCAAGGGCTCGCCATTGATCATGCTCAGCAGCGTCCGCTCGTCCTGAGCCGATATCAAAAACTTCCTTCCCTCGGGATACTGGGGTCCGGAGATGGGAAATGCCACGTGGGACAGATCCTCTAGGTAGTTCGAGTGCAGCATCCCAGCAGCGGAGCCCATCACCTCGGTCAGTGGAGACTCACCCAAATCAACTGTAAAAGTGCAAGGAAAATATGTCATTGCAAATCTTGCAAAAACATACAGACCAAAGAAACGACAGTCTGTGCTCTACGCAGGATTGTACGAATTTGGTTATTTTATGCCGGAAGTCCCCTCCACAAGCGTAAAACTCAAATTTTATGATATACGCCAATTTTCGGTAGCCAGAGCTTTTACGCTCAGAACTACGAAAATATGGAGTCTTTACGCTGGCACATTAGAAATATGGGCATAAAAGATAAAAATGTCTCCGTGCATCATCTTCCTCAAAAGAGGCTATCAGCACAGAAGACGACCTAGCGCGGTCACGTTCAACGTATGCGAAGGATTTTTTTCGTCGTTTTTGCCACCCCAAAGGCTCTACCTCTAAGACCGGGTGCGCTGCTCGTCGGCGGGATACTTTGCTCAGAAGGAAGTTCGCCTTGCCCGACCGAAGACTCTCTCGCTAGGGCAGAAGAATGAGAAGAAGAACCTATACTCTTTCCCTTAGCGGAGGGGGTTTGTTTCGGCGCCATTTCTGAAGACTCGAAGTGCTCGGAGAAGGAACGAAGAAAAACTCGAACAGTCGAAAGCTCTCTTTCGCAGAAGACAGATAAAAAGTTTTTCTCTCAAAAGCTTAGGATATATATAGAGTTCGGGTCGACTCCTCGAAACCTCGGACGGACTCCTCGAGACCCTAACCAAATCTCGCAATTAATGATGGGTTATGATTGGATGCTACGTCAGCCCACTACCCTTGAAAGACAGACAGTCAGTAAATTTGAAAAGTTTTTCGTGCAAGACGGTTCAGCAGGTCCTACGCTAAAGGAGCTTTTTACGTTCGACAGCAGCAGATCTATGGTTTTACGCTCGTAAGCTATAAGTCTATGGTTTTACGCCCGGATGCCTTTGTGCTCGGTAGCTTTTATGCTCGAGAGGCCACAAACCTACGACTTTACGCTCAGCAGATACCAAATTGATGATCTCACGCTCGGTGGCGCTCAGTTTACGCTCAGAAGCAACAGATCCGCAAACTTCACGCTCGAAGAAATTTTCTTTTCAGGAGCTACAGATATACAGTTCTACGCTAAAGGAGCTTTCTACGCTCGACAGCTACGAATCTACAGCTTTACGTTCTACAGCTATAAGTCTATGGTTTTATGCCCGGATGCCTTTGTGCTCGGTAGCTTTTATGCTCGAGAGGCTACAAACCTACGACTTCACGCTCAGCAACCACAAGTCTACGATTTCACGCTCGATGGTGTTTTACGCCCAGAGGCTACAGACTGATAATTTCACGCTCCACGACTTTCTGCATATTCAAACAGTCCCCAAAGTGGTCAATTGCCAAGAGTTCACACAGAAGATACTCGTTCTTGACCCAGAGCATCCCAAGTACCCGAAACATACAGAGTTCAAACATTGAGAAATTACTCTTCTCGGGTCCAAAATTGGAGGTTCATCCAGACTCCAGTCTGAATATCTCGTCTATCAAGATGGCAAACTCAGTTTGACAGCCAAAACCTAGACCCTGTTCCAAGGGAGTTTTGAGAGATCATTCTTGAAGATAAAGTCTGAACAAAGTTCTGTTCATCAGAAGCAGCAGTTCAGAATTCTACGCGGTCCCTCAGTCCTAGCAGCAGGACAGTTCTAAACATGCTCAACAGTGTTCTATGGACAATTCGCTATGCGTAAAGGACAGGGCCTAATACTCTTTCTATCAGAGTCGGCGTAAAGATTCAGACGTGTCGAAGCTACACATATTCAGACTTCACAGCAACATATGGCAAGATGATCATATGAAGAAGCAAGACGATTTTATTAAAAAAATCAAAATCATGATTACATATGAGGGAAATCCAATCTACAAGGGTTTTTTCTCTATTTTTCATGATTACATCTGAGGGAAACTCCGTCTACAAAGGATTTCCCCATCGTCGTCTGAAGGCCGCCCTCGAAATCTGTTCTGACAGGTTCCCGCATTGGTGGTCTTCCTCTTCTTCCCAGAAGATGATCAGTGGCGGGAGGATACAGAGCTGGGCCTGCATAGATTTTGCAGATCCCATGCTCCTTGCGCCGCTCAAGCCGGGACAGAGCGAGTCTGTCTGACTCTCGTCACCGGAGGCAACGAGAGAAGACAGCACTTGCAAGCTATGTGGTCAAAGACGACCCTTTCTCTCTCCTGGGGCAATGCCATATAAAGTTGCTGATTATCCCGAGCAAGGGAGGCTAAGATATCCTTCCATGATCCATCGTTGTAGTGGATACTTGCTCGAAGATGCCATCTTTTTCGGCTCCCTACATGCTGGAAGAACATGATCTCCTTCTTCCTCAGGTCGACCCGACGAACTCCGGCGATCATCTCTGCATGGTGATGAGAATGTGGGGAGAACAGGTTAACTCACCCAGCCTTTTTATAGGCGAAAGAGATCACAGCGGTCCCCAATAAATCTGCCATAAAGTCAGCATCGACCGTTTTAACGCTCCATTCAGAAATGTTTCGAGTTACGAGGGGCCGTTCATGCTTCATTCAAAGCGTTTCAAATTCCAAGAAATTTAAAAGCTTTGAAGGGGGTCTTGTAGAAGCATGAAAAATACGCTGGGAGGATCTACGCAGCCTCTTGATGCAGAGTAGCATAAACAGAGGCCTTCAGAGCCATCAAGCGTGCAACAGAGCTTTTTTCGCTAAAACACAGCGTGAAGAATAAAGCTCAAAGGATCATCCGCATAAGTGCAGTACGTCCAGGCCGCTCCAGCGTAAACAGGGTTCTTCATCGCCTCCATGGCGTAAAACTCATCCGCTCTCAAAGCAGCATTAAAGCGTACGAGGAACGCTTCGTCTTCCCCGAAATGAACCTGTCAAGTCACGCAGTGAATCTGACCTCTGACTCCTGACAAAAAGTGCTGCACGGCTACCCAGACGACGGCTGGAAACGATGACAGACCTCTCGGGATGCGCCCCTCAGTATGATGGCAGATCTTTGCATTTAATGCAGAGGATTTGGTTAAAACATCACCGAACCATCGTTTACTGAAGTCCCCTCAGCGTAAACCGCTCTTTCGCGTACAAGAGAATACGCTGTCTTGTTTTACACAGGCAAACATGAGCTATTTTATGCTCCGCAGCAGACAAACTGCCTGCCACGTCAAAAGCTGTACTTCGTACGGGACTCGAGGCACGTCTCCACGTCTAATTGCACAGAGCGGTGATAGTTTCTCTCAAGGCACGTCTCTGCGACGGGTGCACAGAAGGGCTGCAGACCTTCAAAATACGCCTCCGCATTTAATGTATAAGATGGTGGCAAATCTCTGCAAGAGATTTGATTATATCTTCAAAATCCATAATTCCGGCTAAGACGTCCACATCAGCACTCTGGCACGGTACGCAGCGGCTTCTACGCCCATTCAGGATCTGTGCTCACGCGGCTTCTACGCCCATTCAGGATTTGTGCTCACACGGCTTCTACGCCCACTCAGTCTCTAACGATCACTCGGCTTCTACGCCCACTCGGCCTCTACGACTATTCGGCTTCTGCCCTATTCGGCTTCTATGCCTATTCGACGTCTACGCCTGTTCGGCTTCTATGCCTGTTCGACTTCTATGCCTATTCGGCTTCTATGCCTATTCGGCTTCTATGCCTACTTGGCTTCTACGCCAGGGTGACAGTCATTTGGCTTCTACGCCAACCTCTTCTACATTTGGGATACCTACCTACATGGCTTCTACGCCGTGATCTTCGCAGCAAATATACGCATTTTGTCCCCTTAGTTGGACACGCATCACATGCTCACTCAAAAGGTCATCTATACGCAGGCATTGGTTATCTTAACCGTTGTATAAAGGGGTGCTGTACTTCCCACTCCTCAGTTTTTACACCGACGGAGTGGTCACTGTCACCAAAACTCTATAAATAGAGACCCCTATCAATGGGGAACGAGGTCAAAAAACTAAAAAGGAGGACAAATTGGAGGAGATTTTAAGATCGAACAAGGTCGAACTTCCAAGAAAGATCGAACCGGAGGTCAAGAGAGAGAGAGAGAGAGAGCACGGAGCTCAGGCAAAGTGCAGGGATCGACGACTGCGGCATCGTACATCCACCCTCTCCTGCAACCTTCGAAGCTGCTACCTGTCTTCCACGGCACTTCTTCAACATCGTGTGGTCCAAGGGCTAAAGTGATCGACTGCAGATCAGACACCTATAGCAATTTATACCCAGATTAAATAAATTGTACTCCCACATCCTCGTATAGGATTAAATTGTACAAGTTTATTTGTAAACCAAAGGGCGCAAGTTTCGCATAAACCCTGTCATTGAAATAAACTTTCATTCCTTCGTTTAATACCACAAACAATAGGGCGAGAAACCACTGTCAAACTGAGTCGCCATCTTGAACTGTAGATAAAATATTTAGACTGGATTTTGAATGAACTTCCAATCGACCTAAGGAGAAGAGTTATTTTTAATGTTGAACTCTGTATGCTTTGGGTACTTGGGATATTTGGGGGTCAAGAAGGAGTATCTTCTATGTGAACTCTTGTAATTGACCGCCTTGAGAATTGTTCAGATATACGCATATTCTGGCTTGCGTATTCTCAGATATGCAGAAAGTCATAGATCTGTAATGTAGATGAGCATAAAATTGTAAGTTCGTAGCCTCTCGAGCGTAAAAGCTGCTAAGCATGAGAGCATCCGGGCGTAGAAACTGTAGATTTGTAGCTTTTGAAAAGAAAATCTTCCGAGCATGAAGTTATGGATCTGTTACCTCTGAGCGTAAAAGCCACTGAGCGTGAAATCATAGATTTGTAGCTTCTGAGCGTAAAGTCTTAAGTTTGTAGCCTTTCGAGCGTAAAAGCTACCGAGCATAAAAGCATTCGGGCGTAAAACCATAGACTTATAGCCTATGAGCGTAAAACCGTAGATCTGTAGCTGTCGAGCGTAAAAAGCTCCTTAGCGTAAAACCACGAATCTGCTTTGTACGAAAACTTTTCGAATTCGGTGACTGTCTGCCTTCTCTGAGTAATAGGCTGACGTAGTACCCAATCATAACCAAATATTAAATATCGGATTTGGTTCGGGATTCGAGGAGTCCATCCGAACTCTATATATACCCCAAGTTTTTGAGAGAAAAACTTTTCATCCTTCTTCTGCAAAAGAATGCCTTCGACTGTTCGAGTTCTTCTTCGTTTCTTCTCCGAGCCTTCAGAGTTTTCAGTAATGACCCCGAAACAAGTCCCCTCCTCTAAGGGAAAGAAGGTTGACTCTTCTTCTCGCTCTTTTGCCCAAGCGAGAGCGACTTCGGTCTGGCAAGGCGAGCTTCATTCTGAGCGAAGTGTCCCACCGACGAGAAGCGCACCTAGCCTTAGAGGTTGAGCTTTTGGGATGAAAAAGAACGATCAAAATCCTTCGCACACGTTGTACGTGAACGCGCTAGGTCGTCTTTTGTGCTGATAGCCTCTTTGAGGAAGATGATGCACAGAGATGTTTCATCTTTTACGCCCACATTTCTAATGTATCGGCGTAAAAATACTATATTTTCGCAATCGAGCGTAAAAGCTTTGACTGCCGAAATTTGGCGTATAAGATTTGAGTATTACGCTTCTGGATGAGAATTTTGGCATAATAACTCAACTTTGACAGTCTGGCATAAAACACAGATTGTATACTCCCAATCTTGAATTTTACGCTTTAGGAAATGGATTCCAGCGTAAAAGATCAAGTTTTTATAGTCTTGGTGTAAAGCACAGACTGTTGACTTTTGGCATATGCTGCAAGATTGTAATATCTAGCACAGAAACTGACGTATTTTTCTTGCACTTGTACTTAACTTGCATGTGTCTCAACTGGCCGATGTGATGGGTTCTGCTGTCGGGATGTTGCATTCCAACTATCTGGAGGATCTGTCCCACATGACATTTCCTATCTCCGGGCCCTAGTATCCTGAAGGAAGGGAAATTTTGATATCGGCTCAGGGCGAGCGAACGCTGTTGAACATGATCAGCGGAGAGCCCCTGACGTACGTAGACGGGGACCAGTATATAAAGCCGATATTTCTCTTCGGGGACATGATTGACAAGCAGTCCCAGACGAAGCCCAAGGAAAAACTCTAGATTTTTTCTATCGCGGGCTTGGTCCTGTATCTGCCCAAGATGCTGAGAGACTATCCCATCTCGGCATTCTTCCATGCTACACATCCCAGGAGGATGTCGTGGACGCTGACTCCCGATCTTCAATGCAGGCCGGAGAAGATATTTTACCAGAAAAGATCTGGCCTAGGGTCATTTGTCAGTCGCCCTTCCGGCTCTGTAATGCCGTTCAGGGGATTGTACCCGGGCAGTATCCCGAGTGAAGACAGCTTGGTGCTCCAGCCGGTGCAATTACCGACTTTCTGTAATAATTTCATGGGGCACGGGGGAGTATACCCTAAGGTGAACCCTCGGTGCAGTGGGTGGATCACCCCAACAAATCTTCA
Organism: Iris macrosiphon; assembly: GCA_036927795.1. Lineage (NCBI taxonomy): Eukaryota > Viridiplantae > Streptophyta > Magnoliopsida > Asparagales > Iridaceae > Iris > Iris macrosiphon. The sequence continues at coordinate 70,913,682 of JAYESA010000010.1, read as the reverse complement.
ATGGGCTCGCTTAGCTGACTGGGCCCTGAAGCATTTTTAGACTGAGCTGGAGAGCATTGGTCTGTTCGCAGGTGTGAGCGCTACCAGTATTTGGTTACCTCCCAACCCCAACCTATTTCTGGCTTTGATGGAGCAATATATCTCGCTCACCAGGACTTTCGCCACTCCACTGGGGGAGTTGGGATTGGCCCTCAATGAAATAGCAGAGATCTCGAGACCGCCAATGGGGGATACTCCTTATGAGGAGTACGTTCCCATAAACTGGGAGCTGGGGGATTCTGACCCTCGGGTAGTGGCAGTGTACCAGGAGCTGATGTGCCACTACCTTGCTTACACCGCCTTTTATGGTGAGCCTTCAGATTTGGCTCATACCAATAAGTAGGCGTCCTACCTCTTCTTTCACCGGGCCAGGACTGCTAAGCCAGAGAAGGTCTTGGATACGAAGGATCAGCCTTTGAATTTTCTGAGCGTGCTTAGTGCTCAGGTAGTCGACGATCTTATGGAGGACGCTGGGGCTCCGGACCATATTCTCGACAAATGGATAGGGAAATATCCTGCAGGCACTAAGGCCTACAGTTATTTGAGGCATTGCCGCAGGCCTCTGTCCAAGGAAGCTCAACTGGCTGGCTTTCTCTCTATATGGCTGCGTCGACTGGTGGTACCCGACATTGCATCCGTGGACCGCATTCACTGCAACACGCTATGGCCTGCAGTGCGTCTGGTGTTCGGGGCAAGACTGGGCTTGCTTCCTGCCATGGTGTGTCACATACAAGCTAGCCTGAGGGCCATGACTGATGGGCTGCTTGACGATGAAACTCGACGTGATAGCTTTCCCATGGTAGAATTACCATACCTGTATTTGATGGGATGGTTAATTCTCCATAACCCCCGGGTGATGTCTTCCGGATCTGGCAGTAGTTCGGAGGGTAGTTTCTTGCTGAATTACAAGAAATCCTCCTGGAACGTGACCACAGTTTTAGACTGTCGGCGGGTGCTGAATTTTAGTCACAGCTGGAAGCTCTTCTGCACTGTCCCCTCTGTACATCTCAATCAACAGGGGATCAGACTTCAGGATGTAGGCGACGGGCAGACCATTCTTTCTCCTGAGGCTTTTAATTGGTTGGTCTGCATTAGACCTTCCTATTTACTGTACAAAAGTGAAGACTATTGCTTCTTGGAGCCCTACCTGCCTAGTCGGTTTACCAGGCAGTTTGGGTATGACCAATTGCATGTGGGCAATGCCGTCACCGGCTTCAGGTCCAGGGGTGGACTCATTGATGGAGCGAGAGGATGGCGATACTTCATCATGGGTTGCACTGAAGCAACTTTTACTTTGCCCGTCATTTCACTCTCCACGAAGCTGCGCATCCTCCACTCGTATGCCCAGTTCTATGTGGCAACCAACACCTTCCATCACGATTTTGATATGCATGAAAGTTTTAGGGTACCCTCCTCCAAGTCTGCAGGAAGAGATGAAGTCCCCTCGGTCTCTTCTGACGAGGGTGAAGATTCTGTGAATCCAGATGAGCCTCTGTTGGCGGTACCGAGGGGTGAAATACCTCCGCCTGAAGGGCCTCTAGTAATCTCTGGTAAGCGAAGGACTCCTGTTTCGAAGGAGGCTTTCTCTCGCAAGAGGAAGAAGAAGACGATTACTCGTCCTCTCAGGATTCCCGGTAATGAGGTTCCTAGAGGTGAACCTTCTCCTTCCCCTATTGGGGATGATTCTTTGATTGGAGGTTCCTCGCCTTTTAGAGAGGGAACCTCTACAGTTCCGGCTGGCGGTGCCGGAGAATTCCTACTTGAGGCTGCTGTCGCTGCTGTCGCTGCTGTCGCTTCAGGTAGTGGTACGAGATCGCCTTTGGGGGCGAGCCGAATAAGGATATCTTTATCCGGATCAGTATCGGGAGAAACCCCTGCCGTTTCTGTAGGCGCACCTAGCAAGATTCCAGCCGACGAACCTCGGTTGGAACTTGACGAGGACCTGGAAGAATATTTGCCAGTGTCGGTTGACACACCACCTTCACCAGGTATGACAGCTTGCTTAACATCATTAAGAAATAATTTAGATGTACTGGCTGTGGACGCAACATATACGCCATCGGCCATGGGTAAATGTCGTCTTTACGCCTCTTTTTAGTAAAGTTAACATCATTTCGATATTAACTTCCTTTTGTCTTCTTTTCAGGGGAAGACCTCTTTGGTGAGGGCAGTGTTGACGCGCCTTTTGGCACTGTTTCAGCTCCTGGCGATGGCATGGAGGTGCCTGACTTCGAAGAGGAGACATTTTCGGGTGCCGGCTCGCCCGAAGTGGATTCGATGTCTCAAGAGGAGGGTGAGCCTGTCATTACGACAATGCCTCCTTTGAGTACGCAGGTTACTTCGTCCGGTGTTGGCGCATCTTCTTTTGTCGCACCACCTGTTGAGGCGACGGCCGTGTCCACATCGTCTGCGATCATTCCTGGAGGGGGATTCACCAATATTGTAGCCACTTCCAGCATCCATTCGGATCTAGCCATGCTGACTGAGCAGTAAACCAGTATCTTCTACATCGCTATGAAAATATTGATATCAATGGTGTTGGAGAAGAATCTGAGCTTCAAGGCGCTGAGGAGGTCCTCTCAGTTTACGATAGTGCCGATCAGAGAATACAACGACACTGGGGTAGCTGACGCACTGGAGGAGATAGTTAATGGTTTGGAGCAACCCATTAACGAATATTTGCAGCTATCTCGAGGCAGTGTTGATGGTCTCGTTCAAGCTAGGTATGACTCCCTGACTGTGCAGCTTGCTGAACAGATGGAAGGCCTAAATAAATCTATCCAGACATATCAGCAGGAGATGGATGAAGAGCGTGTCCAATTGGAGTATATCATTCCCGAGCTGACTCAGTACGAAGTCGAATACGAGGAAGAGACAGCGAGGGCCCGCAGATTGAGAGAGGAGCTTGCTCAATCAGAGGTGAAGGCTTTTACTTTGTCGGCCACCCGAGATGTGCTAAAGGCTCGACGGGAGACTGCTCAGCAGAACCTGACACATGTCGTGTCATCCACGCAGATTTTGTACGTACTCGGTTTGAGCTAGCTGCTTTGAACAATGATGCGGCAAGGTTGGAACGGGCTCGCACCGATGTCCTGGACTCCAGGGATGAGAGAATGGCCGCATTAGCGCAACAGATTCGCGACCTGACCGTTCCCCCCAAATGATGTACTTTTTCTTTTCAATGTACTTTTGCTCTTTCTGGAAGTAATAAAGAGACTCTTATCTGACTTTGTGGACCCATTATTTTGGAATATAAATGACAGGTTTGGGTGAAAGCGATATCAGAGGTAATATGGACGTGATATACTCTCTGTAAGTTTCAGCAGGATATATCTATTCAGAGGTTATATGGACATGATAGAATATGCTTTAGCCATAATTTGTACACAAAATACTATCAGAGGTAATATGGACGTGATAGGTCTTGAAGTTCCAAATTAGTTGAACATATCTATTCAGAGGTTATATGGACATGATAGAATACGATCCAACTAGTTCATTTTGGAAGCAGTATTGTCAGAATAAGATCTTCACCATACTCCATTTGAGAAAAGGAAGTTAAGCATAGTACCTTTTCAGGAATTTGCCATTGATAGGAGCCATCAACAAGTCTCCATTTGGCTTGGGTAACCTGTAAGCGCCGTTTGAGAACGTTGTCTCGATCACATAAGGGCCTTCCCATTTGGGCTGGAATTTACCCTTACTCCTGTGAGTAAGAATCATCGGCCTTCTTATAGCTAAAACTAGCTCACCAACTTTGAACACTCTTTTCTTTACTTTTTGATTAAAAGCTTTAGAAATGCGTGCCTGGTAGAACGTGATGCGCTGTTGAGCCTGAAGGTGTTTCTCGTCTAATCCTTCTAGCTCTTGAAGCCTTAACAGGTCATTCTTTTCTTGAGTCAGCTTATTAGCCACAGCTATCCTGAGTGACGGAATTTGGACTTCGATGGGGAGAACTGCTTCGCTTCCGTAAACCAGTGAGAATGGGGTACAACCGGTCGGTGCCCGTACTGTTGTGCGATATGGCCAGAGACATTCTCCCAGCTTCTCATTCCAATCCCTCTTGTTCGAAGAGACGAACTTCTTCAAGAGCTTGATAATAGTTTTGTTGAAGGCTTCCGCCAAACCATTAGCGACAGGATTATATGCCGTAGAGGTGACATTTTGTATCCGATTTTTATCGCAAAATTGATGAAACGCTTGGCTGATAAATTAAGGCCCATTGTCATAAATTATCCTTTGGGGTATCCCAAAGCGATAAATGACATGATGCTTGATGAAGCTGATCACATTAGATGCCTTCACCTCAGCAAGAGGGATCGCCTCTGCCTATTTGGAGAAATAATCCTTGATGGCCAGTATGAACCGGTGACCTCTGGAAGAAGACGGGTGAATAGGACCAATGATATCCATACCCCATGCTTCGAGAGGCCAGGATGCGACCGTAGGATATAGATATTCAGGAGGTTGATGTATGAAGTCTGCATGAACCTGACAGGCTTTGCATTATTTTGCATACCTTATTGCATATATGATCAAAGTAGGCCATTAATAGCCCATTCTCCTGATTTGATCATGTAGCTTAGGACCGGGTTGATGCGCTCCGCATACGCCGTCGTGAGCTTCACAGATAATCCGATGTGCCTCGTCATCGGAGAGACATCTCAATAGCAGTCCATCGTAGGTCCGACGATATAGGCAATGTGAGGATGCATCAAAGTAGAAGCGTAATGATCATTATAGAAGCATAAAAAATACGCTGGATAGCTATACGCAGCAAATTTATACAGAGCAGCATAAACTGATGACCTCAGAGCCCCCAACGTCCAACAGAGCTCTTTCGCTGAGCACAGCGGAAAATATAAGATCAAAGGACCATCCACGTAATGCAGTACGTCCAGGCCGCTTTGACGTAAAGAAGGTGCTACATCGCCTCTATGGCGTAAAACACATCCGCTTTCAATGCAATATTAAAGCGTACGAGGAACGCTTTGTATCCCCCGAAATGAACCTGCCAAATCACGCAGTGAACCTGACGTCTGACTTCTGACAAAGAGTACTACACGGCTACCCAGACGACGGTTGGAATAATGAAAGACCACTCGGGACACGCCTCTGCAATTAATGCGCAGGATGATGGCGGATCTCTGTATTTAATGCAGGGAATTTGATTAAATATCACTGAACCGTCGTTTACTGACGTCTCCTCGGCGTAAGATTCTTTTACGCATACAAGGGGATACGCTGCCTTATTTTACACATACAGGCATGAACAGTTTATGCTTCGCGGAAGACAAACGGACTGCCACGTCAAAAGCTGCTCTTCGTACAGGGCTCGAGGCACGTCTCTGCACCTAATGTTCAGAACGGTGGCAGGCCTTCGAGACGCGTCTCTCTAATTAATAAGTAAGATGATGGCAGATCTCTGCATTTAATGCGAGAGATTTGATTATATCTCCAAGAGCCGTAATTCCGGTTAAGACGTCCACATCATCTCGGTTTCTATACCTTCTCGGCCTCTATGACCACTCAGGCATGATTACGCAGCGGCTTCTACGCCCATTTAGCTTCTATGCTCACTCGGCTTCTACGCCTATTCAGCCTTCTGTGCCTACTCGGCTTCTATGCCATCAGGTTTCTACGCCTACCGGGCTTCTATGCCTACTTGGCTTCTACGCCATGGTGACAGACATTGGCTTCTACGCCAACCTCTTCTACACGAGGGATACCTACCTACGTGGCTTCTACGCCGTGATCTCCGTAGCGATTATACGCATTTTGTCCCTTAGTTGGACCCGCGTCACACGCTCATTCAAAAGATCATCTATACGCAGGCATTGGTTATTTTAACCATTGTGTAAAAGGGTGCTGTACTTTTCACTACTCGGTTTTTACATCGACTGTGTGGTCACTATCACTAAAAACTATATAAATAGAGACCTCTATCAACAGAGGACAAGGTCGAAGAAATTGAGGTCAAAAAATTGGTCAAGGAAACCAATATCAGATCCAAGGTCAAAAATTGGAAAGGTGGAAGAGATCGGTGAGAGGGAGTCTTGGAGAGAGAAGAATCCGGAGCTCAGGCAAGGAGTAGCGATCAACGACTTTGGCATCGTGCATCCATCCTCCTAAGCAACCTCCGAAGCTGTTCTCCGTCTTCTACGGCACTTCTTCACCATCGTGTGGTCCAAGGGCTAAAGTGATCGACTACAGATCAGACACCCATAGCAATATTTATCCAGATTAAATAAATTGTACTCCTACATCCTCGTATAGGATTATATTGTACAAGCTTGTTTGTAAACCAAAGAAAAGAAAACGGGTTTCGTATAAACCTCGTCTTATATACATTTTCCTCTTTCGTTTATCACCATAAACAAGATGGCGACTCTGCTGGGGACATTTTTCTCTTCTGATGAGGAAGCGATTGCTCAACACGATGCGGTATTCGTGGGATCCGTGAAGAAGACTGTTTCGGATAATATAAACGAGAAAAGATTTGGTGAATGCGAAAAACGAGGTCTTGTACGAAGACCCGCCCTTCTTTTATGTTTACAAACAAGATAGTACAAATTTGATCCTACATAAGGAAGTCTAAGTATAATTTATTTAATCTGGGTGAATATTGCTATAGGTGTCTGATCTGCAGTCGATCACTTTAGCCCTTGGACCACACGATGTTGAAGAAGTACCGTGGAAGACAGGTAGCAGCTCCGAGGGTTGCTAAAGAGGGTGGATGCCTGATGCCAAAGTCGTCGATCCCTTCTCTTTGCCTGAGCTCTGGATCCCTCTCTCTCTCTCTCTCTCTCTCTCTCTCTCTCTCGACCGTTGGATCTGGTACTGGATCTCTTGATCAGTTTTCAGACCTAACCTCTTTGACTCTCCAATTTGTCGACCTTGTTCCTCATTGATAGAGGTCTCTATTTATAGAGTTTTAGTGATAGTGACCACTCAATCGGTGTAAAAACCGAGTAGTGGAAAGTATAGCACCCTTTTACACAACGGTTAAAATAACCAAAGCCTGCGTATAGATGATCCTTTGAATGAGCGTGTGACGCGGGTCCAACTAAGGGACAAAACGCATATAACTGCTACGAAGATCACGGCGTAAAAGCCACGTAGGTAGGTATCCCTCGTGTAGAAGAGGTTGCCATAGAAGCCAATGTCTGTCACCATGGCATAGAAGCCAAATAGTTATCAAACCGGCATAGAAGCCGAATAGGCGTAGAAGCCGAGTGGTCATAGAGGCCGAGTGGGCGTAGAAGCCGAGTGGTCAGAAAGGCCGAGTGGGCATAAAGGCCGAGTGGGCGTAGAAGCCGAGCAGGTGCCGAAGCTGAATAGGCGTAGAAGCCGAGCAGGCATCGAAGTTGAATAGGCGTAGAAGCCGCTGCGTAACGTGCCAGAGTGATGATGTGGACATTTTAGCCGGAATTATGGCTTTTTAGAGATAATCAGATCTCTTGCATTAAATGCAGAGATCTGCCCCCATACCGTGCATTAAATGCAGATGCTTGTCTTTAAGATTTGCCATCTTCCTGCTCATTAAATGTAGATATGCACCTTGAATCCTGTGCGAAGAGTGACCGCTGTCGTGGCAGTCTGTTCATCTTCTGCGGAGCGTAAGGAGCTCATGGTTGCCTGTGTAAAACCAGGCAGCGTATTCCCTTGTATGCGTAGGAGCAGCTCTCACAAAGGGGATGTCACTAAACGACGGTTTGGTGATATTTAATCAAATCTCCTGCATTAAATGTGGAGATCCACCATCATCCTACGCATTAAATGCAGAGACGTATTTTGAAGGTCTGCCACCCTTTTGTGCATCAAACGCAGAGACGTGCCTCAGGCATCTGTCAGTATTCGGTGCATTAATTGCAGAGACGTGCCTTGAGGGCCTGTCACCACCCTGTGCATAAGATACAGAGACGTGCCTCGAGTCCCGTACGGAGTGCAGCTTTTGACGTGGCAGGCGGTTTATCTTCCGTGGAGCATAATGAGCTCTCATCTGCGTGTGTAAAGCTAGGCAGCGTATTCCTCCATGTACGTAAAAGCGGTTTACGCAAGGGAAATGGCAGTAAATGACAGCCTGGGTTGCAGTACCACGCCATCATTATAGCCGTCGCCTGGGTAGTCGAGCAGTATCCCTTTGTCAGAAGTCGAGACGTCAGGTTTATTGCAGGATTTGACAGGTTCATTGCAGAGAATACGAAGCGTCCCTCGTACACTTCAATGCTATATTTGAAAGAGGATGAGTTTTATGCCATAAAGGCGATGACGCACCCTGTTTACACTGAAGCAGCCTGGACATACTGCCGTACGCGGATGGTCTTTGAGCCTGTATTTCTCACTGTGCTTTGGCAGAGGGGCTCTGTTTGCACATTTGAAGGCTCTGAAGTCCTCTGTTTACGCTGCTTTGCATCAACGTGCTGCGTATAGCTATCCAGCGTATTTTTTATGCTTCAACAAGACCCCCTTCAAAGCTTTTAAATTCCTCATAATTTGAAACGCTTTGAATGAAGCATGACCCGCTTCTCGTAACTCGAAATGTTTCTGAATGGAGTTTTGAAACTGTCAAGGCTGACTTTATGGTGGATTTATCGGGGATCGGTGCTCTCTCTCGCCTATAAAAAGGCTGAGGAGTTCTTCTGTTCTTCCCACACTTCATCATACAGAGATGACGGCCGAAGTTCGTCGGGTCGACTTAAGGAAGAAGGAGATCATGCTCTTCTAGCATGTAAGGAGCCGAAAAAGACGGCGTCTTCGAGCAAATATCCTCTGCAACGATGGATCATGGAAGGATATCATAGCCTCCTTTGCTCGGGATAATCAAAAACTTTGTATGGTGGTTCTTCGGGAGAGGCGAAGAATCGTATTTCACCACGCTGCTTGCAAGTGGCACCTTCTCCCGTTACCTCCGGGGATGAGAGCAGCAACTAGCTCTGACCTCGGGTATTGAGTTGGGTGAAATACCTCAACTCAATCTATCATGGTGCACGGAGCATGGGATCTGCATAATTTAGGCAGGCCCAGTTCCATATTCTCCCTCCATTTATCATTTTAGTCGATTGCGAAAACCGAACAACTGTTGGAGGAGAGATGAAGAATTGGCGCCCATGCAAGAACCTGGTAGAGCAGATTCTGGGGGTGGCCTTCCGACGACGACGAGAAAAATCCTTTTGTAGACGGGATTTCCCTTATATGTAGTCATGAGAAATGAAAAAAACCCTTGTAGATTGGATTTTCCTCATATGTAATCGTGACTTTAATTTTTAAGGAAATCGTCTCTTTTCTTCATATGACCATGTTGCCATACTTTTTGCTGTAAAGTCTGAATATGTGTAGCTTCGACACATCTGATTCTGTACGCCGACTCTGTTTAGAAAGAGTGCTAGATCCTGTCCTGTCTTTTACGCATAACTAAGGATGCGTAGAAAGCCGCTTTAGCATTCGAGTGTTCGAACTGTCCTGCTGTTTAGGAGTGAGGAACCACGTAGAATTCTGAACTGTTACTTCTGATAACAGAATTTCTTTGTTCAGACATCATCTTCAAGAATGATTTCTCGGAAATACCTTGGAACAGGACGAGAAATGGCTGTCAAACTGATTTGCCATCTTGGTAGATGAAATATTCAGACTGGAGTCTGGATGAACTTCGAATCGACCCATGAAGAAGGGTAATTTTTTAATGTTGAACTCTGTATGCTTCGGGTACTTGGGATATCTTGAGGTCAGAAGGAGTATCTTCTGTGTGAACTCCTGTAATTGACCGCCTTGAGGATCATTCAGATGTACGCGTACTCTGGCCTGCATATCTTTCAGATGTGCGGGAAGTTGTGGAGCGCAAAATCATAAGTTGGCAGCCTCTGGGCATAAACTAAACACCATCGAGCGTGAAATCATAGACTTGTAGTTCCTGAGCATGAAGTCGTAGGTTTGTAGCCTCTCGAGCATAAAAGCTACCGACCACAAAGGCATCCGGGCGTAAAATCCGACTTGTAGCTGTCGAACGTAAAGTCGTAGATTCATCGCTGTCGAGCGTAGAAATCTCCTTAGCGTAGAACTGTAGATTTTTTTGCTTCTGAAAAGAAAAAATTTCCGAGCGTGAAGTCGTGGATCTCTTACCTCCGAGCGTAAACTAAGCGCCACCGAGCGTGAGATCATCGATTTGGTATCTGCTGAGCGTAAAGTCGTAGGTTTGTAGCCTCTCGAGCATAAAAGCTACCGAGCACAAAGGCATCCGGGCGTAAAAACCATAGACTTATAGCTTGCGAGCATAAAACCGTAGATCTGTAGCTGTCGAGCGTAGAAAGCTCCTTAGCGTAGAAATCGCGAACCTGCTTTGCGCGAAAAACTTTTCGAATTCGCTGACTGTCCGCCTTCTCTGAATAAATAGGCTGACGTAGGACCCAATCATAACCGAATATTAATTAGGGGATTTGGTTCGGGGTCCGAGGAGTCCATCCGAACTCTATATATATCCCAAGTTTCTGAGAGAAAAACTTTCCATCCGTCTTCTGCGAGAGAAAGCTTTCGACTGTTCGAGTTCTTCTCCGTTTCTTCTTCGAGTCTTCAAAGTTTCCAGAAATGGCTTCGAAACAATCCTCCTCCACTAAGGGAAATAAGGTTGATTCTTCTTCTCGTTCCTCCGCTCAAGCGAGAGCGTCTCTTGTTGGACAAGGCGAACTTCATTCTGAGCGGAGCATCTCGCCGACGAGTAGTGCACCCGGCCTGGAAGGTAGAGCTTTTGGGAAAGAGAGAATGACTGAAAATCCTTCGCACACGTTGAACGTGATCGCGCTAGGTCGTCTTCTGTGTTGATAGCCTCTTTGAGGAAGATGATGCATGGAGACGTTTCATCTTTTTACGCCCACATTCCTAATATGTCAGCGTAAAAACTCTATTTTTTCCGCAGTCGAGCGTAAAAGCTTTCACCGTCGAAAACTTGGTGTATACCATTAAAATTTGAGTTTTATGCTTGTGGATGAAAATCCTGGCGTAATAACTCAATTTAACCGATCTGGCGTAAAGCACAGACCGTATACTGCCAATCTTGAATTTTACGTTTATGGAAATGGATTCCAGCGTAAAGGCTTAAGTTTTACAGTCTCGACGTAGAGCACGGACTGTTGTTTTTTCCTTTTTTGCGGATGCTGCAAGTCCTGAAATGTCTAGGATGCTGCAAGTCCTGAAATGTCTAGTTAGGAACTGACGTGCTTCTTTTGTACTTTTGCAGTTAACCTGCATGAGTCTCCGCTGGCTGAAGTGATGGGCTCTGCCGCCAGGATGCTGCACTCCAACTATTTGGAGGATCTGTCACACGTGACATTCCCTATCTCCGGGCCCCAGTATCCCGAAGGGAGGGCAATTTTGATATCGGCTCAGGGCGAGCGAATGCTGCTGAGCATGATCAACGGGGAGCCCCTAACGTACGTAGACGGGAAGCAATACCTGAAGCCGGATTTCCTCTTCGGGGACATGATTGACAAGCGGTCCCAGACAAAGCCCAAGAGAGAACTCTGGGTTTTTCCTGCCGAGGGTTTGGTCTTGTATCTGCCCAATATGCCGAGAGACTACCCCATCTCGGCCTTCTCCCTTGCTACGCATCCCAGGAAAATATCGTGGACGCTGACCCCCGATCTTCACGGCAAGCCAGGGAAGATCTTTCATCTGAGAGAAGCTGACCAGGGGTCGTTTGTCAGCCGCCCTTCTGGCTCTGTGATGCTGTTCAGAGGGCTGTACCCGGGCAGTCCCGAGTGAAGACAGTTTGGTCATTCAGCCGGTCCAGTTACCTACTTTCTGTAATGATTTTATGGGGCGTGGGGGAGTATACCCTAAGATGAACCCTCGGTGTGGCGGGTGGATCACCCCTTCAAACCTTCGATGGGCTCGCTTAGTTGATTGGGCTTTGAAGCATTTCCAGACCGAGTTGGAGAACATCGGTCTGTTTGCAGCTGTGAGTGCTACCAGTGTTGGGTTACCTCCTAACCCTAAACTGTTTCTGGCACTGATGGAGCGATATATTTCGCTTACCGGGACTTTCGCCACTCCACTGGGGGAGTTGGGATTTGCCTTGCATGAGATGGCAGAGATCTCGAGACTGCCGATGGGGGATACTCCATATGAAGAGTATGTTCCTACGAACCGGGAGCTGGGGGTTTCAGACCCTCGGGTAGTGGAAGTATACCAGGAGTTGATGTGCCACTACCTCGCTTGCACTGCTTTTTATGACGAGCCCTCAGATTTGGCTTACATCAGCAAATGGACGTCCTACCTCTTCTTTCATCGGTCCAGGACTGCTAAGCCGGAGAAGGTATTGGAGGGCAAGGATCTGCCTGTGAATCCCCTGAGCGTGCTTAATGCTCAGGTAGTCGACGATCTCATAGTGGATGCTGGGGCTCCGGACCGGTTTCTCGACGAAGGGACATGAAAGTATCCTGAAGGCACTAAGACCCATAGTTATTTGAGGAGCTGTCGCAGGCCTCTGTCCAAGGAGGCTCAACTGGCTGGCTTTCTTTCTATATAGCTGTGCCGAGTAGTAGTGCCTGGCGTCGCATCTGTGGACCGCATTCACCGCAACACGCTATGGCCTGCAGTGTGTCTGGTGTTCGGGGCAAGACTGGGCTTGCTCCCTGCCATGGTGTGCCGTATACAAGCTGGCCTGAGGGCCATGATTGACGGGCTGCTCGTCGATGAAATTCGGCGTGATAGCTTTCCCAGGATAGAATTACCATACCTGTATTTGATGGGGTAGTTAATTCTCCATAACCCCTGGGTGATGTCTCCCGGTTCCGGCAGTAGTTCGGGGGGTAGTTTCTTGTTGAACTATCGGAAGTCTTCCTGGAACGTGAACACAGTTATGGACTGTCGGCGGCCGCTAAGCTTCAGTCATAGTTGGAAGCTTTTCTGCACCGCCCCTCCTGTACATCGCAACCAATCGGGGATTAGGCTCGAGGATTCGGATAGAGAGAAAACCATTCTTTCTCCCGAAGCTTTTAATTGGTTGGTCTGTATTTGACCATCCCATCTGCTGTACAGAAGCGAAGATCATTGCTTCTTGGAGCCCTACTTGCCCAGTCGGTTTGCCCGGCAGTTTGGGTATGATCAGTTGCACGTGGGTAATGCCGTCACCAGCTTCAGGTCCAAAGGTGGACTCATTGATGGAGCGAGGGGATGGCAATATTTTATCATGGGCTGTACTGGGGCAATTTTTATCGTGCCGGTCATCACACTCTCCACGGAGCTGCATATCCTGCATTCGTATGCCCAGTTCTATGTGGCAACGAATACCTTCCATCGTGATTTTGACATGCATGGAAGCTTTAGGGTGCCCTCTTCCAAGCCTGGGGGAAGAGTTGAAGTCCCCTCGGTTTCTTCCGACGAGGGTGAGGAGTCCGTTACCCCGGATGAGCCTCTGGTGTCGGTCCCTAGGGGTAAAGTACCTCCGCCTGCAGGAGCTTTGGTAGTTCCTGGGAAGTGAAGGGCTCATGCTTCCAGGGAGACTTCTCCTCGTAAGAGGAAGAAGAAGACAGTAAATCGTCCTCTACGGATTCCTGGTATTGATGCTCTTGGAGGTGAGCTTGCATCTCCCCGCGTTGGGGACGATTCTTTGGTTGGAGGTTCCTCGCCTTTTAGAGAGGGACCTTCTACAGTTCCGGCTGGTGGTGCCGGAGAATCTCCGCTGGACGCTGGTGTCGCTGCTACCGCTTCAGGTAGTGGAACGAGATCGCCTTCGGGGCTGAGTATAATAAAGTTTCGTATACCTCTAGCCAGATCGGCATCGGGAGGGACTTCTACCGCGCCTGTGGGCGCACCTAGCGAGATTCTCGTTGATGAGCCTAGGTTGGATTTTGAGGAGGACCTGGAAGACTACTTGCCAGTGTTCGTTCGCAGACCCCTTTCTCCAGGTATGACAGATCGCCTAGCATTATTAAGAAATAATTTAGCTGTACAGGCTGCAGATGCGACGTATATGCCGTCGGCCAGGGGTAAATGTCATCTTTTATGCCTCTTCTTTGGGAAAATTAATATTGCGTTGAAATTAACTTCCTTTTGTCTTCTTTTCAGGGGAAGACCTCTTCAGAGAGGGTGATGTAGACGCGCCCTTTGGCTCTGTGTCAGGTCCTAGTGGTGACACGGAGGTACCTGATTTTGAAGAGGAGACATCTTCGGGTGCTGGCTTGCCTGTCGAGGGGACTCCGATACCTCAGGAGGAGGACGAGTCTGTCATTGCGATAGTACCTCTTTTAAGCACGCCGGTCACTTCGTCCGGTGTTGGCGAATCCTCTTTCGTCGTACCTCTTGTTGAAGTGACGGCCGTGGCGACATCGTCTATGGTGATACCGGGGGGGGAAGTCGCCACGATCGCGGACACTTCCCGCATTCACGTCGACCTAGTTGCACTGACCGAGCAGTACACCGGGATCTTCTACGCAACTCTGAGAACGCTAATGTCAATGGTGTTGGCGAAGAAGTTAGACTTTGCGCAGCTGAAGAGGTCCTCTCGGTTCTCTATAAAGGCGATCCGGGAATTCGGTGACCCCGGGGTAGCTGACGCGTTGGAGGCGATGGTTAATGGTTTGGAGCAACCCGTTAACGAATACCTGCAGCTAGCTCGAGGCAATATTGAAGCTCTGGTTCAGGCCAGATACGACTCCTTGACTGCTCATCTTGCTGAACAGATGGAGCCTCTGGATAAGTCTATCGCGGCTCAGCACCAGGAGATGGATGATGAGCACGTCTAGTTGGGGTACATCGTCCCCGAGTTGACCCGGTGTGAAACCGAGTATGAGGAAGAGGCAGCGAGGGTCCGTATTTTGAAGGATGAGCTCACTCGAGCAGAGACGAAGGCTCTCTCTTTGTTGGCGGCCCGAGACGTGCTGAAGGAACGACGGGCGGCTGTTCAGCTGAACCTGATGCGTGTGGGCGTCAACCATGCCGAATTCGTGCAGGCTCAGTCTGAGTTAGTTGCTCTGAACGATGTTGCAACTAGGTTGGCGCGGGCTCGTGCCGACGTTTTGAACTCTCGGGATGAGAGGATGGCCGTACTGGTGCAGCAGCTACACGATCTTACCGCTCCCCCTAAGTGATGTACTTTTGCTTTTTTAAAATATACTCTTGCTCTTTTCTGGGAATAATAAAGAGGCTTTTTATCTGACTTTGTGGACCCATCATTTTAGAATGTAAATGACAGGTTTGGGTGAAAGTGATATCAGAGGTAGTATGGACGTGATATACTTTCGGTAAGCTTTAGTAGAGCATATCTATTCAGAGGTCATATGGACATGATAGAATATGACCCCACTAGTTTCGTTTTGGAAGTAGTTTTGTCAGAATGAGATCGCCTTATTCCACTTGAGCAGAGGAGGTTTAAGCATAGTACATTTTCAGGAATTTGCCATTGATAGGAGCCATTAGCAGGTCTCCATTAGGCTGTGCTAACCTGTAAGCGCCGTTTGAGAACGTTGTCTCGATCACGTAAGGGCCTTCCCATTTGGGCTGGAATTTGCCTTTACTCCTGTGAGTAAGAATCATTGGCCTTCTTACAGCCAAAACTAACTTGCCGACTTTGAACACTCTTTCCTTTACTTTTTGATTAAAAGTCCTGGAAATGCGCGCTTGGTAGAGCGCAATGCGCTGCTGAGCTTGGAGGCATTTCTCGTCTAATCCTTCTAGCTCTTGAAGCCCTAACTGGTCATTCTTTTCTTGAGTTAACTCATTAGCCATGGCTATCCTGAGTGACGGAATTTGAATTTCGATAGGAAGAACTGCTTCACTCCCGTGGACCAATGAGAATGGCGTACAACCTGTCGGTGCTCGGACCGTTATGCGGTATGCCCAGAGACATTCTCCCAGCTTCTTATTCCAATCTCTCTTGTTTGAAGAGACGAACTTCTTCAAGAGTTTGATAATGGTTTTGTTGAAGGCTTCCGCCAAACCATTAGCAGCCGGATAATATGCCGTGGAGGCCACATTTTGTATCCTGATTTTTATCGCAAAATCGGTGGAACGCATGGCTGATGAACTTGTCATGGATTATCCTTCGGGGAACCCCAAACCGATAAATGACGTGATGCTTGATGAAGCCGGTCATATTAGATGTCTTTACCTCAGCAAGAGGGATCGCCTCTGCCTATTTGGAGAAGTAATCCGTGATGGCCAGTATGAACCGGTGACCTCTGGAAGAAGACGGGTGAATAGGACCGATGATGTCCATACCCCACGCTTCGAAAGGCCAGGATGCAACCGTAGGATGTAGATGTTCGGACGGTTGATGTATAAAGTCTGCATGAACCTGACAGGCTCTGCATCGTCTGGCGTACTGGATTGCGTCTGCGATCATAGTGGGCCAGTAATAGCCCATTCTCCTGATAAGATCCTGTAGCTTAGGACCGGGTTGATGCGCGCCGCACACGCCGTCGTGAGCTTCATGGATAATCCGCTGTGCTTCATCACCAGAGAGACATCGTAATAATAGCCCGTCATAAGACCGACGATATAGGCATTCTGACGATGCGTCGAAGTAGAAGCTTAATGATCGTCTTTTGACAGATAGTGCTTCTTTAGGATCTTCTGGCAAGATTCCGTATGTTACGAAATCTATAAAGGGACTTCTCCAGTCTCTCCTGTGAGGATCTGTGTCCACCGTGTAGCCGCATTCGATGTAAAAGTTGTTTTTCACACAGAATAGGTCTCTGTTAAGAAGGATTACCGAATTCTGCCTTCTTATAGGGGTAGCTAAATATGCAGCTAGACTGTCTAGGGCATCAGCTTCCAGATTCCGAGACTGAGGTACATGCTCAAGGAAGAATCCTTTGAATGTTATGGCTATCTCGACCGTTGCTCGGTGATAGGGGATGAGGTCGGGATTCCGGACTTCATATATTCCTCTGACTTGATTGACGATCAGCAAAGAATCACCGAAGACTTCCAGAGAATCGATCCCCAGCTCTTTAGTGACTTGGAGCCCGATTAGTAGAGCGTTGTATTCTGCCACATTGTTAGAACATGGCTCATTAAGAGAATATGCTCGGTAGATAACGAGTTTATCAGGAATGACTAGGACGATCCCTACTCCTGAAACCACGTTTCCCCTGGGACCAGTCCTGGAGGCGCCATCGAAGAACAGTTGCCATGCATCGTCTTACATTGCGGAATTATACTCTGCAACTTTGTCGGGAATGTCCTTGTATAGTTTCGAGGCCTCCGGGATGGGATGAGCAGCTAGAAAGTCGGCCAATGCTTGGCCTTTGACAGACTTCTGAGGGACGTACACCATGTCATATGGCATTAACAACATCGCCCAAGTCGCAAGTCGGGAATTAAGAACACTTGGCTTGCTCATCAGTACCCGAAGAGGATTGATCCTGGAGATGATATGAATGGTTTGGCCCGTGACATAGTATCGCATTTTCTGAATAGCGAACATCAGAACCAGGCATTCTTTTTCCACAGGGTTGTACCGGTGTTTGGCTCCGACCATCATCCTGCTGAGGTAGTAAATAGCCTGCTCGTGGCCCATATCGTTCTTTTGTACGAGAAGAGCTCCCAGAGAATGATCCATTGCTCGTACATATAGCACGAATGGTCTTCCTATAACGGGAGGTACCAGAACTGGCGGGCTAGTGAGGTAGCGCTTGATAGCTCCGA
This sequence comes from Iris macrosiphon, assembly GCA_036927795.1. Taxonomy (NCBI): domain Eukaryota; kingdom Viridiplantae; phylum Streptophyta; class Magnoliopsida; order Asparagales; family Iridaceae; genus Iris; species Iris macrosiphon. The sequence continues at coordinate 70,896,000 of JAYESA010000010.1, read as the reverse complement.
ACGCTTGCTGATAGGCTTCGTCCCACACGAAGGATACACCTTTCTTCATGAGACGGGAAAAGGGCTGGCATCTCCCGAAGAGGTTGGATATGAATCTTCGGATATAAGCCAGACGACCTTGAAATCCCCTGAGTTCCCTCAGATTGCGGGGCGGTCGCATTTCTAAGATGGCCTTGACTTTTTCAGGGTCCACTTGAATGCCTTTGGCGGTGATGACAAATCCCAGAAATTTGCCGCTAGATACCCCCAGAAAGGACTTTGTAGGTTTCATTTTGTGTTGATGTTGGCACATTAATTCAAATACTGTCTTCAAGTCTCGGATATGATTATCCGTGAGGCGGCTTTTGACAGCTACATCGTCCACGTAACACTCCACTGTCTTGCGCAGATACTCATGGAATATGTTATTAATAGCCCGTTGGTATGTAGCCCCGACATTCTTTAATCCGAAGGGCATGACCGTATAGCAATATACCCCCAGTGGTGACCGAAAGGCAGTATGCTTCTCGTCTTCAGGATACATCTTGATCTGATTGTATCCCGAGAATCCGTCCATGAAAGACATACGTTCAAAACCGCATGTATTATCGATCACGACGTCTGTGATAAGAAGAGGGAACTATTCCTTGGGGCAGGCTGCGTTCAGATCTCGGTAATCGATGCAGATCCGTACTTTCCCATTCTTCTTCATGACCGGGACAACATTGGCGACCCAGTCGGGATGTTGTTCCTCACAGATGAAGTCGCAGGCTATTAACTTCTTGACTTCAGCTTCAATGGCATCCATCATGTCCGGGTGGAACCGGCGTTGGTGCTCCTTCACAGGCTTTGAATCGGGCAGTATGTTGAGTTTATGAGTGGCCACCTTTGGATCAAGACCTAGCATATCCTCATAATTCCACGCAAAGACGTCGATATATTCTTTTATCAGCTGGGTAATTTCTTCCCTTTCTTCTTCGGAAAGGTCGTTACTGATAAATTTCGGCTTTGGTGAAAGTTCATCCCCTACGTCAATTTGGATAACCTCATCTTTAGTAGGAGGTTCTCTCTGCTCGAAGCGGAACTCCCATTGTGTATCCATCTGCTGAGCCCCAGCGTCATTCTCGAATGGTTCGGATTCTTGTTCGTCTGATTCGAAGGAATCTGTCACTACCATATTTGCTGACAATGTTTGATCGAGAGCGTGAGATGAGTCGGAGGACGACGAGTCGTCTTGAAAAGGGGAAAAGATATCCTCGTTTGACTTGGAAGCCGTAAGGGAGGTGGCATACCCTAACCCGAAGCAGGTTTGTTGATAATGGGGATCTCTGTGCGGCGGTATTCGTCTGCCTTTCCCGTAGTTGAGACCCGGCTTCAGCTTCAAGTTGTAACCCATATTTTGCATGATCTTCAAGGCTTGCGGGCTGTACCTGTGAACTTGCATTTCACCAGAGTCGTCATCGAAGGAATCTTCTTGTATAGTCTGTTCGTTGCGCATGCGGCCGAAGACTATTGAACGTTGACCGTTGCGGGCAGGTGGAACAATGAAGATAGAATCCTCATATGGTCCATACGTCGTTGTGACATTGGACGATGATGCCACTTCCCATATGTACGGATGATAGGAATCTATAGCTGCCAAGAATTTTTGTGCTATAGGCTCTATATCGTCATGGGGAGAGGATTCCTGATTTGGAACCCGAGCGTCGATATACTGGAAAAGAGGTCCTTTATTATTATCAGAAACCATACTTCTGGTTGTATTTACATCACTCGGCTGCTTGTTGCGCCGAAGGTTGATAATTAAGGGCGGCGGCTTCTATCTTAGAGTGACCACTAGAGGATCACCTCCTTTTCCTGACCTGGTCTTGTTCAGGTGGATAGCCATAGGCTCTGTGGCTCTTGGACGGGTAGTCCATCCTTTCACCTTGATTGACAGAGGTTGTTTGGCAGAAGGTTCTTCAGGCTCCCGGTGGGATTCCTTCTCTGCTTGGGCTGACACCTCTTCCGTGTAGTCTTGAGAGTATAACACGGCATCGGAGTAGTAGGATTCTACTCCTTTAAATGGGTTTAGGTCGGCAACCTCCGTTTGTACTGTCCCTTGGGCGTCTATATATTTGAACATTGATGTAGAGTCGAAGAAACGAAGTTATGGTCGTGGATCCACGGTCTTCCTAGCAGGATGTTGTAGGACACCTCTGAATCGATGACGTAGCATGTAGCCACCGATCTGAGGTTGCCAATCTGGATCCTCAGGCAAATTTTTCCCAACGGCTTACTTCTTCCGGCGTTGAAACCCACGATAGTAGTGGTGGTGTAAGCCAGTTCGCTGGTAGGAATCCTCAGGGGTCTGAGCAGACTATGAGGAATGATGCTGATTGAGGATCCCGGATCTATGTGAATTCGGTCGACCTCCATGGAACTGACGTACCCGGTGTGGTAGAGAGGTCTGTCATGCCTGTTATATTTTAACAGCATATCGTCTTGAGTGAAAGTGATATTTGGGACCACCTCCATCACACTGTGGCATCGGGGACACGCTGCAGGTTCTTCATTGGGGGACTTGAGTTGGGTCAAGTATGTATCCGCCTGCATCAATGCTTCACTCAGGTCTAGACGAGTGTCTTGGGAGAGCCTGAGTAGCTCGAAGATTGACAACCTGGCTGGTGTATTAGCCAGTTGGGCCAGGATGTCGAAGTTGTACGGCTTCTCTAAACCTTTGTTTTGAATGTTTTTCACAGGTTTATCGAAGCGCACTTCTTTTTGCTTCCCCTTGTCCGCCAAAGTTGGTCTCGAAGGACCGGCCTCTGGTACGGCGGGCTCTGGTTCCGAAGGCTTGGCAGCTGAAGCGTTTGCAGGTGCATCTTCCTGACTTGCTCCGTAGTCCTTGAGGTAAGCCTTCCCTGAACGGGTTGCTGTGGCCAAAACCTCGTCTTCGTCTGATGTCGAAGAAGTTGTAACCATATGGCATGGCTTGCATTTGGAGTTGTTCCTGGACTTAGTTTTAGTAGCATTAGTCTCTTCTTCGAGCTCCGACACCAAGTCTGGGTGCACCCACATAATCTCACCTTTCCGGGTAGTTAGGGGTAACAGGTCGTGATTTTGACCCCTAGCCGAAGGGAGATTAACGGTGTTCATCGTTGTCCGGGAAATAGGTGTAACACCGTCTGGTACTTCTTGGGGAGGCAGATTGCCAAATTGCAGAGAGATCATGCTGGCCGTGACCGTCTTCTCGCTATTGTGCAGAGTGATGGCTTTAGCATCGATCAGCTCTTGGATCTTTCTTTTTATTATGTAACACGCCTTTGTGGGGTGGTGTAAGTATCTGTAGAAGATGTAGTACTTGGGGTTGTTGGCGCTGTCGGCCTCACTAGGCCGCCTCTCCTACGGAAGGGTGATCTTGCCACTTTTGACGAGACACTCGAATATACTCAGAATATCGTCGTCGTCGAAAGAGTATACCTCGACGGGCCTGGAAGTCCCAGGTTTTGTCTGCGTGTTTGCCGCAGTCTTCTGTCTGGACATATTGACTGCCAGAGCTTCTTTTCCTTTGGAACTGCGAGGATAGTCGCCGTTGGGGGATGACCTCTTGCCTCTGTCAGAGGTAGAGATCATGATGCCACTGTCACGTGCCTTGCGACTGTTGTCCTCGGCGGCTACCGCTGAGATGATGAACGAGGGCCACTCATGGAACTGATATGGTCCTGTGAACAACGAGATCACGGGAAGAAGGTTCTTCCTGCAGATATCTACCAACGCTGAGTCTGGAACTCCTGGAGGCATCTGTAAAGTGGCTTGGCGAAAACGTTCGACGAAGGTGCGAACGTCCTCCTTTTTTCTCTGTTTGACTTCGATGAGAGAGGAAATAGACATGTCCATTCCTCCCTCGTAGAATCGTGTAAAAAATAGAGCCTTGAAGTCTTCGAAGGAAGTAATGCAGTTGTCCGCCAGGCTGCGGTACCACTGGTAAGAGACTCCTGAGAGACAGCCTTTGAACACCCGAGTGAGAAGGGCGTCATTCCCTTGTAGCAACACCGTCATCATACTGAAATAGTTCATGTACTGACTTGGTGATGTTTTTCCCTCGAACAGGGCCATCGTCTAAGGTTTGTACCTCGGAGGAAAAGGGACCTCTTCCCAGATAGCTGGGTATGGCTGGTTGATTCCCAATTTCTTGAGCTGATCTTTGTGCTTCAAGGCGTCAAATTGGGCTTTCAACTCCCGTACTGCTTGCATCGAATTTTCAGCTGGTAGCGAGACCACAGAATGGTGCGGAGTTGGTTGTATCATGACTCCCGCAGGAGGTAGTACATTCTCCAGGTAAGGAAGTGAAGGACCAGCTGACTCTTGATCCAGAGCAGGCTCTTGGATCGTGTTGGATGGTGGTAGGTCCACCCCCACACGTATCTGAGTAGGCGGGACCGACGTTTGAGCCATAGCAGCCGCCTGTTGATTTAGCATCATTTGGTGCATGTTTTCCATCATGGATTGCATTTGCTTCAGAGATGTCTCTAGTGTAGTAATGCGTTGCTCAGTGTTCCCTGACGGCGAGGCTTTCTCGTGTTTATCTCCAATGGCATAAACTCTCATCTCCCTGGGTGTCATTGAAGGATGAGTATAGGTCGCTGCAGAAGTTGACTCTATACTCTCAGTATCTGATTCGGGAGACTGGCGACCCCCAGCATCGGAATCAGAAGAGCACGAAGTCAGTTGTCGTGACCTTGAACGAGTGTTCTGGAACACCCCAGCTTCGGTATCCCTAAGGAGCATATTGAATTTTCTTCGGCTCGAAGTTTTAGAAGATGGATGTCTTGGGTCTGAGTTTCCTCCAGGTATATGTGAAGCCATGTTCACAGATGCATGCGCGGGCTCTTCTTCTAGGAAAGATGGAGAGTAGCTCAGCCGGTCGAAAACTGGCCGTTTTGGTTTAGAACAGCAACAAATAATTACAATCCGGTGACTATTACAGCAGTGTTCGCTAGGAGGCGTAATAGCCACGCTGGCAGATCCCCTCTCCTTGCATTTTCGGATTAGATATTTGCGCAGGTCAGGAGGAGTAGTCTTCCCTGTGCCACCCGTAATGGCTTGTTTCTTCTGTTCCCATTGGTGGGCATGCGGATGATGGGAACAGTAGTCTTCCCTGTGCCACCCGTATACAACAGGTTGGCCATCTGGGTGGCGGATAATCCCCGAGGAGGGTCTCTTTCCGCAACTGGAGCCTTCTTTACGCCTAGGGACTTCGTCTGGCGTAATTTGGAGCTTCGCTCTGGTTGGCGTAATTTGGAGCTTCGCTCTGGTTGGCGTAAAGCTGAGGATGTCCTCAGTCGGCCATCAGCGTCTCGCGTAATTCGAAGGGCGGGCAGATTGTTCCCTAGCTGGCATAAATGCCGAGAAGTTGAGTAGTCCGTCGCTCGCTTTCCCTTGCGGAGATCACAGGGATCATCTGGTTCTCCGTAGAGGTCAGATGTTGTTTTACGCGCAGAGCGTGTCTTGTACTTCTGATTAGGCGCTGAGGCTTGATCAGAAGCTTTGTCTATTCCGCCAGGGACGGGAGACTGAATTTCACGCGCAGAGCGCATAGTATACTTCTGGGTTAGCGCTGAGGCATTGCCAGAAGTTTTGTCGGTTCTATAAGAGACAGGCGACTGAATTTTACGCGCAGGACGCAGAGGGAGCAAGGCTACAACCTCATTGGTTGGAGAGATCGGAGAGTCCACAGGAATGGTAGAGGATGTCTTGGGCATCCAGACCTTACGCAGTTTCCTGTTGTTTTGGCCAGAGAGAGAGTGAGAGCTACCCCTTGTTCGGAGCATATCTTCGTAGGCAGACTAGTCGAACTGGACGACCAGTGTCTTCTTCACGGATCCCACGGATATCGTATCATGTTGAACAATAGCTTCCTCATCAGAAGAGAAAGATGTCCCCAGCAGAGTCGCCATCTTATTTCGGATAATATAAACGAGAAAAGATTTGGTGAATGCGGAAAACGAGGTCTTATACGAAGACCCGCCCTTCTTGTATGTTTACAAACAAGATTGTACAAATTTGATCCTACACAAGGAAGTCTAAGTACAATTTATTTAATCTGGGTGAATATTGCTATAGGTGTCTGATCTGCAGTCGATCACTTTAGCCCTTGGACCACACGATGTTGAAGAAGTGCCGTGGAAGACAGGTAGCAGCTCTGAGGGTTGCAAAAGAGGGTGGATCCCCGATGCTAAAGTCGCCGATCCCTTCTCTTTGCCTGAGCTCTAGATCTCTCTCTCTCTCTCTCTCTCTCTCTCTCTCTCTCTCGACCGTTGGATCTGGTACTGGATCTCTTGATCAGTTTTCAGACCTAACCTCTTTGACTCTCCAATTTGTCGACCTTGTTCCTCATTGATAGAGGTCTCTATTTATAGAGTTTTCGTGACAGTGACCACTCAATCGGTGTAAAAACTGAGTAGTGGAAAGTACAGCACCCTTTTACACAACGGTTAAAATAACCAAAGCCTGCATATAGATGATCCTTTGAATGAGCGTGAGACGCGGGTCCAACTAAGGGACAAAACGCGTATAACTGCTACAAAAATCATGGCGTAAAAGTCACGTAGGTAGGTATCCCTCGTATAGAAAAGGTTGGCATAGAAGCCAATGTTTGTCACCATGGCATAGAAGCCAAATAGTTATCAAACCGGCATAGAAGCCGAATAGGCATAGAAGCCGAGTGGTCATAGAGGCCGAGTGGGCATAGAAGCCGAGTGGTCATAAAGGCCAAGTGGGCATAAAGGCCGAGTGGGCGTAGAAGCCGAGCAGGCGCCAAAGCTGAATAGGCGTAGAAGCCGAGCAGGCACCGAAGTTGAATAGGCATAGAAGCCGCTGCGTAACGTGCCAGAGTGATGATGTAGACGTTTTAGCCAAAATTATAGCTTTTTGGAGATAATCAGATCTCTTGCATTAAATGCAGAGATCTGCCCCCATCCCGTGCATTAAATGCAGATGCTTGTCTTTAAGATTTTCCATCATCTTGCTCATTAAATGCAGATACGTACCTTGAATCCTGTGCAAAGAGTGACCGCTGTCGTGGCAGTCTGTTCGTCTTCTGCGGTGCGTAAGGAGCTCATGTTTGCCTGTGTAAAACCAGGCAGCGTATTCCTCCATGTACGTAAAAGCGGTTTACGCAAGAGAAATGGCAGTAAATGACAATCTGGGTTGCAGTGCCGCGCCATCATTATAGCCGTCGCCTGGGTAGTCGAGCAGTATCCCTTTGTCAGAAGTTGAGACATCAGGTTCATTGCAAGATTTGACAGGTTCATCGCAGAGAATACGAAGCGTCCCTCGTACACTTCAATGCTGCATTTGAAAGAGGATAAGTTTTACGCCATAAAGGCGATGACGCACCCTGTTTACGCTGAAGCAGTCTGGACATACTGCCCTACGCGAATGGTCTTTGAGCATGTATTTCTCACTGTGCTTTGGCGGAGGGGCTCTGTTTGCATGTTTGAAGGCTCTGAAGTCCTCTGTTTACGCTGCTTTGCCTCAATGTGCTGCGTAGAGCTATCCAGCGTATTTTTTATGCTTCAACAAAGGCTCTGGTCGTCCAGTTCGACCAGTCTGCCTACGAAGACAAGCTTCGGATAGGGGGTAGCTATCACTCTCTCTCCACACAAGACAACAGAAAGATGCGCAAGGTCTGGATGCCCAAGACATCCACTACAGTTCCTGACGACTCTCCGATCTCTTCGACCAACGAGGTTGTAGCATTGCTCCCTCCGCGCCTTGTGCATAAAATTCAGTCTCCCGTCTCTGTCGGAATAGACAAACTTCTGGCAATGCCTTAGTGCTAACCCAGAAGTACATCCCGCGCCTTGCGCGTGAAATTCAGTCTCCCATCTCTGGCAGAATAGACAAAACTTCTGGTAATGCCTCTGGGCTAGCCCGTGTCACAACCCGATTCGTAGAATCGTTTGAGGCATCCCCCGAATTGTGACCGCCGTGCGGGCCTGGGGTTGCGCCCGTACAAGGCTTTAATGATTTGTATAGCAAGCACATATTCAGAGTAAGCAGATAAATTAAAACACAGATTTGAAACATAGAAAAGTTCTCTTTATTGATAATGAACATCTATTACAAACTCTTGAACGAGTCAGCTAATATGCCGAACGGCTTACAAAAGAGATGACTCAAAATGAGATAGCAGTCCTGTATATTATATCCCTTTACTAAACTTCAAAAGATATAGAACTCCTGGCTGGAGGATAGCTTTGCCACGGAGCTGCATTTGTGTATGAAGAGTTGCAAGCTCCTGTCTTCAAAATGTTTCAAGGGCGCGATGAAGATGCGCTAACAGCTAGACTGGATCGGGTAGACAACTTCGGCTCCTCGCTCGGTTCGCCTTGGTGCGGAGAACCTGTTTCAACGAGGGTCAGCATGTCGAAACATACTGGTGAAGGCGAGCTAGCCTGACTATACTAATCAACACGTTGTTTTAATGAAGCATGCATATTTTGTGGGCTTCTATCTTGCCTTAGTTCATTTAGAAGTAAGCAGCATATAGAATTTACTGAAATGAACGTGCCACCATTCGGTGGATTTTACCTGCCCGTCTAAATTACCTGCACAATACTTACCATGCCTTCCCTGCCACGAAGACACAAGTTAGTTTGCAACAGGTTTAAATATACAATAGATCACTGGCGTATGCCAATAAGGACACTAGTCATAGACAAGAATGGTTTGCAGCGAAAGTACAGTGGGTGCTCCAAGCCATTTCGTCCAGTACAGTTGACTATACAGTAGGGTTTCGTCCGGACCGGATCGGTACAAGTGCCCCAGCGACCGTCTGCAGGAACCAGTTACCTTGTGCACAAGTTATCCATGATCGAACAGTACGTTTACTAAGTTAACAGTTCATGCAGTTGAGGCAACAGTAGTACAGGACAGTCGATATTGCATGATTCATTTAACATAGCCTCCTTGAACAGTTTAGCGCATACAAGGTGTTCCATACTTAGCACGATTCATAGAACAGTTATAAACAAACTAGCATACAGTATGATAACAGTTCACATATTCGATTGACAAGCATAAGAACCAAGTCTATTCTCTTTTATCTTGGTTTCTTTTATTATTACTTGGTATCGTTTGATCGGGGCAAAGAAGATTGCAGATTTATTAGATGTGAAGCTTGTAAGCAGGGCTAGCTAATCGGGTTGGTAGCCACTCACTTAGATTTTGGAAGGAAGAAGGAAAGAGGTGCTTCACGACTCCGTTCGTAAGCCGCCTACTGCTCGTTCAACTGCACACGAACAGCTCGATTAATACTTCTTCCTCTCTTTCCAATCTCGGAATAGAAGTGCAAGTCAATGAACGAAAATAATGAAGACCATCGAAACCGTTCAAGGAAAACAAGCAAATCCCAAAACCAACTCAAAACACGAAAGCAACAAGCGACATCGAAAACCGAGGCAATAAAAGATAACAGCGGAGAGGTCCCTCCTGACTCTGCCGCTAAGCCGATCCTTGGGGCACGGTCCACTGAATATGGGAATCGATTCTGAAGAAACAAATCCATAACGAGGACGAATTCTTAATTCCATCTATCCCGATCGAACGATACCGTCTTATGTTTCTTAGCCGCGATCCCCGCACCGGGGGAACGGGGCGCTACATCCCGGAAGTCCACTTCATGCCCTGAGCGTAAGACTACATCTGCCTTACGCGGAAGAGCAGATGATCCCTGCAAACTACGCAAGGGAAAGCAAGTAGCGGACTCCTCAGCTTCTCGGCCTCTACGCCAGCAAGGGAAGAATCTGTCCGCCATCCGGATTACGCGAGGAACTAATGGCCGACTAAGGGCCTCCTCGGCTTTACGCCAACCAGAGCGAAGCTCCAAATTATGCCAGGCGAGGTCCCTAAGCGTAAAGAAGACTCCAGTTGTGGAAAGACACCCTCCTCGGGGATTATCTGCCACCCAGATGGCAAACCTGTTGTATACGGGTGGCACAGGGAAGACTATGGTTCCCATCATCCGCATGCCCACCAATGGGAACAGAAGGAACAAGCCATCATCTTCTTCTTCTGCAACTCCTCCTGACCTGCAGGATTATCTGATCCAGAAACGCAAAGACAAGAATCATAAACAGACTTCAGTTCCCCTAGCGGTCAAACGCGGAGAGATCTTATGGGAAGATACGTCAACGTCTAATGTCATCATGACAGGTGGACCACACGAAGATTCTATCTTTATTATTCCACCAACTCGCGACGATCAGCATCCAATAATCTTCGGTCGCAGGCGGGACACCCCGATCATACAGGAAGAATTTTGCGAGTCTGAAACTGGCAGGATACAAACCCACAGATATAGCCCGCAAGCATTGAATATTATGCAAAGTATGGGTTATGATTTGAAGCTGAAACAAGGCCTCAACTATGGAAAAGGTAGACGAACACCATTGCGTGGTAATTCTCACCATCAACAAGCTCGTTTCGGGTTGGGATATACTGCATCTCTTACGAAACCTAAAACTTCAAAATCTAATCCTGTACAACCAGAGGCAGCTCCTGCTGAATCAATTTTTGTGGCCAAAGGCCACGGCATGTTTGGGGGTAACTTACCTCGGCAAAACAAGGCGACATCCAAGGCTAGGGGCAGAATGTCCTCAAGATCCGAAGATGATGCAACGACGACAATCTTTCCGGAAGACCGTAAAACTCAGGCATCAGGAGCCCTATGACCAAAAGGGACTTTCTCCTTCAAAGAAGATGACATCATTGAAATCTTCAATATGTTGAGGGAGGAACGCAAGCTTCAGCTACCCAACATCATATACCCTGAGAGGGCCGGCAAAGTCGATGACCCAGATTATTGTCTCTTCTATAAACAAGGGGACGATCACTACAGAAAAATACCGGATGATGAGTCCCTAAAAAGTTTTTCCAGTGGATCCTTCAGAAAAATCACTCTATAGTAAATTTTTCGGACAAAAAGTTTGTCATATTCATATTACCTCTGAATAAACTTTCGGCTATCGATTATCTTACTTCCTCTGATATCGGTTGTCATCTACACTTAACACTCGTGCTTAGCCATAAGTACGCCAGTAGTGTTAAGTCCACAAAAACTGCCATGTCCATATTACCTCTGATCAGACGTGTACCTCCATCCCCAATGGAATCACAATCAAAAAGTTTGTCATGTTCATATTATCTCTGAATAAACTTCCGGCTATCGATTATCTTACTACCTCTGATATCGGTTGTCATCTACACTTAACACCCGTGCTTAGCCATAAGTACGCCAGTAGTGTTAAGTCCACAAAAACTGCCATGTCCATATTACCTCTGAGCAGACGTGTACCTCCATCCCCAATAGAGTCACAATCAAAACGTTTGTCATGTTCATATTACCTCTGAATAAACTTTTGGCTATCGATTATCTTACTACCTCTGATATCGGTTGTCATCTACACTTAACACCCGTGCTTAGCCATAAGTACGCCAGTAGTATTAAGTCCACAAAAACTGCCATGTCCATATTACCTCTGAGCAGACGTGTACCTCCATCCCCAATGGAGTCACAATCAAAAAGTTTGTCATGTTCATATTACCTCTGAATAAACTTTCGGTTATCGATTATCTTACTACCTCTGATATCGGTTGTCATCTACACTTAACACCCGTGCTTAGCCATAAGTACGCTAGTAGTGTTAAGTCCACAAAAACTGCCATGTCCATATTACCTCTGAGCAGACGTGTACCTCCATCCCCAATGGAGTCACAATCACAAAGTTTGTCATGTTCATATTACCTCTGAATAAACTTTCGGCTATCGATTATCTTACTACCTCTGATATCGGTTGTCATCTACACTTAACACCCGTGCTTAGCCATAAGTACGCCAGTAGTGTTAAGTCCACAAAAACTGCCATGTCCATATTACCTCTGAGCAGACGTGTACCTCCATTCCCAATGGAGTCACAATCAAAAAGTTTGTCATATTCATATTACCTCTGAATAAACTTTCGGCTATCGATTATCTTACTACCTCTGATATCGGTTGTCATTTACACTTAACACCCGTACTTAGCCATATGTATGCCAGTAGTGTTAAGTCCACAAAAACAGCCATGTCCATATTACCTCTGAGCAGACGTGTACCTCCATCCCCAATGGAGTCACAATCAAAAAGTTTGTCAAGTTCATATTACCTTTGAATAAACTTTCGGCTATCGATTATCTTACTACCTCTGATATCGGTTGTCATCTACACTTAACACCCGTGCTTAGCCATAAGTACGCCAGTAGTATTAAGTCCACAAAAACTGCCATGTCCATATTACCTCTGAGCAGACGTGTACCTCCATCCCCAATGGAGTCACAATTAAAAAGTTTGTCATGTTCATATTACCTCTGAATAAACTTTCGGCTATCGATTATCTTACTACCTCTGATATCGGTTGTCATCTACACTTAACACCCGTGCTTAGCCATAAGTACGCCAGTAGTGTTAAGTCTATAAAAATTGCCATGTCCATATTACCTCCGAGCAGATATGCGCCTCCTCTCCCCATGATGATATAGAGCCTATAGTACAAAAATTCTTGGCAGCTATAGATTCCTATCATCCGTACATATGGGAAGTGGCGTCATCATCCAATGTCACCATGATATATGGACCACATGAGGATTCTATCTTCATAGTTCTACCTGCCCGCAACGGTCAGCGTTCAATAGTCTTCGGCCGCATGCGCAACGAACAGACTACGCAAGTAGATTCTTTCGATGACGATGCTGGTAAAATGCAAGTTCACAGGTACAGCCCGCAAGCCTTGAAGATCAAGCAAAATATGGGTTATGACTTGAAGCTGAAGCCAGGTCTCAACTACGGGAAAGGCAGACGAATACCGCCGCACGGAGATCCCCACTATCAACAAACCCGTTTCGGGTTAGGATATGCCACGGAGATCCGCACGGAGATCCCCACTTCCAAGTCAAACGAGGATATCTTTTCCTCTTTTCAAGATGGCTCATCGCCCTCCAACTCATCTCTCGCTCTCGAGCAAACATTATCAGCAAATAGGGTAGCGACGGATTCCTTCGAATCAGACGAACAAGAATTTAAACCATTCGAGAATGACGCTTGGGCCCAGCAAATGGATACACAATGGGAGTTCCGCTTCGAGCAGAGAGAACCTCCCACTAAAGATAAAGTTATCCAGATTGACGTAGGGGATGAACTTTCACCAAAACCGATATTTATCAGCAACAACCTTTCCGAAGAAGAAAGGAAAAAAATTATCCAGCTGATAAAAGAATATATCGACGTCTTTGCGTGGAATTATGAAGATATGCCCGGTCTTGATCCAAAGGTGGCTACTCATAAGCTCAACATATTGCCTGATTCGAAGCCTGTGAAGCAGCACCAACGCCGGTTCCGCCCGGACATGATGGACGCCATTGAAGTCAAAGTCAAGAAATTGATAGCCTGCGGCTTCATCCGTGGGGAACAATATCCCGACTGGGTCACCAATGTTGTCCCGGTCATGAAGACGAATGGAAAAGTACGTATCTGTATCGATTACCGAGATCTGAACGTAGCCTGCCCCAAGGACGAGTTCCCTCTTCCCATCACATATGTCATGATTGACAATACATGCAGTTTTGAACGCATGTCTTTCATGGACGACTTTTCAGGATACAATCAGATCAAGATGTATCCTGAAGACGAAAAGCATACCGCCTTCCGGATACCACTGGGGGTATATTGCTATACTGTCATGCCCTTCGGATTAAAGAATATCGGGGCTACGTACCAACGGGCTATGAGTAACATATTCCATGAGCATTTATGCAAGACGGTGGAGTGTTACGTGGACGATATAGCTGTCAAAAGCCGCCTCAGGAATAATCACATCCAAGACTTGAAGACAGTATTTGAGTTGATGCGCCAACATCAGCTCAAAATGAATCCTATAAATTCCTTTCTGGGTGTATCTAGTGGCAAATTCCTGGAATTTGTTATCACCGCCAAAGGCATTCAAGTGGACCCTGATAAAGTCAAGGCCATCTTAGAAATGCGACCGCCCCGTAATCTGAGGGAACTAAGGGTATTTCATGGTCGTCTGGCTTATATCCGGAGATTCATATCCAACCTCTCTGGCAGATGTCAGCCTTTTTCTCGTCTCATGAAGAAAGGTGTATCCTTCGTATGGGACGAAGCCTGTCAGCAAGCGTTTAACGATATCAAACGCTACCTCACTCAGCCTCCAGTTCTGGTGCCTCCCGTCATAGAGAAACCATTCTTCCTATACGTTCGAGCGATGGAGCACTCTATGGGAGCTCTGCTCGTGCAGAAGAACGAAGTGAGACATAAACAGGCTATCTACTATCTAAGTAGAACGATGATCGAAGCTGAGCACCGGTACAATCCAGTGGAGAAGGAATGTTTGGCTCTGATGTTCGCTATTCAGAAGACGCGGCACTATATCACCGGCTAGACTATTCATATCATCTCCAGGATCAATCCCCTTCGGGTACTGATGAACAAGCCGAGTGTTCTTAACTCCCGACTCGCGACTTGGGCGATGTTATTAACACCGTATAACATGGTATACGTCCTTAGAAGTCCGTCAAAGGCCAAGCATTGGCTGACTTTCTAGCTGCTCATCCGATCCCACAGGCCTCCAAATTATACGAGGACATTCCCGACGAGGTTACAGAATGTAATTCCGCAATGGAAAGCGACGCATGACAACTATTCTTCGATGGCGCTTCCAGGACTGGTCCCAGGGGAAACGTGGTTTCAGGAGTGGGAATCATCCTGGTTACTCCTGACAAACTCGTCGTCTACCGAGCATATTCTCTTAACGAGCCCTTTTCTAACAATGTAGCGGAGTACAACGCTCTACTAATCGGGCTCTAAGTCGCTAAAGAGCTGGGGGACGAATCTCTGGAAGCTTTCGGTGATTCTCTGCTGATCGTCAATCAAGTCAGAGGAATATATGAAGTCCAAAATCCAGACCTCATACCCTATCACCAAGCAACGGTCGAGATAGCCATGACATTCAAAGGATTCTTCCTTGAGCATGTACCTCAATCTCAGAATCTGTAAGCTGATGCCCTAGCCAGTCTAGCTGCAGATTTAGCTACTCCTATAAGAAGGCAGAATTCGATAATCCTTCTTAACAGAGATTTATTTTGTGTGAAGAACAACTTCCACATCAAACGCAGCCACGCTGTGAACACCGATCCCCCTATGAGAGATTGGAAAAGTCCCTTTATAGATTTCGTGGCATACGAAATCTTGTCGGAGGACCCTAAAGAAGCAATATCTGTCAAAAGACGATTATTGCGCTTCTACTTCGATGCATCTTCACAGTGCCTATATTGCCGGACCTACGACGGACTGCTATTGAGATGTATCTCCAATGACGAAGCACAGCAAATTATCTGTGAAGCTCACGATGGCATATGCGGGGCGCATCAACCCAGTCCTAAGCTACAGGATCGTATAAGGAGAATGGGCTATTACTGCCCACTATGATCGCGGACTCAATCAAGTATGCCAGACAGTGCAGAGCCTGTCAGGTTCATGCGGACTTCATACATCAACCGTCCGAACATCTATATCCTACGGTTGCGTCCTGGCCTTTCGAAGCATGGGGTATAGATATCATTGGTCCTATTCACCCGTCTTCTTCCAGAGGACACCAGTTCATACTGGCCATCACGGATTACTTCTCCAAATGGGCAGAGGCGATCCCTCTGGCTGAGGTAAAGACATCTAATGTGATCAGCTTCATCAAGCATCATGTCATTTATTGCTTTAGGATTCCCCGAAGGATAATCTATGACAATGGGCCTCAGTTCATCAGCCATGCGTTTGATCGATTTTGCGATAAAAATTGGATACAAAATGTCACATCTACGGCCTATTATCCAGCTGCTAATGGTTTGGCGGAAGCCTTCAACAAAACCATTATCAAACTTTTGAAGAAGTACGTCTCTTCGAACAAGAGAGATTGAAACGAAAAGCTGGGAGAATGTCTCTGGGCGTACCGCACAATGGTCCGAGCACCGACAGGATGCACGCCATTCTCACTAGTCTACGGGAGTGAAGCAATTGTTCCCATCGAAATTCAAATTTTGTCACTCAGGATAGCCGTGACTAATGAGTTGACACAAGAAAAGAACGACCTGTTAAGGCTTCAAGAGCTAGAAGGATTAGACGAGAAATGCCTCCAAGCTCAGCAGCGCATCGTGCTCTACCAAGCACGCATTTCCAGAGCTTTTAATCAAAAAGTAAAGAAAAGAGTGTTCAAAGTCAGCGAGCTAGTCCTAGCCGTAAGAAGGCCGATCATTCTTACTCACAGGAGTAAAGGCAAATTCCAGCCCAAATGGGAAGGCCCTTACGTGATTAAGACAACGTTCTCAAATGGCGCTTACAGGTTAGCCCAGCCTAATGGAGACCTGCTAATGGCTCCTATCAACAGCAAATTCCTGAAAAGGTACTATGCTTAAACTCCTCTGCTCAAGTGGAATAAGACGATCTCATTCTGACAAACTACTTCCAAAACAAACTTTATTCCAAGCATGTCCTATCATAGATATGCCCTGCTAAAGTTTACCGAGAGTATATCACGTCCATATTACCTCTGATATCAGTTTCAACCAAACCTGTCATTTATATTCTGAAATGATGGGTCCACAAAGTCAAATGAAAAGCCTCTTTATTATTCCCAAAAGAGAGCAAAAGTACATTCGAAAAAGCAAAAGTAAAAGTACATCACTTAGGGGAGCGGTCAAATCGCGAAGCTGATGCACCAGTACGGCCATCCTCTCATCCCGAGAGTTCAAAACGTCGGCACGAGCCTGTGCCAACCTGGTTGCACCATCGTTCAGAGCAACTAACTCAGACCGAGCCTGCATGAAATCGGCATGGATGACGCCCACACGCGTCAGATTCAGCTGAACAGCCGCCCGTCGTTCCTTTAGCACGTCTCGGGCCGCCAACAAAGAGAGAGCCTTCGCCTCTGCTCGAGTGAGCTCATTCTTCAAAATACGGACCCTCGTTGCCTCTTCCTCATACTCGGCTTCACACTGGGTCAACTCGGGGATGATGTACCCCAACTAGATGTGCTCATCATCCATCTCCTGCTGGTTAGTTTCGATAAATTTATTCAGACCTTCCTTCTTTTCAATAAGATGCGTAGTAAAGGAGTCATATCTGGGCTAGACCAGAGCTTCAATGTTGCCTCGAGCTAGCTGCAGGTATTCGTTAATGGGTTGCTCCAAACCATTAACCATCGCCTCCAGGGCGTCAGCTACCCCGGTATCATCGAATTCCCTGATCGCCTCTATCGAGAACCGAGAGGACCTCTTCAGCTGCGCAAAGTCCAGCTTCTTTGCCAACACCATTGACATTAGCATTCTCAGAGTGGTGTAGAAGATGCCGGTGTACTGCTCGGTCAGTGCAGCTAGGTCCGCATGAACGCGGGGAGTGTCCGCAATGGTGGCGACTTTCCCTCCAGGAACAACCACAGACGACGTCGCCACGGCCGTTACCTCCACAGGTGGTGCGACGAAAGATGAAGCGCCAATACCGGATGAAGTAACCAACGTACTCGAAGGAGGCATTGTCGCAATGACAGGCTCGTCCTCTTGAGACATCGGAACCTCGTCGGCAGGCGAGCCAGCACCCGAAGATGTCTCCTCTTCAAATTCAGGCACCTCAATATCGCCGCTAGGACCTGACACAGAGCCAAAGGGCACGTCTACATCGCCCTCTCCGAAGAGGTCTTCCCCTGAAAAGAAGACAAAAGGAAGTTAATATCAACATGATATTATTTTCCTAGAGAATAGGCATGAAAGACGATATTTACCCATGGCCGACGGCATATATGTCGCATCTGCAGCCTGTACAGCTAAATCATTTCTTAATGATGCTAGGCAAGCTGTCATACCTGGAGAAAGGGGTCTGCGAACTGACACTGGCAAGTAGTCTTCCAGGTCCTCCTCAAATTCCAATCGAGGCTCATCGGTTGGAATCTCGCTAGGTGCGCTCACAGGCGTGGCAGGAGTCCCTCCCGATGCCGATCCGGCTAGAGGTATACGGAATCCTATTATACTCAGCCCCGGAGGCGACTTCATTCCACTACCTGAAGTAGTAGCAGCGACGGCAGCATCCAGCTGAGATTCTCCGCCACCGCCGGCCGAAACTGTAGAAGGGACCTCTCTAAAAGGCGAGGAACCTCCAATCAAAGAATCATCCCCAACATGGGGAGAAGCAGGCTCACTTCCAGGAGCCTCAATACCGAGAATTCGGAGAGGACGAGTAACCGTCTTCTTCTTCCTCTTACGAGGGGAAGTCTTCTTCGGAGCAGGAGCCCTTCGCTTCCCAGGGATTACCAAAGCCCCTGCAGGCGGAGGTACTTCACCCCTCGGTACCGATACAAGAGGCTCGTCCAGAGTAACGGATTCCTCACCCTCGTCAGAAGAAACCGAGGGGACTTCAACTCTTCCACCAGGCTTGGAAGAGGGCACCCTGAAACTTCTACGTATATCAAAATCACGATGGAAGGTGTTGGTGGCCACATAAAACTGGGCATACGAGTGGAGGATGCGCAACTCCGTGGAGAGTGTGGTGACGCGCACAGTAAAAATTGCCCCAGTGCAGCCCATGATAAAATATCGCCATCCCCTCGCTCCATCGATGAGTCCACCTCTGGACCTGAAGCTGGTGACGGCGTTGCCCACGTGCAACTGATCATACCCAAACTGCCTGGCAAACCGACTAGGCAGGTAGGGTTCAAAGAAGCACTGGTCTTCACTTCTGTACAGCAAGTGGGAAGGTCTAATGCAGACCAACCAATTAAAAGCCTCGGGAGAGAGAATGGTCTTCTCTCTACCTGAATCCTCAAGCCTAATCCCCGATTGATTGTGATGTACAGAGGGGACAATGCATAAGAGCTTCCAGCTATGGCCGCAATTCAGCACCCACCGACAGTCTAAAACTGTGAGTACATTCCATGAGGATTTCATATAATTCAGCAGGAAACTGCCCCCCAAGCTACTACCGGAACCTGGAGACATCACCTGGGGGTTATGGAGAATTAACCATCCCATCAAGTACAGGTTTGGTAATTCCACCCGGGGAAAGCTTTCATGCCGAGCTTCATCGGCGAGCAACGCCTCAGTCATCGCCCTCAGGCCAGCTTGTATGCGGCACACCATGGCAGGCAGCAAGCCCAGTCTCGCCCCAAACACCAAGCGCACTGCAGGCCACAAGGTGTTGTGGTGAATATTATCAGCAGATGCGATGCCAGGTACCACCAGTCGGCGCTGCCATATAGAGAGGAAGCCAGCCAGTTGAGCTTCCTTGGACAGAGGCCTGCGACAATGCCTCAGATAACTGTAGGCCTTTGTACCTGCAGGATATCTTCCTATCCCTTCGCCGAGGATCTGATCTGGAGCCCCAGCGTCTTCCATAAGATCGTCGACTACCTGAGTAGTAAGCGCGCTCAGACAATTCACAGGCTGATCCTTGCCCTCCAAAACTTTCTCCGGCTGAGCAGTCCTCGCCTGGTGAAAAAATAGGTAGGACGTCCATTTACTAGTGTGAGCCAAATCTGAAGGCTCACCGTAGAAGGCGGTGCAAGCGAGGTAGTGGCACATCAGCTCCTGGTACACTTCCACTACCCGAGGATCTGAATCTCCCAGCTCCCGGTTCGTGGGAACATACTCTTCATACAGAGTATCCCCCATCGGCAGTCTCGAGATCTCTGCCATCTCATGCAGGGCTAATCCCAGCTCCCCCAGTGGAGTGGCGAAAGTCCCGGTAAGCGAAATATATCGCTCCATCAGTGCCAGAAATAGGTTAGGGTTATAAGGCAACCCAACGCTAGTAGCACTCACAGCCGCAAAAAGACCGATGTTCTCCAGCTCGATCCGAAAATGCTTCAGGGCCCAATCAACTAAACGAGCCCACCGAAGATTTGTTGGGGTCATCCACCCATTGCACCGAGGATTCACCTTTGGGTATACTCCTCCGTGCCCCATGAAATCATTGCAGAAGGTCGGTAATTGCACCGGCTGGAGCACCAAGCTTTCTTCACTCGGGACACTGCCCGGGTACAATCCCCTGAACAACGTCACAGAGCCGGAAGGGCGGCTGACGAATAGGCCAGATCCTTTCTGATAGAAGATCTTCTCCGGCTTACCGTAAAGATCGGGAGTCAGCATCCACGACATCCTTTTGGGATGTGTAGCATAGAAGAATGCCGAGATGGGATAATCTCTCGGCATATTGGGCAGATTCAAGACCAAGCCCCGGCAGGAAAAACCCAGAGTTCTTTCTTGGGCTTCGTTTGGGACTGCTTATCAATCATGTCCCCGAAGAGGAAAGCCGGCTTTATATACTGTTCCCCGTCTACGTACGTTAGGGGCTCCCCGTTGATCAAATTCAACAGCGTTCGCTCACCCTGAGCCGATATCAGAATTTCCCTTCCTTCGGGATACTGGGGCCCGGAGATAGGAAATGTCACGTACGGCAGATCCTCCAGATAGTTGGAGTGCAACATCCCGGCGGCAGAGCCCATCACCTCAGCTAGCGGAGACTCATGCAAGTTAACTGCAAAGGTGCAAGAAAAATACGTCAGTTTCTATACTGGACATTACAGTCTTGCAGTATATGCCAAGAGTCAACAGTCTATGCTCTACGCCAAGACCGTACAAACTTGACCGTTTACGCCGGAATTTTCATCCAGAAGCATAAAATTCAAGTCGACAGTATACAGTCTGTGCTTTACAATAGACTGCCAAAATTCGAGATGTTACGCCAGAATTTTCATCCACAAGCGTAAAGCTCAAATTTTACTGCATACGCCAAATTTTCGGAAGTCAAAGCTCTTACGCTCAACTGTAAAAATCTAGAGTTTTTATGCTGACACATTAGAAATGTGGGCGTAAAAAGATGAAACGTCTCCGTACATCATCTTCCTCAAAGAGGCTATCAGCATAGGAGACGACCTAGCGCTGTCACGTTCAACGTGTGCGAAGGTTTCGGTCGTTCTCATTCATCCCAAAAGCTCTACCTTTCAGGCCAGGTACACTGCTCGTCGGTGGGATGCTCCTCTCAGAATGAGGTTCGCCCTGTCCAACCAGAGGCGCTCTCGCTTGAACCGAAGAACGAGAAGAAGAATCAACCTTCTTTCCCTTAGCGGGGGGAGTTTGCTTCGAAGCCATTACTGGAAACTTTGAAGACTCGGAGAATAAATGGAGAAGAACTCGAACAGTCGAAGGCTTTCTTTTGCAAAAGATGGATGGAAAGTTTTCCTCTCAGAAACATGGGATATATATAGAGTTCAGATGGACTCCTCGGACACTGAACCAAATCTTCTAATTAATATTCGGTTATGATTGGGTCCGACGTCAGCCTATGATTCAGAGAAGGCGGACAGTCAGCGAATTCGAAAAGTTTTTCGCGCAAAGCAAGTTCAGGGTTCCTACGCTAAGGAGCTTTCTACGCTCGACAGCTACATATCTACGGTTTTACGCTCGCAAGTTATAAGTCTATGGTTTTACACCCGGATGCCTTTGTGCTCGGTAGCTTTTATGCTCGAGAGGCTACAAACCTACGACTTTACGCTCAGCAGATACCAAATCGATGATCTCACGCTCGGTGGTGCTTAGTTTACGCTCAGAGGCAACAGATCCACGACTTCACGCTCGAAAATTTTTTCTTTTCAGGAGCTACAAATCTACAGTTCTACGCTAAGGAGCTTTCTACGCTCGACAGCTACGAATCTACGGCTTTACGTTCGACGGCTACAAGTCAGGTTTTAAGCCCAGATGCCTTTGTGCTCAGTAGCTTTTATGCTCAAGAGGCTACAAACCTACGACTTCACGCTCAGGAACTACAAGTCTATGATTTTATGCTCGGTGGTGTTTAGTTTACGCTCAGAGGCTGCAGACTAATGATTTCACGCTCAGAGGCTGTAGACTAATGATTTCACGCTCCATGACTTCCCGCACATCTGAAAGATATGTCGGCCAGAGTACGCGTACATCTGAACGGTTCTCAAAGCGGTCAATTACAGGAGTTCACACAGAAGATAATCCTTCTTGACCTCAAGATATCCCAAGTACCCGAAGCATACAGAGTTTAACATTGAAAATTTACTCTTCTTCATAGGTCGATTCAAAGTTCATCCAGACTCCAGTCTGAATATTTCATCTACCAAGATGGCAAATCAGTTTGACAGCCATTTCTCGACCTGCTCAAAAGGATTTTTCGGGAAATCATTCTTGAAGATGGTGTCTGAACAAAGAAATGTTGTTCATCAGAAGCAACAGTTCAGAATTCTATGCGGTTCCTCACTCCTAAACAGCAGGACAGTTTGAACACTCGAATGCTAAAGCGGCTTTCTACGTATCCCTAGTTATGCGTAAAAGACAGCACAGGACCTAGCACTCTTTCTAAACAGAGTCGGCGTAAAGAATCAGACGTATCGAAGCTACACATATTCAGACTTCACAGCAACAAAGTATGGCAAGATGATCATATGCACGGAAGAAAGACAATTTTATTAAAGATTAAAGTCATGATTATATATGAGGGAAATCCAATCTACGTGGGTTTTTCTTCATTTTTTCTTCATAATTACATATGAAGGAAATCCCGTCTACAAAAGGATTTTTCTCGTCGTCGTCAGAAGGCTACCCCCCAGAATCTGTTCTTACAGGTTCTCGCGTTGGTGGAGATCTTCCTCTTCTTCCAAGATGGTTCGTCGATATCCACAGTCGATAAACAAGAAGATGATCAGTGGCGAAAGGATACAAAAATAGGCATAGACCCATCCTCCAACATAAGAAAAGCAGGGTAAATCTGCTTTTTTACAACCGACGCCACTCGAGGACGGCAGTTACAGTTTGTCTGCTCCCATCCCCGGAGGTAACGGGAGAAGGTACCGCTTGCAAGCGGCATGGCAAAATGCAACCCTTCTTCTCTCCCGAAGAACCACCATACAAAGTTGCTGATTAACCAGAGCAAAGGAGACTATGATATCCTTCCATGATCCATCGTTGCAGATGACACTTGCTCGAAGATGCAGTCTTTTTCGGCTCCTTACATGCTGGAAGAACATGGTCTCCTTCTTCCTCAGATTGACCCGACGAACTCCGGCGATCATCTCCGTGTGGCAAAGGGAATGCGAAAAGAACAAGTTAACTCCTCAGCCTTTTTATAGGCGAGAGAGGTCATACCGATCTCCAATAAATCCGCCATAAAGTCAGCCTCGACCATTTCAAAGCTCCATTTAGAAACGTTTCGAGTTACGAGGAGCGGTTCATGCTTCATTCAAAGTGTTCCAAATTACGAGAAATTTGAAAGCTTTGAAGGGGGTCTTATAGAAGCATAAAAAATACGCTGGATAGCTATACGCAGCATATTTATGCAGAGCAGCATAAACTAATGACCTCAGAGCCCCCAACGTCCAACAGAGCTCTTTCGCTGAGCACAGCGGAAAATATAAGCTCAAAGGACCATCCGCGTAATGCAGTATGTCCAGGCCGCTTAGGCGTAAAGAATGTGCTACATCGCCTCTATGGCGTAAAACACATCTGCTTTCAATGCAACATTAAAGCGTACAAGGAACGCTTCGTATCTCCCGAAATGAACCTGTCAAATCATGCAGTGAACCTGACGTCTGACTCCTGACAAAGAGTACTGTACGACTACCCAGACGACGGCTGGAATAATGACAGACCACTCGGGATACGCCTTTGCAATTAATGCGCAGGATGATGACGGATCTCTGCATTTAATGTAGGGAATTTGATTAAATATCACCGAACCATCGTTTACTGACGTCTCCTCGGCGTAAGCTTCTTTTACGCATACAAGGGGATACGCTGCCTTGTTTTACACAAGCAGGCATGAACAGTTTACGCTTCGCGGAAGACAAACGGACTGCCACATCAAAAGCTGCTCTTCGTACAGGGCTCGAGGCACGTCTTTGCACCTAATATTCAAAACGGAGGAAGGCCTTCGAGACACGCCTCTGCAATTAATGCACAGGACGATGGCAGATCTCTGTATTTAATGCGAGAGATTTGATTATATCTCCAAGAGCCGTAATTCCGGCTAAGACGTCCACATCATCTCGGCTTATATGCCTTCTCGGCCTCTATGACCACTCAGGCACGATTACGCAGCGGCTTCTACGCCCATTCAGCTTCGATGCTCACTCGGCTTCTACGCCCATTCGGCCTTCTGTGCCTACTCGGCTTCTATGCCATCAGGTTTCTACGCCTACCGGGCTTCTATGCCTACTTGGCTTCTACGCCAAGGTGACAGACATTGGCTTCTACGCCAACCTCTTCTACACGAGGGATACCTACCTACGTGGCTTCTACGTCTTGATCTCCATAGCGATTATACGCATTTTTTCCCTTAGTTGGACCCGCATCACACGCTCATTCAAAAGATTATCTATACGCAGGCATTGGTTATTTTAACCGTTGTGTAAAAGGGTGCTGTACTTTCCACTACTCGATTTTTACACTGACTGTGTGGTCACTGTCACTAAAAACTCTATAAATAGAGACCTGTATTAACAGAGGACAAGTTCAAAAAAAATTAAGGTCAAAAAATTGGTCAAGGAAACCAATATCAGATCCAAGGTCGAAAATTAGAAAGGTGGAAGAGATCGGTGAGAGGGAGTCTTGGAGAGAGAAGAATCCGGAGCTCAGGCAAGGAGTAGCGATCAACGACTTTGGCATCGTGCATCCATCCTCCTAAGCAACCTCCGAAGCTGTTCTCCGTCTTCTATGGCACTTCTTCACCATCGTGTGGTCCAAGGGCTAAAGTGATCGGCTACAGATCAGACACCCATAGCAATATTTACCCAGATTAAATAAATTATACTCCCACATCCTCGTATTGGATTACATTGTACAAGCTTGTTTGTAAACCAAAGAAAAGAAAACAGGTTTCGTATAAACCTCGTCTTATATATATTTTCCTCTTTCGTTTATCACCATAAACAATCGTCTTTTGACGGATACTGCTTCTTTAGGGTCCTCCGGCAAGATTCCGTATGCTACGAAATCTATAAAGGGACTTCTCCAGTCTCTCTTTGGAGGATCGGTGTTCACAGCGTAGCTGCATTCTATGTGAAAGTTATTTTTCATACAGAATAAATCTCTGTTAAGAAGGATCACCAAATTCTGCCTTCTTATAGGAGTAGCTAAGTCTGCAGCTAGACTGGCAAGGGCATCAGCTTCCAGATTCTGAGATCGGGGCACATGTTCTAGGAAGAACCCTTTGAATATCGTGGCTAACTCGACCGCTGCTCGTTGATAGGGGATGAGGTCTGGATTCTGGACTTCGTATATTCCTCTGACTTGATTGACGATCAGCAGAGAGTCACCGAAAGCTTCCAGAGATTTGACGCCCAATTCTTTGGCGACTTAGAGCTCGATTAGTAGAGCGTTATACTCTGCCATATTGTTGGAACAGGGCTCCCTAAGAGAATATGCTCGATAGATAACGAGTTTATCAGGAGTAACCAGGATAATTCCTACTCCTGAAACCACGTTTCCCCTGGGACCAGTCCTGGAGGCACCATCGAAGAATAGTTGCCATGCATCACTTTCCATCGCAGAATTACATTCTGCAACTTCATCGGGAATGTCCTCGTATAGTT
Source organism: Iris macrosiphon (assembly GCA_036927795.1). NCBI lineage: Eukaryota > Viridiplantae > Streptophyta > Magnoliopsida > Asparagales > Iridaceae > Iris > Iris macrosiphon. The sequence continues at coordinate 70,870,333 of JAYESA010000010.1, read as the reverse complement.
TGGAGGCCTCCGGGATCGGATGAGCAGCTAGAAAATCAGCCAACGCCTGGCCTTTGATGGACTTCTGAGGGACGTACACCATGTCATATGGGGTCAATAGCATCGCCCAAGTCGCGAGTCAGGAATTAAGAACACTTGGCTTGTTCATTAGTTCCCGAAGAGGATTGATCCTGGAGATGATGTGAATAGTCTGGCCTGTGACATAGTGTCGCATTTTCTGAATAGCGAACATCAGAGCCAAGCATTCTTTCTCCACTGGACTGTACCGGTGCTCGGCTCCGATCATCATCCTGCTTAGATATTAGATAGCATGCTCGTGACCTGCATCATTCTTCTGTGCGAGAAGAGCTCCCAGAGAATGATCTATCACTCGAATATACAGCAAGAATGGTCTTCCTATGACGGAAGGCACCAGAACTGGCGGATTAGTGAGGTAGCGTTTGATATCATTAAACGCTTGCTGACAGGCTTCGTCCCATACGAAGGATACACCTTTCATCATGAGACGAGAAAAAGGCTGACATCTCCCAGAGAGGTTGGATATGAATCTCCGGATATAAGCCAGACGGCCTTGAAATCCCCTGAGTTCTCTCAGATTATGGGACGGTCGCATTTCTAAGATGGCCTTGACTTTATCCGGGTCCACTTGAATGCCTTTAGCGATAATGAAAAATCCCATGAATTTGTCACTAGATACACCTAGAAAGGACTTTGTAGGATTCATTCTGAGTTGATGTTGGCGCATCAACTCAAATACTGTCTTCAAGTCTTGGATGTGATTATCCTTGAGGCGGCTTTTGACAGCTATATCGTCCATGTAACACTCTACTGTTTTGCGTAAATGCTCATGGAATATGTTACTCATAGCCCGTTGGTATGTAGCCCCGACATTCTTCAATTCGAAGGGCATGACCGTATAGCAATATACCCCCAATGGTGTCTGGAAGGCAGTATGCTTCTCGTCTTCAGGATGCATCTTAATTTGATTGTATCCTGAAAATCTATCCATGAAAGACATACGTTCGAAGCCGCATGTGTTGTCAATCATGACGTCTGTGATGGGAAGAGAAAACTCATCCTTGGGGCAGGCTGCATTCAGATCTCGGTAATCGATGCAGACACGTACTTTCCCATTTTTCTTCATGATCGGGACAACATTGGCGACCCAGTCGGGATGTTGTTCTTCTCGGATAAAACCGCAGGCTATCAACTTCTTGATTTCAGCCTCAATGGCATCCATCATATCCGGGCGAAATCGGCGTTAGTGCTGTTTCACAGGCTTCGAATCGGGCAATATATTGGGTTTATGAGTAGCCACCTTTGGATCAAGACCTGGCATATCCTCATAATTCTACGCAAAGACGTCGATATATTCTTTTATCAGCTAGATAATTTTTTCCCTTTCTTCTTCGGAAAGATTGTTACTGATAAATATCAGCTTTGGTGAAAGTTCATCCCCAACATCAATCTGGATAACTTCATCTTCGGTGGGAGGTTCTCTCTGCTCAAAGCAGAATTTCCATTGTGTATCCATTTGTTGAGCCCAAGCGTCATTCTCAAATGGTTCGATTCTTGTTCGTCTGCTTCGAAGGAATCTGCCACTACCATATTTACTGATAATGTTTGTTCGAGAGCATCAGATGAGTCGGAGGACGACGAGCCATTTTAAGAAGAGAAAAAGATATCCTCGTTTGACTCAGAAGTTGCAAGGGAGGTGGTATACCCTAACCCGAAATGAGTTCATTGACAGTAGGGATCGTCGTGCAGCGGTATTCGTTTGTCTTTCCCATAGTTGAGACCTGGTTCCAGCTTCAAGTCATAACCTATACTTTGCATAATCTTCAAAGCTTGCGGGTTGTATCTGTGAACTTGTAATTTTCCAGCATCGTCATCGAAAGAATCTTCTTGGACAGTCGTTTCATTGCGCATGCGGCCGAAGACTATTGAACGCTGACTGCTGCAGGCAGTCTGACTGTTGCAGGCAGTCGGGAAAAAGAAGATAGAATCCTCATGTGGTCCATATGTGGTGATGACATTGGATGATGACGCTACTTCCCACATGTACGGATGATAGGAATCTATAGCTTCCAAGAATTTTTGTGCTATAGGTTCTATATCGTCACGGGGAGTGGATTCCTGATTTAGAATTTGAGCGTCAATATACTAGAAAAGAAGACCTTTATTATCATCCGAAACCGCGTTCCCGGTTGCATTTACATCAATCGGCTGCTTGTTGCGCAGAAGGTTGATGACCAAGGGTGGAGTTTTCTGGTTCAAAGTTATCACTAGAGGTCCATGTAGTCTTGAGAGTACAACACGGCATCAGAGTAGTAGGATTCTCCTCCTCTAAATGGGTTCAGGTCAGCAAACTCCGTTTGTACTGTTCCTTGGGCATCTACATATTTAAAGCATTGATGTAGAGTCGAAGGAACGATGTTGTGGTCATGGATCCAAGGTCTACCCAGCAGAATATTGTAGGACACCTCTAAATCTATGACGTAACATGTATCCACCGATCTGAGGTCGCCAATCTGGATCCTCAAGCGAATTTTCCCTAATGGCTTACTTTTTCTAGCGTTGAAACCCATGATTGTAGTGGTGGTGTAAGCCAATTCGCTGGTAGGAATCCTCAGCGGTCTGAGCAGACTATGAGGAATGATGCTGATTGATGATCCCGGATCTATATGAATCCGGTCGACCTCCATGGAACTGACGTACCCGGTATAATAGAGGGGTCTGCATGCCTGTTATGCTTTAACAGCATGTTATCTTGAGTGAAAGTGATATTCGGGACCACCTCCATCATAATGTGGCATTGAGGACATGCCATGGGTTCTTCGTTAGGGGACTTGAGCTGGGTCAAGTATGCATCCGCCTGCATTAATGCTTCACTCAGGGCTTGACGAGTGTCTTGAGAGAGCCTGAGTAGTTCGAAGATGGACAACCTGGCTGGTGTATTAGCCAGTTGGGCCAGGATGTCGAAGTTGTATGGCTTCTCTAAACCTTTGTTTTAAATATTTTTTACAGGTTTATCGAAGCGCACTTCTTTTTGCTTCCTTTTGTCCGCCGAAGTTGGTCTCGAAGGACCGGCCTGTGGTATGGCGGGTTCCGGTTCTGAAGGCTTGGTAGCTGAAGTGTCTGCCGATGCATCTTCCTGACTCGCTTCATAGTCTTTGAGGTAAGCTTACCCTGAGCGGGTTCCAGTAGCCAAGATCTCGTCTTTTGATGCCTAGAGTACCGTAACCGTGTAACATGGTTTACGCTTTGAGTTCTTCTTAGACTTAGCCTTAGCAGCGTGAGTCTCTTTCTCGATCTCTGAAACCAGATCTGGATGAACCCATATGATCTCGCCCTGCTGGGTGGTTAGGGGTAGCAGATCATGATTTTGACCCCTAGCTGGAGGGAGATTAACGATGTTCATCGTTGTCCGGGAAATAGGTGTTACACCGTCCGGGACTTCTTGGGGAGGCAGATTGCCAAATTGCAGAGACATCATGTTGGCCGTGACCGTCTTTTTGCTGTTGTGCAGAGTGATGGCCTTAGCATCGATCAGCTCCTGGATCTTCCTCTTCAGTACATAACATGCCTTTGTAGGGTGGTGTACGTATCTATGGAAGATGCAGTACTTGGGGTTATTAGTACTGCCGACTTCATTAGGCCGCTTCTCCTCGGGAAGGATAATCTTGCCGCTTTTGATGAGACACTCGAATATGCTCAGAATATCGTCGTTGTCGAAAGAGTATACTTCAATGGGCCTGGAAGTCCCAGGTTTCGTCTGTGTTGTTGCCGCAGTCTTTTGCCTGGACGTATTGATTGCCAGAGCTTCTTTTCCTTTGGAACCACGAGGATGGTCGCTGTTGAGGGATGACCTCTTGCCTCTATCGGAGGCAGAGATCATGATGCCATTATCACGTACCTTCCGGCTGTTGTCCTCGGCGGCTACCGCTGAGATGATGAACGAGGGCCAATCATGGAACTGATATGGTCCTGTGAATAACGAGATTACGAAAAGAAGGTTCTTCCTGAAAATGTCCACCAATGCCGAGTCTGGAACTCCGGGAGGCATTTGCAAAGTTGCTTGACGAAAACGTTCGATGAAGGTACGAACGTCCTCTTTTTTCTTCTGCTTTACTTCGATGAGAGAGGACATAGACATGTCCATCCCTCCCTCGTAGAATCGTACGAAGAATAAAGCTTTGAAGTCTTCAAAGGAAGTAATGCAGTTGTCCTCCAGGCTACGGTACCACTGATAAGCTACTCCCGAGAGACAGCCCTTGAACACCCGAGTGAGGAGGGCGTCATTCCCCTGTAATAACACCGTCATCATATTGAAGTAGTTCATGTACTGACTCGATGATGTTTTTCCCTCGAACAAGGCCATAGTCTGTGGTTTGTATTTAGGAGGGAAAGGTGCCTCTTCCGAGATGGCCGGGTAAGGCTGGTTGATTTCCAAGTTCTTGAGCTGATCTTTGTGCTTCAAGGCATCAAATTGGGCTTTCAACTCCCGTACTGCCTGCATCGGATTTTTAGCTGGTAGCGGGACCACGGAGTAGTGAGGAATCGGTTGCATCGTGATTCCAACGGGAGGTAATATATTCTCCGAGTGAGAAAGCGGAGGAACTGCTGACTCCTGATCTAAAGCAGGCTCTTGGGCTGCGATGGATGGTGCTAAGTCTACCCCCACACGTATCTGAGTTGGAGGGACCGATTCTTGAGCCATAGCAGCTGTGTGTTGAGTCAGCATCATCTGGTGCATGTTCTCCATCATGGATTGCATCTCTTTCAGAGATGTCTCCAGTATAGTAATGTGTTGCTCAGCGCTTCCTGACGGGGAAGCTTCCTCACGTTCATCTCCAATGGCATAAACTCCCATCTCCCTTGGCGTCATTGAAAGATTAGTATAGGTCTCTGTAGAAGTTGACTCTATACTTTCAACATCTGATTCGGGAGACTGGCGACCCCCAGCATCGGAATCAGAAGAGTACGAAGCCGGTTGTCGTGACCTCGAACGAGTGTTTCGGAACACCCCAGCTTCAGTGTTCCTAAGGAGGTTGTTGAATCTCCTTCGGCTCGGAGTTCTAGAGGGATGACGTCTTGAGTGCGATCTTCCTCTAGGTATGTGTGAAGCCATGTTCACTGATGCATGTGTGGACTCTTCTTCCTGAAAAGACGGAGAGTAGCTCAACCGATCGAAAATCGACCGTTTTGCTTCAGAACAGTAATAATTAACTACAATCCTATGACTATTACAATAGCGCTCTCTAGGAGGCGTAATAGACACGCTGGAAGATCCTATATCCTTGCGTTTCTGGATCAGATACTCACGCAGGTCAGGTGAAGTTACAGAAGAAGAAGATGGCTTGTTCCTTCTGTTCACATCAGTGGGCATGCGGATGTTGGGAACCATTATTTTCCCTGTGCCACCCGTATACAACAGGTTGGCCATCTGGGTAGCGGATAATCCCCGAGGAGGGTATCTTTCTGCAAACTGAGCCTTCTTTACGCTGAGGGACTTCACCTGGAGTAATTTGGAGCTTTGCTCAGGTTGGCGTAAAGCCGAGGAGGTCCTGAGTCGGCCATTAGCTTCTCGCGTAATCCGGAGGGCGGGCAGATTGTTCCCTCGTTGGCATAAAGGCCGAGAAGTTTGAGCAATCCGCCACTTGCTTTCCCTTGCGTAGATTGCAGCGATCATTTGCTTTTCCGGGGAAGGCAGATGTATTTTTACGTGCTGGGCGCGTTTGGAATTCCTGATTTGGCGCTGAGGCATTATCAGAAATTTTGTCTGCCATGTCACAAACAGGAGACAGAGTTTTACACGGAGAGCACGATGTATACTTCTGGACTAGCGCTGAGGCATTGTCAGAAGTTTTGTCAGCCCTGTCAACGACAGGCGACTGAATTTTACGCGGAAGGCGCGGAGTATACTTCTGGGTTAGCACTGAGGCATTGCCAGAAGTTTTGTCTGCCCTGTCAACGACAGGCGACTGAATTTTACGCGCAAGGCCTTACGCAGCTTCCTGTTGTTTTGGACAGAGAGAGAGTAAGAGCTACCCCCTATTTGAAGCATATCTTCCTAGGCAGACTGGTCGAACTGGACGACCAGGGTCTTCTTTACGGATCCCACGGACACCGCATCGTGTTGAGCAATTGCTTCCTCATCAGAAGAGAAAGATGTCCCCAGCAGAGTCGCCATCTTGTATTTGATAATAAACGAAAGAAATTGGAAACGAGGTTTATACGAAACCCGCTCTTATGTTTACAAACAAGAAGTACAATTAATCCTATACGAGGATGTTGAGTACAATTTTTTAATCTGGGTAAATATTGCTATAGGAATCTGATCTGCAGTCGATCACTTTGTCCCTTGGACCACACGATGATGAAGAAGTGCCGTAGAAGACAGAAAGCAGCTTCGAAGGTTGCTAAAGAGAGTGGATGCTCGATGCCAAAGTCGTCGATCCTTACTCTTTGCCTGAGCTCTGGATCTCCAAGACTCTTTGACTCTTTTTCTCCACCTTTAATTCTCGACCTTTCGATCTTCAAATCTTCGACCTTGGAGTTCTCGACCTTGGACCTCTGTCAATAGAGGTCTCTATTTATAGAGTTTTAGTGACAGTGACCATCCAGTTAGCATAGAAGCTGAACAGTAGAAAGTACAGCACCCTTTTACACGATGGTTACAATAACCGTTGCCTACGTATGAATGATCTTTTGAATGAGCGTGTGACGCATGTCCAATTAAGAGACAATGCGTATAACTGCTACGAAGATCACGGCATAAAAGCCACGTAGGTGGTTATCCCTCGCGTAGAAAAGGTTGGCGCAGAAGCCAATAACTGTCACTATGGCGTAGAAGCCAAAGAGTTATCAAACCGGCATAGAAGCCGAGTAGGCGTAGAAGCCGAGTGGACGTAGAAGCCGAGCAGATCCTCCTCCTTTGATTGAGGCTTGAGCGAATTCTGGACTGAATGGCTTCAATACGCACTAATGCAGATATAGCCTGAGTGGGCATATTCCAAGGAGATAGCGTACAGCGGGCTCCCATAGCTGAGAATAGCCTGATGGCGTAACGTGCAAAAGTGATGATGTGGGCGTTTTAGCCGAAATTATGGCTTTTGGAGATATAATCAAATCTCTTGCATTAAATACATAGATCTGTCCCCATCCTGCGCATAAAATGCAGAGGCGTGTCTCGAATATCTGCCATCATTCTGCGCATTAAATGCAGAGACGAGTTTTGAAGGTCTGCCACCCTTCTGCGCGTTAAATGCAGAGACGTGCCTCGAGCCCTGTACGAAGAGCAGCTTTTGACGTGGTAGCCTGTTTGTCTTCTGCGGAGCTTAAACAGCTCACATCTATCTGTGTAGAACTAGGCAGCGTATTCCTTTGTATGCGCAAAAGCAGTTTACGCCGAGGAGATGTCACTAAACGACGGTTCGGTGACACTTAATAAAATCTCCTGCATTAAATGCAGAGATCTGCCATTATCCCGCTCATTAAATGCAGAGATCCGCCATTATCCTGCGCATTAAATGCAGAGGCGTGTTTTGAAGGTCTGTCACCCTTCTGCGCATTAAATGCAGAGACGTGCCTCGAGCCCTGTACGAAGAGCAGCTTTTGACGTGGCAGCCTGTTTGTCTTCTGCGGAACGTAAACAACTCACATCTGCCTGTGTAGAACTAGGCAGCGTATTCCCTTGTATGCATAAAAGCAGTTTACGCCGAGGAGATGTCACTAAACGATGGTTCGGTGACATTTAATCAAATCTCCTGCATTAAATACAGAGATCTGTCATTATCCTGCGCATTAAATGCAGAGATCCGCCATTATCCTGCGCATTAAATGCAGAGGCTTGTTTTGAAGGTCTGCACCCTTCTGCGCATTAAATGTAGAGACGTGCCTCGAGCCCTGTACGAAGAGCAGATTTTGACATGGCAGCCTATTTGTCTTCTGCGGAGCGTAAACAGCTCACATCTGCCTGTGTAGAACTAGGCAGCGTATTCCCTTGTATGCGCAAAAGCAGTTTACGCTGAGGGAATGGCAGTAAATGACAGTCTGAGTTGCTGTGCCGCGCCATCATTATAGCCGTCGCCTGGGTAGCCGTGCAGTACTCTTTGTCAGGAGTCAGATGTCAGGTTCACTGCATGATTTGACAGGTTCATTTCGAGGAATACGAAGCGTTCCTCGTACACTTCAATACTGCATTGAAAGCGGATGAGTTTTACGCCATAAAGGCGATATAGCACCCTTTTTTACGCTGAAGCAGCCTGGACATACTACATTATGCGGATAGTCCTTTATATTTTACGCTGTGCTCAGCGGAAAAGCTCTGTTGTACGCTGATGGCCCTGACGTCATCTTTTTACGCTGCCCAGTATTAACATGTTGCGTATAGCTATCCAGCGTATTTTTCATGCTTCTACAGGGAAAAAATTATCCAAATCACTTATGGGTTGAAACAAGTCCCGCGGGCCTGGTAGGAACGTCTCAAGCATGCTTTACTTGATTTGAGCTTCCAAAGCTCTGCATCCAACAGTTTCGTCTTTATTCACTCCTCAGGCAACTCCATCACTATTATCCTCATCTATGATGATGATATTCTTCTCACGGGGAACTCGATGACTCACTGCACCAATCTCATTCAATCCCTCAACAATTTGTTTCTAATCAAAGACCTTGGAAATGCCAACTATTTTCTTGGTCTAGAACTTCACCGCACCAACATGGGGCTCTACATCTCTCAATCAAAGTATATCATGGATCTTCTCACTCGTGCCAAATTGGATGGTGCCAAGACATCCTTAACCCCGATTTTCTCAAGTGACAAGCTCGGTCAAGCCTCTGGTAATCCTCTAGATGATCCTACAGTCTACTGATCCATGGTAGGTGGTCTCCAATACTTAGCATGGACTCGACCGGACATAAGCTATGCTGTTAATCAAGCTTGCCAGTTCCTGCACACACCAAAACCTCTCATCTTTTTGCGGTCAAACGCATCTTAAGATATCTCAAGGGCACCATCTCTCTTAGCCTTTATTATCAACAGGACCCGATTCAACTTACAGCCTACTGTGAGGTCGACTGGGCTTGCTCGCCCGATGATTGTCGCTCCACAAACAGGTTACTGTGTTCTTCTCGGGCCAAATCTCATCTCCTAGAGTGTCAAGAACAATCAACTGTTGCTCGCAGCTCGACCGAAGTAGAGTATCAAAGTCTAGCTCATACAGCTGCAGAATTATGTTGTATTCAATACCACTTCAAAGATCTTCACATACCTATAACTACACCTCCTCTTCTCCACTGTGACAACATTGGTGCCCTCGCCCTCCAACCCGGTCTTTCATGTTCGCACCAAACATGTAGAAAACGACTACCATTTTATTCGTGAACTGGTTAGTCTCAAACGGCCAAGTCTTCGTTACCTCTGCTCTGCAGACCAACCTGCTGACATCTTCACCAAAGGTCTTTCCATAGCTCGGTTTCATGCTCTTTTATCCAAACTCTCACATGCTGCATGTCCGTTCAGTTTGAAGGGGGCTATTTGAGAACCAAACAACCTTTCTACTGAGAAGAAAACAAAAATCAACCAAGTAACAAACTCTGACCAGAATAATCCATCTAGATCAAGTTAGTTTTAGCATTTGATTTTGTTTGTTACAATTTTCTTATTTTGTGCAAAGTTTGTTCCAATAGTAGGACTATTTATGTAACCACATATTATTGAATAAACATAGAAAAAAGAATCAATTTTCTTCATTGTTATCTTCTAATTCTGAGGTCTCTTCATGCTCTTCTATTCCCATACAAGGTTTCCATGAACTTGAAACATTTTAACTAGAATAGAAAAAGAATGAGGTGTAGAAAATATAGAAGAAAAAGAAGCAGCAGCAGTAGACACAGCTACAACCGAGCACACACTCTTATGCACTTAGTATTATTCACGTTGAAGCAGAGGATGTACACATGGACTATAATAAAATATACGAAGAAGAAGAAGATACAGTAGTCACTTGGTTTCTTTCTTTCTTTCTTTTCCTATATACACTGTTGACTATTCACACGTGGAATCCTAGTTAAAAAAGACGGCACTACAAAATACACTCAGACTGGTTCAATTTTTTTCTCTAAACTTTTTACTTAAAATTTTACTCGAAACTAGCCAAAAATTTATTTAGGACTGTCAAAATTTTGACAGTCCATTGAATTGCATATATTATTTAGGACTATTAAAATTTTGACACTCCAAACTATTGAAAGGATTGTCAAAATTTTAATAGTCTTAAATATATTTTTGGACTAGTTCTGAGTAAATTTTTAAGTGAAAAAATTTAGAAAAAAAAAATTTGGAATAATTCGAGTCATCTTTGTTGTGACTTTATCAAAAACCTTAAAAAAATATGAGCAAAGTGAGAGGCATGTACCATAAAATTTCATAATATGGCGTATTTCTAGTTGAAGTTACAACACATGTAACTTTACTATACCAATAAGTGATTTTGCACAAACACCCTCCTTAACTTCTTTAATTATCCGCTTAACTATATTATGGATAACTTTAAAAAGTAGAAGATATTAGGCTTCAACTATAATAATATTTTGGCCGGACCTATTCTAGTTGCTATGTAAGTCATAATATGTAGCATTTATTGGTTCAATTCAATTAATTAGTTGCATACAACATCTACTCTTGAACATGCAACCAAGTAGGTGCATATATTGAAATATAGGGGTGGTAATAACCCATCATTTAGAGAAAAATATATAGGAAAATGAACTATTGAAGATAATAAGTATATGGCAATTAAATAAAATTTATATTAAGTAATATATTGGTTTTTAGATAATTTAGAATTGGATCGAAGTTCTGGACCTAAGCACGAAATCAAGCAAGTATATATCTTGCCATTCGTATAGCATATCTTCCTTCATATTTCATATTCTACTATTTTTTTCATTATATTTGTACATCTTCATGTTGCTTTACCTTTCTTCTTCGTTTTATCGTACGTAGATTTGCTTTTATTTTTTTATTATTGTTTATTGTATTATATCTTGCCATGATCTTTATACTTCTTGAGATTGACGTTGCCTAATCCTATAGCATTATTTCCTTGACATGACTCAACTTGGACTTTGACTTGACCCATAGTTTTAGGCTAGTAGATTGCTAACACTACCAGAAAAAGTCAAACTAACGACATAAAAAAACGTCGCTAAATGAGAAAAAAACGTCGCTAATCACTTTTAGCGACGTAATTAGCGACGTTTTACAGAAGTCGGAACTCAGCACGTCGCTGAAAGAAAAATCGTCGCTAAACGTCGCTATACCGACGTTTTTTAGCGACTTAAATGTGTCGCTAAATTAGCGATGTTTAGCGACGCAGCGTCACTAATTAGCGATACGATTAAACGTCGCTAAACGTCGCTAATTAGCGACTTATATAGCGACGTTACAGCGACGTCTTTAATGACCTGGCAATACTGCCATGTTAGCAATTTACGACGTACAGCGACGTTTTTAGCGACATTTTTAGCGACGTCATTAGTGACGTGTAGTAACGTCGCTAATTAGTGACGTATTTAGCGACGTGTAGTAACGTCACTAAACGTCGTTAAAAATGTCGCTAATTGTACAAAAAAATTGAATACTGAATTATTTCTAAACTATTATTCCTGCAGTTTATTAAATCATAATCTGTATAAATAGACCCGGAGTAACCCTCCGTTGAATTTCTGGGTTTGCCAACCCCCTTGGGTTGAACACTGAACACCGGTAAATTAACAGATTTAATATGAATAATATAATAAAATTTGAAAAAAAGAAATCATCCAGCAAATATCATCGTAAAGAATACAGCAAATATATATCCATAGAATGAGTCTCATCCTAAATAATACAAATACAAATATCCAGCAACTATACTACTGCGGATCTGCAGGAGGATGACCACCGACACGCATTAAGGATAAGAATGGCTCATACTGCTCCCGTGAAATCGACACCGATGTCGATGGAGAAGGCAATTGTCACGACCCGATTCCGTAGAATCGTTTGAGGCGTCCCCCGAATCGTGACCGTCGTGCGGGCCTGGGGTTGCGTCCGCACAAGGCTTTAATGATTTGCATAGCAAGCACATATTCAGAGTACGCAGATAAATTGAAACACAGATTTGAAACATGGAAAAGTTCTCTTTATTGATAATAAACATCTATTACAAACTCCTGAACGAGTCAGCTAATATGCCAAACGGCTTACAAAAGAGATGACTCAAAATGAGATAGCAGTCCTGTACATTATATCCATTTACTAAACTTCAAAAGATATAGATCTCCAGGCTGGAGGATAGCTTTGCCACGGAGCTGCATTTGTGTATGAAGAGTTGCAGGCTCCTTTCTTCAAAATGCTTCAAAGGGGCGCGGTGAAGATGCGCCAACAGCTGGACTGGATCGGGAAGACGACTTCGGCTCCTCGCTCGGTTTGCCTTGGTGCGGAGAACCTGTTTCAACGAGGGTCAGCATGTCGAAACATACTGGTGAAGGCGAGCTAACCGAACTATACCAATCAACACGTTGTTTTAATGAAGCATGCATATTTGTGGGTTTCTATCTTGCCTTAGTTCATTTAAAAGTAAGCAGTATATAGAATTTACTGAAATGAACGTGCCACCGTTCGGTGGATTTTACCCGCCCGACTGAATTACCTGCACAATACTTACCATGCCTTCCCTACCACGAAGACACAAGTTAGTTTACAACAGGTTTAAATATACAATATGGATCACTGGCTAGTTGCCATGAGGGACAAGTTATAGTCTCAAGACGGAAGAGTGTGCAACACGGTGCACGCCTCATTCCGACGATACAGACGACTATACAGACGTTCCGTTCGGATCGGATCGGTCCAAGTGCCCCGGCGACCGTCCGCAGGAACCAGAAACCTTGTGCACAAGTTGTTCGTGATCTAACAGAGTCTATTAGGTTTCTATCAAATCATGTAGTTGAGGCAAACGAGTACAGACAAGCAGTATTGCTTGATTCGTTTAGCAGAGCCTCCCTGAACAGTTATGCGCATACAAGGTGTTTAATTCAATTATAGAAGAAGATGAATTCTAACTAAAATTGAAGCATGTATCGAACATTTCCCAAACGAACAAGCATGCAATTTAGTATCCGTTCATGAAGTTATATTGACAAGCATAATAACCAAGTCTATTCTCTTTTATCTTGGTTTCTTTTATTATTACTTGGTATCGTTTGATCGGGGCAAGGAAGAATGCAGATTTTAGGTGTGAAGCTTGGAAGCAGGGCTAGCTAATCGGGTTGGTAGCCACTCACTTAGATTTGGAAGGGAGAAGGAAAGAGGTGCTTCACGACTCCGCTCGCAAGCCGCCTACTGCTCGTTCACCTGCACACGAATAGCTCGATTAATACTTCTTCCTCTCTTTCCAATCCCGAAATTGAAGTGCAGTTCAATGAACGAAAATAATGAAAACCATCGAAACCGTTCAAGGAAAACAAGCAAATCACAAAATCAACTCAAAGCACGAAAGCAACAAGCGACATCGAAAACTAGGCAATAAAAGAGTGCAGCGGAGAGGTCCCTCCTGACTCTGCCGCTAAGCTGATCCTTGGGGCACGGTCCACTGAATATGGGAATCGATTCCGAAGAAACAAATCCATAACGAGGACGAGTTCTTAATTCAATCTATCCCGATCGAACGATACCGTTTTGTGTTTTTTAGCCGCGCTCTCCGCACCGGAAGAACGGGGCGCTACATCCTACCCAACTAATTGAAAGTTTCGTCCCAAAACTTAAGAACAGAACCAACCGTTAGAGATTATTTTGTTGAGGCAGCAGCTTAGAGGGGAGCGGACAATCCCGAGATACGCGGCCCTGTCCTCCACAGTTGAAGCATAAACCTTTTCGGAGGTAACAATTGGTAGTGGAATGCCCTTGCTTTTTACAGAAATTGCAATAGGGCAGTGGGTTCGCTCGTTGTAGACCGCCGTGGTTAGGGCACTTTGCAGCGGTATTTCCTCTATCGTTGCCTTGGCGTTTGTGATTGTAGGTATGCACAGCGCCGGTGGAAACGTGAGGATACTGCGGTTCCAGAGATAAGGCGTGATTCATGACTTCACGCATTGTCCCGTACTGATTATTGACCACGTGCGCATGTATGGCAGGACGCAGACCGCCTTCAAACCTTCTAGCTCGACTCGCTGCATCAGGTAAATAGGCCCTAGCGAATTTAGAGAGTCGGTTGAATTCGGCGGAGTATTCTTTAATTTTCATACTGCCCTACCGCAGCTGCACGAAATTATTTTCAATCTGACGTTGTACTGGAGGGGGTATAAACTCCTCTTCAAACGCGGCACGAAAAGTCGTCCACGAGATCGCCTCATCTCCGTGATCAAATTGGAGAGATTGACGATGCACGTTCCACCAATCGTGCGCGTTGAGGCGGAGCTGAAGTTGGGCGCAGGCGACGCGCTTCTCTTCGGGAACTTCTAGCAGAGCGAAGTGATCTTCAAGCTCGGCTAGCCAATCTAGAGCTACCACTGGGTCCTCAGTCCCGTTGAATGGGGTGTTGCAGACTTCTTGAAGTGTCCCAAGTTGAAGGCAGTCACGTCCCTCGGCCTTGGAATTTGTGGCGTCTCTACTTCAAGCACGGGCTGTTCCACCAGAGTCGTTGCAGTTGCAGTGGAATGAGTGGCAGCCAAAGTCTGAACGATCTGTTGCAGGGTATCTACCTGCTTTTGTTGGACTGAGAATCGGGTCTCCAGATTTCTTTCGAACTTGGCTTGGCGAGCATCATCTCTTTGTCGTTGCGATTCTAACATTTGCATCACCCGCTTTAGCGGGTCGACTTGAGATATGCCATGCTGGCTCCGCGAGCTTCCCGAAGTGCCCGAACTGCTTTTTTGTGTTTCATTCGGAGCTTGCGCTGCAGATTACGCTGGTACCATTCCTTCAAAAGAAGGTAAATTATATTAGAATCATAATGTATTATGGACTTATTGCATGAACGTATCTCATTTTGGCCTAGCGAGTTCAAGAGTTCGCACAGGAATTTGATCGTTAAAGGAACTTTCCCAGCACGAAGTCTAAGGAACTTTGAATCTGTGCTCTGATACCATTATGTCACGACCCGATTCCGTAGAATCGTTTGAGGCATCCCCCGAATCGTGACCGCCGTGCGGGCCTGGGGTTGCGCCCGCACAAGGCTTTAATGATTTGTATAGCAAGCACATATTCAGAGTACGCAGATAAATTGAAACACATATTTGAAACATGGAAAAGTTCTCTTTATTGATAATAAACATCTATTACAAACTCCTGAACGAGTCAGCTAATATACCAAATGGCTTACAAAAGAGATGACTCAAAATGAGATAGCAGTCCTGTACATTATATCCCTTTACTAAACTTCAAAAGATATAGACTTCCAGGCTGGAGGATAGCTTTGCCACGGAGCTGCATTTGTGTATGAAGAGTTGCAGGCTCCTTTCTTCAAAATGCTTCAAAGAGGCGCGGTGAAGATGCGCCAAGAGATGGACTAGATCGGGAAGACGACTTCGGCTCCTCGCTCGGTTCGCCTTGGTGCGAAGAACCTGTTTCAACGAGGGTCAGCATGTCGAAACATACTGGTGAAGGCGAGCTAACCGAACTATACCAATCAACACGTTGTTTTAATGAAGCATGCATATTTGTGGGTTTCTATCTTGCCTTAGTTCATTTAAAAGTAAGCAGTATATAGAATTTACTGAAATGAACGTGCCAGTTCGGTGGATTTTACCTGCCCGACTGAATTACCTGCACAATACTTACCATGCCTTCCCTATGTAAACCCCCGAATTTTCAAATTATTAAATCTTGGATTTTTCCCAATTTTCTGGAATTTTCTGGAAATTTTCTGTAATTAAAATCAGGGTTTTTAATTAATAAAATAATTTTTAATTGGCAATAAATAACATTAAAATATCATAAAAATAATATTTTTGGGTGTAAAATGAAAAATTGGACTTAGGGTAATTTTTCTGGATTTTTTGGACCCCGAACCTATTTTTAAATACCTAAAAACTATTTAACCGATTTATTTATTTATTATTATTATTATTATTATTATTAATTGTTTCGGCCCAAACCCAGCCGGCCCATTGGGCCCAAACAGCCCGGCCCAGTCGACTTACCGGGTCGGGTCGGGTCAGCCAGACCCGACCCGCCGTCTGCCCGACCCGGGCGACCGACTCTCCCCCACGACCCGCCCCTGCGCGTTTTTCGGCGAGCTCCGCCACGACTCCGCTCCGGCCGGCCTCCACGCCACGACCCCGCACCCCACGCCACGTCCCCCGCACCCCTCCGCCAGACCCGAACCACCCCCCAGCCTACCCGGCGTTCCTCCGGCCGGACCGCCGCCGGCAACCCCCAAATCAGAACCCTAAACCTAATTCCAATTCTCGTGTCATGTCGGACACGACACGGACACGGCTTTTTCCCGATTTTTGGGTCCTGTTCAGGTACTCATAACTTTCACCTCGTAGCTCCGTTTTTAATTCCGCAAATTGCGTTGTGAAGCCTGTATGACCCTCTCGGTGTCCGGATAAACTGTTCGGGACATCGCGTCCTGTGGTGATCGCACACCGCGATCCAAAAACAGGAAAAACCAGACCCTGTTTCACCCCGGAACTGAGTGCGCCCCGCCAAACGGGACGACTTGGTCGCGTGCGGTCTTCACAGATACGTACGCATCGTCGATACGGACGTGTGAGTTTTCGTGGAAGCTGATTCGGGTGTGCGTGCACACCGAAATCAACGCGTATCCGCGGACATCGCCCCGTATCCGCCTTTTCTGCAATTCATCCTAACTTCGTGCACACACGTCGGATCGAGACGAAACTTGCGCCATCGGACTCGTAGCGATACGCTGGTCCTATGGGTCAAGTTTGGTTCGATTCTGAGAACGTTGACAAAATCGCGTGTCGTGGGCCCCACAGGCCCCGCTCGACGGGCGATTTTGTGTTCGGCTCATCGGAATCCAAATCTGGAAGTTCCGTTGGGTTCGTATCAGCGTTCCTGACCTGTTGACACTAAGTTTGGTGAATTTGGAGACCTTTGACCCGGACACGTTTTTCGGTGCAAAGCGGGCCCACCGGCGGACCCCGTTTTGACCCGAAACTGCCATTTTTGCCCTTGTCTCCAAATTGGACCCAAGGACAGGCGTTTCTAGCTATTTGACATTTTCTGAGCGTGTTGGTAATGTCTATTTCAGCTTTTGGACTCATCTCTGGACTTTTTCCCCAAGAACTAAATTAATCAGATCCAAACAACAGGCAAGTACCTGCACTTCAAGTTAATCTTTATATATTATGATAATTAATTTCCCTACCTTACATGTACCCTTGATGATTACACCTAGTGTTAGAAATGCTGGATTTTCATGTCTTGAATATTGGAAGTTTCTGTCTTGTTTTTCATGTCGGGTGGGAGAATACCTAGAAGGCATGTAGTTTACCCTTCCCCTTGTCCTGTTTAATAGCTGTTGGTACACGACTGTACCTCAGCCGGATCTCGATTTCCCCTGTTTAATAGCCGTTCATGACGGCCGAATTAGCCTTATAAACCCCTACATGCCAACTATGTATTCTAAAAACAAACACAAGTTCACACAGATAGTTCTGGTCATGTTATATTTCTTGCTGGCTATTGTAGTTTCATTTCCTGTTTCATTTAGTTCTGTTTCTCATATTCCTGTTTACAGTTTTAACTCTGAGATAATAATGTTCTGTTATGTTGTTTCTCAACATGATATCAAATATTTAATTGTCATAAATATTTAGTTTAATCTTGTTGTGCACTGTGTACTTTGCTCCTTTCCTGACTGGATCTGTTGATTTAGGCGATGATGAGGATCTTGCCCCTACTTATTATGGTCCCTATGAGGGGACTGATGATACCTATGAGGAGCCAGAACCCACCCAGGAGACCCCTGCTGCAGAGTAGCTAGTAGTAGCTATCTTTCATTTATATTCTCACCTTATTTATCGGGTTTGTCCCCGATTTCACTTTGAAATCCTGTATTAAAACATTTGATTCTGTTGTCACATTTATTTTCAGTTGCAATCTTAAGTTTTATTTCTCATTATTATCTTGCCTATGTTGTTGTGAATGAGCTAGTTAGTAATTATGGATTGACCTAGACAGCGTACTACCGCCGACTCTGCGGCGTAGGCTGGACGTACCCACGCACTCGTGCCCGAATTTCCGGGTGCGGGTCGTGACACCCTACCACGAAGACACAAGTTAGTTTGCAACAGGTTTAAATATACGATATGGATCACTAGCTAGTTGCCACGAGGGACAAGTTATAGTCTCAAGACGGAAGAGTGTGCAACACGGTGCACGCCTCGTTCCGACGATACAGACGACTATACAGACATTCCGTTCGGATCGGATCGGTCCAAGTGCCCCGGCGACCGTCCGTAGGAACCAGAAACCTTGTGCACAAGTTGTTCGTGATCTAACAGAGTCTATTAGGTTTCTATCAAATCATGTAGTTGAGGCAAACGAGTACAGACAAGCAGTATTGCTTGATTCGTTTAGCAGAGCCTCCCTGAACAGTTATGCGCATACAAGGTGTTTAATTCAATTATAGAAGAAGATGAATTCTAACTAAAATTGAAGCATGTATCAAACATTTCCCAAACGAACAAGCATGCAATTTAGTATCCGTTCATGAAGTTATATTGACAAGCATAATAACCAAGTCTATTCTCTTTTATCTTGGTTTCTTTTATTATTACTTGGTATCGTTTGATCGGGGCAAGGAAGAATGCAGATTTTAGGTGTGAAGCTTGGAAGCAGGGCTAGCTAATCGGGTTGGTAGCCACTCACTTAGATTTGGAAGGGAGAAGGAAAGAGGCGCTTCATGACTCCGCTCGCAAGCCGCCTACTGCTCGTTCACCTGCACACGAACAGCTCGATTAATACTTCTTCCTCTCTTTCCAATCCCGAAATTGAAGTGCAGTTCAATGAACGAAAATAATGAAAACCATCGAAACCGTTCAAGGAAAACAAGCAAATCACAAAATCAACTCAAAGCACGAAAGCAACAAGCGACATCGAAAACTAGGCAATAAAAGAGTGCAGCGGAGAGGTCCCTCCTGACTCTGCCGCTAAGCCGATCCTTGGGGCACGGTCCACTGAATATGGAAATCGATTCCGAAGAAACAAATCCATAACGAGGACGAGTTCTTAATTCAATCTATCCCGATCGAACGATACCGTTTTGTGTTTCTTAGCCGCGCTCTCCGCACCGGGAGAACGGGGCGCTACATCCTACACAACTAATTGAAAGTTTCGTCCCGAAACTTAAGAACAGAACCAACCGTTAGGGATTATTTTGTTGAGGCAGCAGCTTAGAGGGGAGCGAACAATCCCGAAATACGTGGCCCTATCCTCCACAGTTGAAGCATAAATCTTTTCGGAGGTAACAATTGGTAGTGGAATGCCCTGGCTTTTTACAGAAATTGCAATAGGGCAGTGGGTTCGCTCGTTGTGGACTGCCGTGGTTAGGGCACTTTGCAGCGGTGTTTCCTCTATCGTTGCCTTGGCGTTTGTGATTGTAGGTATGCACAGCGCCGGTGGAAACGTGAGGATACTGCGGTTCCAGAGATAGGGCGTGATTCATGACTTCACGCATTGTCCCATACTAATTATTGAACACGTGCGCATGTATGGCAGGACGCAGACTGCCTTCAAACCTTCTAGCTCGACTCGCTGCATCAGGTAAATAGGCCCTAGCAAATTTAGAGAGTCGGTTGAATTCGGCGGAGTATTCTTTAATTTTCATACTGCCCTGCCGCAGCTGTACGAAATTGTTTTCAATCTGACGTTGTACTGGAGGGGGTATAAACTCCTCTTCAAACGCGGCACGAAAAGTCGTCCACGAGATCGCCTCCTCTCCGTGATCAAATTGGAGAGATCGTCGATGCACGTTCCACCAATCGTGCGCGTTAAGGCGGAGCTGAAGTTGGGCACAGGCGACGCGCTTCTCTTCGGGAACTTCTAGCAGAGCGAAGTGATCTTCAAGCTCGGCTAGCCAATCTAGAGCTACCACTGGGTCCTCAGTCCCGTTGAATGGGGTATTGCAGACTTTCTTGAAGTGTCCCAAGTTGAAGGCAGTCACGTCCCTCGGCCTTGGAATTTGTGGCATCTCTACTTCAAGCACGGGCTGTTCCACCAGAGTCGTTGCAGTTGCAGTGGAATGATTGGCAGCCAAAGTCTGAACGATCTGTTGCAGGGTATCTACCTGCTTTTGTTGGACTGAGAATCGGGTCTCCAGATTTCTTTCGAACTTGGCTTGGCGAGCATCATCTCTTTGTCGTTGCGATTCTAACATTTGCATCACCCGCTCTAGCGGGTCGACTTGAGATATGCCACGTTGGCTCCGCGAGCTTCCCGAAGTGCCCGAACTGCTTTCTTGTGTTTCGTTCGGAGCTTGCGCTGCAGATTGCGCTGGTACCATTCCTTCAAAAGAAGGTAAATTATATTAGAATCATAATGTATTATGGACTTATTGCATGAACGTATCTCATTTTGGCCTAGCGAGTTCAAGAGTTCGCACAGGAATTTGATCATTAAAGGAACTTTCCCAGCACGAAGTCTAAGGAACTTTGAATCTGTGCTCTGATACCATTATGTCACGACCCGATTCTGTAGAATCGTTTGAGGCGTCCCCCGAATCGTGACCGCCGTGCGGGCCTGGGGTTGCGCCCGCACAAGGCTTTAATGATTTGCATAGCAAGCACATATTCAGAGTACGCGGATAAATTAAAGCATATATTTGAAACATGGAAAAGTTCTCTTTATTGATAATAAACATCTATTACAAACTCCTGAACGAGTCAGCTAATATGCCAAATGGCTTACAAAAGAGATGACTCAAAATGAGATAGCAGTCCTGTACATTATATCCCTTTACTAAACTTCAAAAGATATAGACCTCCAGGCTGGAGGATAGCTTTGCCACGGAGCTGCATTTGTGTATGAAGAGTTGCAGGCTCCTTTCTTCAAAATGCTTCAAAGGGGCGCGGTAAAGATGCGCCAACAGCTGGACTAGATCGGAAAGACGACTTTGGCTCCTCGCTCGGTTCGCCTTGGTGCGAAGAACCTGTTTCAACGAGGGTCAGCATGTCAAAACATACTGGTGAAGGCGAGCTAACCGAACTATACCAATCAACATGTTGTTTTAATGAAGCATGCATATTTGTGGGTTTCTATCTTGCCTTAGTTCATTTACAAGTAAGCAGCATATAGAATTTACTGAAATAAACGTGCCACCGTTCCGTGGATTTTACCTGCCCGACTGAATTACCTGCACAATACTTACCATGCCTTCCCTGCCACGAAGACACAAGTTAGTTTGTAACATGTTTAAATATACGATATGGATCACTGGCTAGTTGCCACGAGGGACAAGTTATAGTCTCAAGACGGAAGAGTGTGCAATACGGTGCACGCCTCGTTCCGACGATACAGACGACTATACAGACGTTTCGTTCGGATCGGATCGGTCCCAGTGCCCCGGCGACCGTCCACAGGAACTAGAAACCTTGTGCACAAGTTGCTCGTGATCTAACAGAGTCTATTAGGTTTCTATCAAATCATGTAGTTGAGGCAAACGAGTACAGACAAGCAGTATTGCTTGATTCGTTTAGCAGAGCCTCCCTGAACAGTTATGCGCATACAAGGTGTTTAATTCAATTATAGAAGAAGATGAATTATAACTAAAATTAAAGCATGTATCGAACATTTTCCAAACGAACAAGCATGCAATTTAGTATACGTTCATGAAGTTATATTGACAAGCATAATAACCAAGTCTATTCTCTTTTATCTTGGTTTCTTTTATTATTACTTGGTATCATTTGATCGGGGCAAGGAAGAATGCAAATTTTAGGTGTGAAGCTTGGAAGCAGGGCTAGCTAATCGGGTTGGTAGCCACTCACTTAGATTTGGAAGGGAGAAGGAAAGAGGCGCTTCACGACTCCGCTCACAAGCCGCCTACTGCTCGTTCACCTGCACACGAACAACTCGATTAATACTTCTTCCTCTCTTTCCAATCCCGAAATTGAAGTGCAGTTCAATGAACGAAAATAATGAAAACCATCGAAACCGTTCAAGGAAAACAAGCAAATCCCAAAACTAACTCAAAGCACGAAAGCAACAAGCGACATCGAAAACTAGGCAATAAAAGAGTGCAGCGGAGAGGTCCCTCCTGACTCTGTCGCTAAGCCGATCCTTGGGCCACGGTCCACTGAATATGGGAATCGATTCCGAAGAAACAAATCCATAACGAGGACGAGTTCTTAATTCAATCTATCCCGATCGAACGATACCGTCTTGTGTTTCTTAGCCGCGCTCTCCGCACCGGGAGAACGGGGCGCTACATCCTACCCAACTAATTGAAAGTTTTGTCCCGAAACTTAAGAACAGAACCAACCGTTAGGGATTATTTTGTTGAGGCAACAGCTTAGAGGGGAGCGGACAATCCCGAGATACGTGGCCCTGTCCTCCACAGTTGAAGCATAGACCTTTTCGGAGGTAACAATTGGTAGTGGAATGCCCTGGCTTTTTACAGAAATTGCAATAGGGTCATGGGTTCGCTCGTTGTGGACCGTTAGGGCACTTTGCAGCCGTGTTTCCTCTATCGTTGCCTTGGAGTTTATGATTGTAGGTATGCACAGCGCCGGTGGAAACATGAGGATACTGCAGTTCCAGAGATAGGGCGTGATTCATGACTTCACGCATTGTCCCGTACTGATTATTGACCACGTGCGCATGTATGGCAGGGCGCAGACCGCCTTCAAACCTTCTAGCTCGACTCGCTACATCAGGTAAATAGGCCCTAGCGAATTTAGAGAGTCGGTTGAATTCGGCGGAGTATTCTTTAACTGTCATACTGCCCTGCCACAGCTGCACGAAATTGTTTTCCATCTAACGTTATACTGGAGGGGGTATAAACTCCTCTTCAAACGTGGCACAAAAAGTCGTCCACGAGATCGCCTCCTCTCTGTGATCAAATTGGAGAGATCGTCGATGCACGTTCCACCAATCGTGCACGTTGAGGCGGAGCTGAAGTTGGGCGCAGGCGATGCGCTTCTCTTCGGGAACTTCTAGCAGAGCGAAGTGATCTTCAAGCTCGGCTAGCCAATCTAGAGCTACCACTGGGTCCTCAGTCCCGTTGAATGGGGTGTTGCAGACTTTCTTGATGTGTCCCAAGTTGAAGGCAGTCACGTCCCTCGGCCTTGGAATTTGTGGTGTCTCTACTTCAAGCACGGGCTGTTCCACCGGAGTCGTTGCAGTTGCAGTGGAATGGTTGGCAGCCAAAGTCTGAACGATCTGTTGCAGGGTATCTACCTGCTTTTGTTGGACTGAGGATCGGGTCTCCAGATTTCTTTCGAACTTGGCTTGGCGACCATCATCTCTTTGTCGTTGTGATTCTAATATTTGCATCACCCGCTCTAAAGGGTCGACTTGAGATATGCCACGCAGGCTCCGCGAGCTTCCCGAAGTGCACGAACTGCTTTCTTGTGTTTCGTTCGGAGCTTGCGCTATAGATTGCGCTGGTACCATTCCTTCAAAAGAAGGTAAATTGTATTAGAATCATAATGTATTATGGACTTATTGCAGGAACGTATCTCATTTTGGCCTAGCGATTTCAAGAGTTCGCACAGGAATTTGATCGTTAAAGGAACTTTCCCAGCACGAAGTCTAAGGAACTTTGAATCTGTGCTCTGATACCATTATGTCACGACCCAATTCCGTAGAATTATTTGAGGCGTCCCCCGAATCGTGACCGCCGTACGGGCCTGGGGTTGCGCCCGCACAAGGCTTTAATGATTTGCATAGCAAGCACATATTCAGAGTACGCAGATAAATTGAAACACAGATTTAAAACATGGAAAAGTTTTCTTTATTGATAATAAACATCTATTACAAACTCCTGAACGAGTCAGCTAATATGCCAAACGGCTTACAAAAGAGATGACTCAAAATGAGATAGCAGTCCTGTACATTATATCTCTTTACTAAACTTCAAAAGATATAGACCTCCAGGTTGGAGGATAGCTTTGCCACGGAGTTGCATTTGTGTATGAAGAGTTGCAGGCTACTTTCTTCAAAATGCTTCAAAGGGGCGCGGTGAAGATGCGCCAACATCTGGACTGGATCGGGAAGACAACATCGGCTCCTCGCTCAGTTCGCCTTGGTGCGGAGAACCTGTTTCAACGAGGGTCAGCATGTCGAAACATACTGGTGAAGGCGAGCTAACCGAACTATACCAATCAATACATTGTTTTAATGAAGCATGCATATTTGTGGGTTTATATCTTGCCTTAGTTCATTTACAAGTAAGCAGCATATAGAATTTACTGAAATGAACGTGCCACCATTCGGTGGATTTTACCTGCCCGACTGAATTACCTGCACAATAGTTACTATGGCTTCCCTGCCACGAAGACATAAGTTAGTTTGCAACTGGTTTAAATATACGATATGGATCACTGGCTAGTTGCCACGAGGGACAAGTTATAGTCTCAAGACGGAAGAGTGTGCAACACGGTGCATGCCTCGTTTCGACGATACAGACGACTATACAGACGTTCTGTCCGGATCGGATCGGTCCCAGTGCCCCGGCGATCGTCCGCAGGAACCAGAAACCTTGTGCACAAGTTGTCCGTGATCTAACAGAGTCTGTTAGGTTTCTATCAAATTATGTAGTTGAGGCAAACGAGTACAGACAAGCAGTATTGCTTGATTCGTTTAGCAGAGCCTCCCTGAACAGTTATGCGCATACAAGGTATTTAATTCAATTATAGAAGAAGATGAATTCTAACTAAAATTGAAGCATGTATCGAACATTTCCCAAACGAACAAGCATGCAATTTAGTATCCGTTCATGAAGTTATATTGACAAGCATAATAACCAAGTCTATTCTCTTTTATCTTGGTTTCTTTTATTATTACTTGGTATCGTTTGATCGGGGCAAGAAAGAATGCAGATTTTAGGTGTGAAGCTTGGAAGCAGGGCTAGCTAATCGGGTTGGTAGCCACTCACTTTGATTTGGAAGGGAGAAGGAAAGAGGCGCTTCACGACTCCGCTCGCAAGCCGCCTACTGCTCGTTATCCTGCACACGAACAACTCGATTAATACTTCTTCCTCTCTTTTCAATCCCGAAATTGAAGTGCAGTTCAATGAACGAAAATAATAAAAACCATCAAAACCTTTCAAAGAAAACAAGCAAATCCCAAAACCAACTCAAAGCACGAAAGCAACAAGTAACATCAAAATCTAGGCAACAAAAGGGTGCAGCGGAGAGGTCCCTCCTGACTCTGCCGCTAAGCCGATCCTTGGGGCACGGTCCACTGAATATGAGAATCGATTCCGAAGAAACAAATCCATAACGAGGATGAGTTCTTAATTCAATCTATCCTGATCGAATGATACCGTCTTGTGTTTCTTAGCCGCGCTATCCGCACTGGGAGAACGGGGCACTACAGCAGTGACGTCGGTGGAGTCTGTATCGATGTAGGCACACCAGGAGGTCGTATCCGCTCCAAGTCTACGAGTCGTTGGTTGTAAGAATCTCGTACTGCTATGAACCATTGAATCCTGCATTATCGTCAGCCTCTCGCCCATGGATAGCTGTGATGCCTGCAGCTCCGTGATGTTGCGGTCTGTCGAGGCTCTAAGATTATTTGTCAAATCTCGGAGCTCCGTGATGCTGCGGTCGAGCATATCGAATCGTACGATGAGCGTTGGATCGTTCGCCTGCGATTGGGACCGGGGCTACTCCTCCATCCTTCGTAGCAACTCGTTACGAAGAGACGCAATCTGACGGTCAACGGCCTCTTGGACTCTGGCCGAAGACTACGAGGGTTGTGGAGAATGCGCAGTTGTCGGGGAGGCCCTAGATGAATGCGTCGCAACCAGGGCTCCATAGGATTCTATACCGTAGTACGTACCCCTTTGGAGACCACCAGCTGCGGTCACCCACAGGTCATCCGCCGACAGAGCTGGAGCGGGCTGCGAGAAAGTACCAGCCTCTCCAGCTGTAGGTGCACTAGCAGTTGCCCGCTCACGCAGCCTATGATACTCGGCCTAGAAAAGTTTAGAAACTCGATAATTGTCTAAGTTATATTAAAATTAACACAAAGTAAAGTAATACTTACATAGGTCTGCGAGGTCCTCTCATCAATAAATTTTTTGTCCTTGTGATGGGTGGTCAAGAAAATGGTCACCATGTTTGCATCCTCACCCCTCTGTACCTGTTAAAAATATATTATTTAGTACAACTATTTTATCGTACTTACATTAAAATTAGAGGATTTATTTAAAAAATATACCAAACAACGAAAATGTTCCATCATCGGAATCGAGCTACCACACCACTTGGCAGCATTCCGCCTAGCCGCTTTGGCCTTCTCAGACCTTTCCTTGTAGCTCGGATCATCGAATCTAGCCCTCATCGCAGTCCACTGCTCAGGCGTGATCCAACCTTGGATCGGTTTTCCAGCACGATCACGAGCCTTCTAGTCATCCAGAGCATCACAGATAAGCTTGGCGGCAACGGTAGGAAACAGCCGCTCGATCAACTCGGTCCGGTACGGTGGATAGAAATACGTTTGCTATAATAAATAATTTAATAAGTGAGCATCACGGATAAGTTATATAATATGCATAAATTAGAGGATTTATATAATATACTTTTAGTTGGAAGTGCGCAAACCAGAATGCCTTTCTCTCCTCCGAAGCTTCAGAGTAGTTGATCCAAGGGCCACCGTAGTTGTTCCTCAAAAATAGGCCCAAGCGTCTCTGAACCGACGATGGACGATATCTATACAGAGATAATTATTTTGATCAAAAAAGTCAATATATGATGAATAAAGAAATACACGATATATATGATGCTAAACCATCTAATTGACTTACTTTGTGCCGTTGGCCCAAATCTCTGTCCTCGTCTCCTTCGGAGGTGCGCATGGAGGATCTTGTTGATGCTGGGACAACGTCGACACAGCCTTCTCTACATGATCATCTGTCTCCATGGTTCCGTCAGCAGGAGGAACGCTGGACGAGGGAGTACTGGGCAACGACGATCCGGAACCAACAGTAGGCAGTACCGGAGGAGTACTCTGTCTACCTCGGGACCTGCCGAATCCTCCGCATCGTCCTATCATACCTGATAACAATATATAATGAATATAGAAAAACACAAATATATAGTACATTCTACAGTCAAAATATGATGCATATATTCTACAGTCAAAATGTAGAATGTACTATATATAGTACATTCTACAGTCAAAATGTGATAAATATAGAAAAACACAAATATATAGTACATTCTACATTCTTACAGCATTCTACAGTCAAAATATAATACATATATTCGTTAAAATAGTACATTCTACAGTCAAAATATAGTTACATTCTACAGGCAAAATATTTTATTTTCAATCATCTTCAGAAAATTTATCTTGTTCGCCTTCCTCATCCTCCTCTTCCTCTTCCTCCTCCTCGTCTTCACTTTCATCTACTATGTCTTCATCTTCGTCTTCTTCTTCGGATAATTCTATATGTTCTACATTATTACTCGTGTAATGAGTAACTTCCGTTGAGTCCACATCTACAATATTTGTTACAAGAGGTAGATCGTCCTCCTGATAAGCTATTTCATCAATGTCAAAGGTATTTCTAGCTTTAGTCTTGCATACTGCCCACCAATCCGACCTCGCTATCCCCCATCTAGGATAAATTGTGAAGTACACGAGTTGAGCCTGACTTGATAGGACAAATGGTTCGTAGCCTTGATATCTTCGCTTGTAGTTTATATCCACAAGGTCATGCTTGTCAATTTTCCAACCTTGATCTTGAATCGGATCGAACCATTCACACTTGAATAGCATGATATTAGTAGTTTATGTGCCATAATTATATGTCAACTCCATAATCTCTCGTAAGATGCCAAAGAAATTATTGTCTGGATCGACGTCTTTGTAGTTCGAAGATTTGATACACAAACAACTGTTTTTCGTGGAATCAAGATCCAGAAAGATGTCTCTGATATGAGCATTTGTTGACATGAACCTAAACCCATTCACACAGAAACTTGGCCATAATTTAATGGCAATAATTGGTCCCTTGGCTATAGTTCTAATAGATTCAGTCTCGGGTGTTATTAGACGATCGACCTAAATACCAAAGTAATGATAGTAAGTTATTTGTGGTACAAGTGCAAAAATAAAAAGTAATTACCAAACACCTTACATATGCGCTCAACCAAGAAGGAAAATGGCATCTCATTTCTTGTTCTACTTCTTCGTCTGTTATGTAGGGTCTAACCGACCTCAACTCATCATTATATGTGCTAAAAAACAATAAAGCAACTGCTGATTAGTAGCATAATAGTAGCTTATACTATTACATTGAGATGATATAAACATAAACTTATTAATTACTTACCCCTCTAGCTTCTCCACTTCATCCTCATCGCAATTGAGTAATATATACAACTGAGCAGCCCTTAGCTCATCATCATTCAAATATCTCTTCTTTATTTTTTCTGAAGGCTTTTCGGATGCATTGAATACTTTGAGTATTGCATCATTAGATTCTTGATATCCGCCATCGTTTTTCGGAGCTTTCGTTCTATTTGTTGCAACATGCGATTTAAAATACGTCGAGCAAAAGTTTATAATCTCCTCGAGAACATAAGCTTCACAAATAGAGCCCTCAACCCGTGCCTTGTTTTCACCTTTCTCTTTAGGTGATTCAGATGCCGCTCGAAGGGGTACATCTATCGATAACCGACAGGACCACCAATACGTGCCTCATAGGAAAGATGAATTGGCAAATGCTCCATAGAGTCGAAGAATCCAGGAGAAAACACCTTTTTGAGCTTACATAGTGTTACCGCAATGTCCTTCTCTTGCTTTTCTATACGATCGACGAGCAACTTAGTACAACAAAGATATCTGAAGAATATGCTGAGCTCTGTCAATGGATCCCAAATGACCTGCGATAAGAATTCCCAAATGTAATTAGAATTAACCTCTCCATGAATAACTGACAATCGTGGCTCTTCATACCCGCCAGTTTGTTCTCCTTGAGATTGATGCATCTTCTCAAGTTCTACACGTACCCGTCTGAAAACTTTAGACCCTGAATCCACCTACAAAGTCTTCCTTTATCCTCTTTCTCCAGTGAAAAATTGACTTAGGTTGCTTTAACTTTCCATTCCCCTCCTCTATCAAATGTAATGCAGGACGTCTACAAATTTCTTCTAAGTCCAACCTGGCCTTCGGATTATCTTTCGTCTTTCTCTTTACCTCCATTACAGTATTAATTATGTTATCAAACACATTCTTCTCGATATGCATGACATCAAGGTTATGTCTGATCAGATTATTGCTCCAGTATGGCAGATCCCAGAATATACTCCTCTTCGTCCAGTTATGGGTGTGACCAAATCCGTCACACTTGTACCCCTTAGCAGGCTCTTCGATAGCACTTGGTAATCTTTTACCTCTTCCCATATCGTGTATCCGGGCTATCTTGGCGGTGGATTGGCCTTCTCCACAACGCCCGCACAAAAAGTATTTATTTTCCTCCAGTACGGATGATCCTTCGGCAGAAATTGTCGATGACAATCGAAGAAGTATGGTTTGCCTCCGTTTTTCAAACGAAAAGCCTTAGTATGGTCCATGCAATATGGACATGAGAGACGACCATGGGTGCTCCATCCCGATAATATTCCATAGGCCAAAAAATTGTTGATGGTCCACATAAGTGCTGACCACATCTGAAAATTCTTCTTTCTAGAAATATCGTACGTGTTGGCACCTACTTCCCACAGCTAATTCAACTCATCTATGAAAGGCTGTAAATACACATCGATGTTCCTCTTCGAATTTTTCAGACCCAGGATAATAACGGTTAGGAACATATACGGAGTCTTCACGCACATCCAAGGCAGTAGATTGTACGAAGTGACGATCACAGGCCAACATGAATACTGGGAGCCCAAAAGTCCGAATGGAATAAAACCATCAGAGGAGAGACCCAATATGACATTACGCGGATCTGAAGCAAAATCGGGATACTCTCGATCAAAGTGCTTCCATGCTTCTTCATCGGATGGATGATCCAATACTCCTTTGATCTGTTTCCGCCTGTGCCAACTCATGTTTATGCAGTCTCCTTAACCATAAACAACCGCTGCAACCGCGGCGTCAAAGGCAAGTAGTGCATCAAATCGGTAGGCTTCCTTGCACCGATAGACTTTCCTCTAACAGTGGCCTTGTAGCGATCAGCACCAGAGAATCTGCATGCATCTTCATCCTTTTCGTCTTTATAGTACAACATGCACCCGTTGTGACAAGCATCGATTTTCTCGTATCCCATCCCGAGTGATCTCACCATCCTCTTAGATCGCTAGAAGTCTTTAGGAAACTTTGCACCCTCGGGCAAGATCTCTATAATCAAATCGATCAATCGATTATAGCATTCTTGCGACATATTAAAATCAGACTTGATGCTCAATCATCTTGTAACCACCTCCAACGGTGAATGATCCTTACAACCAGGATATAGTGGAGTCCTTGTATTCTCCAGCAACTCCATAAACTTTGCAGCATCGGCACTCGGTGCCTCCTCAGCTGCATCATAATTGTTCGGATTAAAACTAGGTCCCGCCACATCATAATTGTCCGGATTGAAACTAGGCCCCGCCGCATTAAAAACTAAGTTCACCAAGCCGTCGTCGTAAGTATCGTGGTCGTAGACATTCATATACGGCTCCACATAAGGCTCCGACTCCGATGCTAGAGACACAAGTTCTCCGTGAGTGGTCAACTGATAGTAATTCTGCGTGAAGCCCTTCGAGTACAAATGATATGTGACTTCCACTTCTGGATGATATTTCCTGTTGTGACATCTCACACACGGATACTTAATTTTGGTACCGTCCATGTACTGAGGGAACGATTTGGTGAACTGCAGGAACTGCTATACACCCTCAATGAATTCATCCTGCACACCGCACATGTCATCAGGATGACGATTGTACATCCACGAAGGATGACGCATATAGTAATTCATATCCATTTCTAGATACTTATGCAAAAATGATAGTATGTATCCTATAAATCATTATATACAGAAATGAGGGTGTGTATGTGTGTTCGAGTTTATTACGGACACACGAACACGGACACGGGAATGAGGGTGTGTATGTGTGTTCGAGTTTGTTACGAACCCAAACCAGTGAGCTTCACTTCCAGTAGCAATATCGAAGTGTATGTAGTACAGTGACAAAGTACAGAGGTTTCAAAAAAGCAATGCAATGCAATGCCATATATATATATATCATTGTTAGAGTTCTGTTTCCAAATCTCATGGAGAGATTGTGTAAATACCAAATCAATTTGGCGTTATATAGCACACGAAGCCTGAATTTGATCAAATTGAATATCAATTCATAATTGAATATTGGTCACAAGTGTCCATAGGGACACTCCTTTATCAGCTGATGACATCCTCCATAAAGTTTTGAAGGGTTTTATAACAAACTAAAACTCAAAGTCGGGAGTAGATTGCTCTTAAAAAGTTAGGGGAGCCATAAATAGGACTTCTCTTGTCCTAACTTTGGTGAGCTTGGAGGCTAAGAATGAATTAACTGAGACTTATTGAGCAAGAAAGAATTTTCTTAGGGTTTGCTAAGGGACCGTAGAGATTTCAAATTCTTTGATGCAAGGTCAATGGTAGGTGTTGTTTTGTTTAGAAATGATTAAACAGATGACACGTATGTTAGAATTGGGGGAGAGATCAATTCTTCCACCGTAAATATGCATGGCAGAGAATGAAGTCAAATAAAATGTAGAAGATAGTGTGGTTGAGTTCCGAGTAGCAACCTAACTCTTTTGCTCCCATCACTATCCTCCCAAAAGGTTACACTGACTGAACCCTAACTCCTCAATTTCCGATAACCTACCACCCTACCATTTTTGTTTCTATAAACCTTCTCATAATTATTTGGAAAAAATAAAATCAATATTTAGACCTATAACACTAACAGGTCTCTGCAGAGTGAACCGTTATCGAGAGCCAATAAATAAAACTGAAGGGCATTGCATTTGGGGCTACTCCAAGCTAAAATCAGCAGCAGAGAGTTAGGGTTAGTATCGTATCGTGTCGTGTCAAGTCGTGTCGTGTCGTGTCTTGTTAGAGAGAGAGACAGAGAAAGGAGACAGAGAGAGGAGCTCACCGAGGAGGGGAGCCGGAGGAAGAAGGTGAGCAGGAGGAAGGAGGGGACGCGGCTGGAGGCGTGAGGACGCGGTCGGGGGGGTCGCCGAGAGGGAGGAGTGGACGCCGGAAGGGAGGAGGGCGCCGGAGGGAGGAGGGGAGCCGGAGGGAGAGGACGCGGCCGAGGGGGGTCGCCGGAGGCAGAAAGGAGGAGCCGGAGGGGGGTCGCCGGAGAGGGTTTGAAATTTGGGAGAGGGAGAGAGGGAGAGATCAAAGAAAATGGGGGGAATCAGCCCTAAGTAAAAAAATTAGTGACGTTTTAGCGACACCATTAATGACGTCGCTAAGTTAGCGACGTCTTAAACGTCGCTAAGTTAGCAACGTCTTAAACGTCGCTAATAACGTCGCTAAATGTCCAAAAGATATACATCGCTAAAATGTCGCTAAATAAAATATATTAGAGACCTAAATTGAACTTATAGCAACTAATCTTTTAAAAACTAAATAAAAGTCGCTAAACGTCGCTAAATGTCGCCAATTAGCGACGTCTAGCGACGTTTTTACATGGAGTCGCTAAATTAGCGACGTTTTCCTATGACGTCGCTAAAAAACGTTGCTAATCCCGCTTATTCTAGTAGTGTAATAAGCATTGGTTATAGTTGACCACCCTCGTTAGTGAGCTCCTATTGGGCTACGAATGAGACTTACTATAGATTAAGAGTCCCCATTGGCCTACTTTCGATAGGACCGTGAGATCCCATTGGATTGCGGTTACTTTAATTTATTTTATATTCATGTTTTATAGCACGATTCTCGAAGGCATGCCACTTTTCTTCAGTCCTTATTCTTGTATTATTCTCTTATCTTTGTTCTTGCATGTTGTACTGTACTTTTTGGCATGTTTTATGTATCTTGCTACGTCCCACTGAGGACCTAGTGATCTCTCCAGATCTCGACGAACATGTGTACCCGGAGTGTTACGGATTAGGACCTGACACTGGTTAAAGCTGTAGTTGGAGACTTTTCTATTACTTAGTTTACTTCAACGTGGACTTCTATATGTTTTCTTGCTTTTATCTTCCGTCTACTAGTAGTGGATTTGGTCCACCGGACATAACTTAATTTCTTGATGAACTTGAAACTTCGAATTTGCTTTCATCATTATCAATTATGTTTTAGTTTATATTTATATTATCAGTGGATGTGATATAGTTGCCTTATTGGATTAGATTCTTAAACTTGAACCCTATATAGACAGCGCAAGTACGAATGGTGGGAATTCCATTAGTTGAATTATCTTGTGATTCGTACCAGCTGGTCAAGTTACGTGCTCGTCCTATGAGTTTCGGGACTGGTTATGACAGTTTCATGCAGGTCGAGTTAGCCGTTTTGGTTACGTTACTGTACCGAGCGGGCTTACAAATAGGATTAGAGTTATGATCTCATCTAAATACTTTGACACGTTATTGATCTATACTTTTGACTTCAAATTGATTCCTCGACATGCATAATGTTTTGATTCACTACCAGAATAAGTCAAATTAGTGACGTAAATAAACGTCGCTAAATGATCAATAAATGTCGCTAAATAATTTTAGCGACATAATTAGCGTCATTTTACTGAAGTCGCCTTTAAACTAGTCGCTGACAGGAAAAATGTCGCCAAATGTCGCTATGCCGATATTTTCTAGCGACTTAAATACGCCGCTAGATTAGCGACGTTTAGCGACGCAACATCCTAAATTAGCGACGTGTATATTTGTCGTTTTATGTCACAAATTAGCGACGTACATAGCAACGTTTATAGCGACGTAACTATGACCTGGCAATATTGCCATGTCAGCAAGTTGCGACGGACAGTGACTTTGTTTAGCGATATTTCTAGCGACGTATTTAGCGACGTGACTTAACGTCGCTAAAAACGTCGCTAAAGATACAGTGAAAAATAAAAAAATAAATACTAAATTGTTTCCAAACTATTCTTCCTGCAGTTTATTAATTCACAATCTGTACAAATAGACCCGGAGCAACCCTCCGTTGAATTTACTGGGTTCGCAGATCCCCTTGGGTTGAACACTCAACATCGGTAAATTAACATATGTTTAATATGAATAATATAATAAAATTTGAAGAAACAAAATATTGAAATTAAAAACCAAATCAGGAAAAAATATCGTCGTAAAGAATACAACAAATATCCATACAACTGAGTCTCGTCCTAAAGAATACAAAGAATACAGCAAATTAAAGCCTCGTCCTAAAGAATACAAAAAATAATGTCGAAAACACAAACAATGAATAATAAAATGGTCCTAACTAGGACTACTGTGGATCTGCAGGAGGATGACCACCGGCGCACATGAAGGATAAGAACAGATCATACTGCTCCCGTAAAATTGACACCGATGTCGATGGAGAAGGTAGTGACGTCAGTGGAGTCTGTGTCGACGTAGGCGCACCAGGAGGACGTATCCGCTCCAACTCTGTGAGTCACTGGTTGTATGAATCCATGGTAGATAACAGCCTCGTACTGCTATGAACCATTGAATCCTGCATCATCGTCAGCCTCTCGCCCATAGATAGCTGTGATGCCTGCAGCTCTGTCATGCTGCGCTTTGTCGAGGCTCTTAGATCAGCTGTCAAATCCCGGAGCACCATGATGCTGCGCTCAAGCATATCAAATCGTGCGATGTGCGTTGCATCGTTCGCCTACGGCTGGGACCAGGACTGCTCCTCCATCCTTCGCAGCAACTCATCACGGAGAGGCGCAATCTGACGGTCAACGGCCTCCTGGACTTGGGCCGACGACTGCTAGGGCTGTGGAAAATGCGTAGTTATCGGGGAGGCCCTAGATGACTGCGTCGCAACCAGGGTGCCATAGGATCCCGTATCGTAGTACGTATCCCTCTAGAGAACACCAGCGGCGGTCACCCACAGCTCGTCCGCTGACGGAGCTGGAGCAGGCTGTGAGGAAGTACCAGCCTCTCTAGCTGTAGGTGCACTAGCAGTCGTCCGCTCACGCAGCCTAAGATACTCGGCCTAGAAAAGTTTGGATACTCGATAATTGCCTAAGTTATATCAAAATTAACACAAAGTTAAGTAATACTTACATAGATCTACGAGGCCCTCTCATCAATGAGATTTTTGTCCTTTCGATGGGTGGCCAGGAAGACGGTCACCATGTTTGCATCCTCACCCCTCTGTACCTGTTAAAAATATATTATTTAGTACTAAAATTAAATATTTTTTCCTACTACATTTTATCGTACTTATATTAGAATAATATATCTTAAATAAAAAATATACCAAACAACGAAAATATTCTGTCATCGGAATCGAGCCACCACACCACTTTGCAGCATTTCGCCTAGCCGCCTTGGCCTTCTCAGACCTTTCCTTGTACCTCGGATCGTCGAATCTAGCCCTCATCGCAGTCCACAGCTCAGGCGTGATCCAACCTTGGATCGGTTTTCTAACGCGATCATGAGCCTTCTGGTCATCCAGAGCATTACGGATAAGCTTAGCAGCAACGGTAGGAAACATCTGCTCGATCAACTCGACCCAGTATGGAGGATAGAAATACGTTTGCTACAATAAATAATTTAGTAAGTGAGCATCACGGATAAGTTATATAATATGCATAAATTAGAGAATTTATATAATATACTTTTACCTTGAAGTGCGTAAACCAGAACGCCTTCCTCTCCCCCGGAGCTTCAGAGTAGTTGATCCAAGGGCCAACATAGTTGTTCCTCAGAAAGAGGCTCAGGCGTCTCTGAACCGAAGATGGACGATATCTATACAGAGATAATTATTTTAATCAAAAAAGTTAATATATGATGAATAAATAAATACACGATATATATAATGCTAAACCATCTAATTTACTTACTTTATACCGTCGGCCAAAATCTCTGTCCTCGTCTCCTTCGGAGATGAGCATGGAGGATCTAGCTGATGCTGGGACAACGTCGGCACGACCTCCTCTATATGCTCATCTGTCTCCATGGTTCCGTTAGCAGGAGGAACGTTGGACGAGGGAGTACTATCAGGCCTGGAACTACTCGTCCCAGGAGTGATGCCACGTAACATCGTCGCAGTCAGAGATGTGACTGATCGATATACTAGAGTACTGGGCGACGAGGATCTAGAACCAACAGTAGGTAATACCGGAGGAGCACTCTGTCTACCTCGGGACCTGCCGAACCCTCTGCGTCGTCCTGTCATACCTGATAACAACATATGATGAATAAAGAAATACATAAATATTTAGTACATTCTACAGTCAAAATATTATGCATATCTCACAGCATTCATATAATTGTACAGTAAATAACTAGTGGTAACACAAGTCTAAATGGATAATACATTCTACAGTCAAAATATAATACATATATTCATCAAAATAGTTTAATCTACAGTCAAAATATAGTACATTCTACAGGAAAAATATTTTATTTTCAATCATCTTCAGAAAATTTATCTTGTTCGCCTTCCTCGTCCTCCTCTTCCTCTTCCTCCTCCTCGTCTTCACTTTCATCTACTTCATCTTCATCTTTGTCTTCCTCTTCGAATAATTCGACATCTTCTACATTATTACTTATGTAATGAGTAACTTCCGTTGAGTCCACATCTACAATATTTGTTACAAGAGGTAGCTTGTCCTCCTGATAAGCTATTTCGTCAATGTCAAAGATATTTCTAGCTTTAGTCTTGTATACTATCCACCAATCCGACCTCGTTATCCTTCGTCTAGGATAAGTTATGAAGTACATGAGCTAAGCCTGACTTGATAGGACAAATGGTTCGTAGCTTTGATATCTACGCTTGTAGTTTATATCCACAAGGCCATGCTTGTCCATTTTCCAACCTTGATCTTGAATCAGATCGAACCATTCATACTTGAATAACACGATATTAACAGGTTCTGTGCCATAATTATATGTTAACTCCACAATCTCTCGTAAGATACAAAAGAAATCATTGCCTGGATCAACGTCTTTGTAGTTCGAAGATTTGATACACAAACAACTGTTTTTCGTGGAATCAAGATCCAGAAAGCTATCTCTGATAGGAGCATTTGTTGACTTGAACCTAAACCCATTCATACAGAAACTTGGCCATATTTTAAAGCCAGTAATTAGTCCCTTAGCTAGAGTTCTAATAGATTTAGTCTCGAGTGTTATTAGACGATCGACCTACACACCAAAGTAGCGATAGTAAGTTATTTATTTTGCAAGTGCAAAAATAAAAAATAATTACCAAGCTCCTTACATATGCGCTCAACCAAGAAGGAAAATGGCATCTCATTTCTTGTTCTACTTCTCTGTCTGTTATGTGGGTCTAACCGACCTCAACTCATCATTATATTTGCCAAAAAATAATGAAGCAACTGTTGATTAGTAGCATAATAGTAGCTTTGTCACGACCCGCACCCGAAAATCGGGCATGAGCCGTGGGTACATCCAGCCTACGCCGCAGAATCGACGGTAGAACGCTGTAAAGGTCCGTTCTAGGTCAACCATATCTATCTATATCTCACAGAAAAATCTGGCATGACCTCTCCAAAAGGAGGGCAACCACGCAATATATATATATATCAAAATCCTCTCCAAAAGGAGGGCAACCACGCAATATATATATCAATAATCTCAATCACAAAATCTAGAGGAAGAATATAAGCACGATATGATATAAACAAAGAAACAGAACCAAGAGAGCAAGACAATCCAAAATAATATAGTCCAAGGCCATAATAGCTACAACATCACAGCAACAAAAGAATAAGTACAATCATCCAAAATAAAATACTGGGAACAACCCAGGAAACCCACCTAGCTAACTAGGATGCTATAGGCGTCTCCTCGGCGCACTCCTCCTCGATCACGGGGTCACAAAAGTCGTCAACACCCGGCCCGTAGAACGTCGGGCAATAGTCCTCAGGATCCTCTGGAAAAAATATGTCCAGTCAGGACTGGAGCAAAGTACATAACTCTGAAAGCAACTCCAAATACATGGTAAGGTGTATATGACGAGCAATAGAAAAGTAATCAAGATGCACAGGAAATAAATATATGCTGGAGCACAATAAGTAGCTGCAAAGTAAACTGGAGAACAATACAAGTAGTGGAAAAGTAACTACAGGTGAGAAACATAAAAACTAGCTAAGTGCCTTGAGCACAAGTTCTTTATGTGATCGGCTTAGGTTGCACATGAAAAATACTACGATAACTCCGTTATGCGTGAGTTGCATAACCGACATACACATGAATACTGTTTGGCTTTGATCACATAACCAACTCCTACTCCCCTCCCCCACTAATACCATTGGATCCAACCACAATATGCTACGTACATGATAATATCTCGCGCACACGAAGGCGAGAGCACAAGAAGCACATGATAGCACATGAGAATCAATACCCGAAGCACATGATAAAATACACGTGATAGAGTACCCGCTGAACACGGTAAGGGGGATAGCATCTCATGACGGGATCCACTAGTACCAGCTCATGTAATAATGTGTCAGAATCAAGTATTATAGTTCTAGAACAGGTGATATAAATGCTATCATGAAATGGAAACTATCAGAGGTAGGTACTCGCCTGATGTCTTGAGCAACTGATGAGGATCGAGATCCGGACCGATGTCGCAAGGACCTAATGCGAAAAGCATAATTAAACAGGGTTCTAAGCATTTAAACTGATATAAAATAATTAAAAATAGGCTTCTAGGGCTATTCTAGGTCGAACGGGTCAAACCGGTGAAAATCGGGTTAAAAAGTCAACCTGGGGTCCAAAAAGTCAACTCTAGGTCAAAACTAGGTCAAACGTTGACTTTTACGGTCAATGGGGACAATTATGGTCAAAGCTAGGTCAAACTAGGGTGCGCCTGAAATTCTAGGTCAAACCGAGCTCATTAAGCTACTAAACTCATAAACTCGCCTAATCGAGATACCGGGATACCCTCGGTATCCGATACCTCGCCCTAGGCCACGCACCTCGCCTAAACCCGCTAAAACCTAACCTAGAACACGTAATTATATATATATAAACATACAAAAATTACTCCAAAGCATTTCCTAGGCTAATGCTCAAATACCCCGCTCGAAACTCAATACCTTGAATATCTCAAGGTATCGAGATACCTCGGTATCTCAAGGTATTGAGGTTTCGCTCTAAAACCCCTCTAGCTAGCTATCTAGCTACTAATTATATACCTAGTTATTTATCTAGGCTAGGTAATATAGATATCTACCATATTTATATATATCTAAGTAGGTATATACTTATGTATATATATATCCACACACATATGCATATATACCCTTTACCTTACCTATACACCTATATATATATAACTTATAGGTATATAGATATCTATATCTTAGATAGATATATCTAAGTATCTAGCTATCTACCTATCTAGTATCTATCTATCTTAATACCTAACTATCTATCTATTAATCTAGCCATCTAACTATCTATTTATCTTATCTACCTAACTATCTATCAATTGATATATCTATCTATCTAACTTATTATCTATCCATCTATCAACATATATATATATATATCAATCTCCCTTTCTCCCTCACTAGCCCTCGCTACCCTGGAGCTTGCTGCTGCTGCTGCTTGTGCTGATGCTGCTGCTGGCTGCTCTTGCTGAGCCTGCTGTAACCTCCGATTCCCAATTTCCGAAATAATTAGATTTTTATACCAAGTTTATAAAATATTTTCTCCTTGAAATTGGTAGTATTAGATTTTTGAGCAATGTTGATTGTAGAAGGTAATTTAAAATCGTTTATAAAAAAAAAAAAAAAAATAATTATTGATATATATATATAAATACTTTAGCTTCGAATATTTTTGGCTTGAAATCATAAAATTATTTGTTTAATAAAAATTAATTAAAGGACTAGTTGTTTCTTCAAAATAATTTTTAATTAATGGAATAGTAAATAAATAAATTACATATTTTCTAGGGTTTTAAAATATGAGTTTAATTAGTAGCTAATCGGAAGCCTCTTAAAAACATTTTTTCTTAAATTTTTTTTTCTATTTAATTTACCCGTTTACCGTCTCCCTTTTCACACCCTCATTTTTCCCACATGAAAAATCCGTTTAAATTATTCTGGGCCATTCATTATTGGGCCAACCCGCACCCTTTATCCCACACCATCTCTCCCTATTTAAGTCCCTCATCACCATTCTCAAGAAACCCTAATCTCCAATTTATTAGCTAGCCCCCACAATTCCCAAAGCCAAAGCCACCACCATTTTTGTGTGCTCGTGTCCGTGTGTCCAGCATCACCGTGTCAGCCGTGATGGCCTCGGGTCCGACCCCGGGTGTCCCACCGTATCCATTCATTTCCTGTGTCCGGTTACAATATTACAACAAGATTTCCCGTGTCCAACACCCGGACACGCCCACAGTACATCAGATTCCTGTGTCCAGCCCCGAACACGTCCCCCACAGAGCACCACCCTCGTGTCCAACCCGGACCCGTACACAACACCATCCCCGTGTCCGGCAGACCCGGACACGACCCCCTGACACACACAGAACCCTAAACCTAACCCTAACCTAACCGTCGTGCGTCGAGCCGAACAGCCGCCGAGATCTCCTTCCGCCGAGACGAACGTCGGCTTCGACCCATCGTCGAGCTCCGTTGTCGCCGCCTCGAAGCCGCCGCTGCTCTCGAGATCCCGCCGACCGCCTCCTCGAGCGCCGAGCGCCGCCTCCTCGAATCGAGCGCCGCCTCGAGCCGAGCGACGCCGCCGCCTCAGATCAGCCGAGCCGTGGCCGCCGTCGCTCCAGAACCGCCGCCGCCGAGACGAGCGTCGACCACTGCCACCGCCACCGCGTGGCCCGGCGGAACCCCCCGCCGACGACGGAGACCCCTCCCAAATCGTGAGCCCCTCTCTCCCTTTCCCTCTTTCCCCCTTTTGTTTCTGTCTGTGTATTAGTTTAGTAATTAGATTAGTTATAATTAGTATTTAATTAGTTTAGTGTTAATTAATTAGATTAGTGGTTAAGTAATTAATCAATTAGAATAATTAAATTAGTTTAGTCATGTATTAGATTAGTTTAGATTAATTATTTTATAAGTGAAATTAATTTTATTAGTTAATTAATTAATCATTTAGTTAAATTGTATTAGTTTAGTTAATTACTAATAATCAGATTAGAAATTCTTAATAAATTATTTAATTTATAATTTGTTTAGTAATTAAATATAAATAATTTAGTAAATTCATGTAATTAGTTAAGTAAATAGAATATAAATTGTTTTATTGTTTATAGTATAAGAATTTATTTATGTAATAGATATAAGGGTTTTGATTATGCAAAATATAATAATTTGTTGGGATTTATATTATTATTAAAAATATAGTTTCAATAATAAAATAAGATAAAAATTGGTTATTTGGACTGGTAACTGAAATAACTAGAGATATATAAATATGATGGCTTTTACATAAATTCTAGTTTTTATAAATAAACTTTTATTTGAAATTATTGTTCAAAATAATTTCGAAACGATTTATATATGTAAACACGTATTCTAGTGTATGTAATTGATTTGGTATCTATGTATATATATTTTTAGTATATGTATATAATTATTTTGGTATATATACATGTATATATGTATGTATATTTTTGGTATAATTATACATATATTTAATTGGTATAATTTCATATAGTATAAGTGTAATAAAACGTATTTTTAATATATGAATTAATTGGCATCTGTATATATATATGTATAGTATAAATTTGAATTGGTAATTTAATATTAGTATATTCTAATAATGATGGTGACAATATATATATATGTATATTCTAAAAATGTACTTTGCCCACATATGATATATACGTAGTTTGATATATGTTAATATATAAACATATTTTAGTAAATATACAACTATAGCTTTTAGATATATACATATATTAGGTTAAATTCTTTTTAGTATGTATACAAGTATTATTTATTTTAAAGTAGATATATTTACATATATCTACTATTGTAGTTGATGGAAATTATAATATGGTTAATTGGTAAACCTACTGGGTGATCCTAGGTGACCAGTAGCATACCTAGAGAAGTCCCGAACTCAGTGTT
The DNA here is from genome assembly GCA_036927795.1 of Iris macrosiphon. NCBI lineage: Eukaryota > Viridiplantae > Streptophyta > Magnoliopsida > Asparagales > Iridaceae > Iris > Iris macrosiphon. The sequence continues at coordinate 70,827,895 of JAYESA010000010.1, read as the reverse complement.
TTTAGACTATGTTAGTGTAGCATCTGATGCAAATGTGGTTTTACTTGTGATATGTTTATAGGACTGTTGGTTTACCCAGGGGATACTCTGGAACAGGACATCAATAATTACCAGCTAAGGACCCAAGGCGAGTACATTCTCTGATTAGTTTCTAATTTATGATATCTCCTATGTTCACTGTATCTAGTGTAAATATCCATGTTCTTGACACGTTGGTTACACGGATTGGTATACACGGATCTCGTCATGAGATGTTATTCCTTATTCATGGTGTAGCTTGTACAAGACTTGTTTTCCTTATTATCTTGTGCATGTACAGACACTGATTCCCGGGGAGATTTGCTACCTTCCTAGGGAATCCCGTGCCATAGCGTACCATGATTGGATCTACTATACCAGTCGGGGGTGGGGAGTATTTTAGTGTAGATATGTGATCATACCCAACTTTTCATGCATCATAGCTCACCCCACATCTCACGTCGGGTGCGGCCTGACCATCTCCGTGCCTCATAGCTGTTACGTGTGATTAGCCTGACCTCTACATGCATCATAGCTAACCAACGGTTAGCCTGACCTTCGTGAATCATAGCTAATCACATGTAACCAGCCTGATCATGTTCCCAAGCCGATCACATGTTAAAGCTAGTACTCACACACTTAGTCATAGGTTTCTTGCTCATGGATATATTGTTTCTTTTCCTGCAGTTACTTACAGTATTTTCAGTATTTCTTTCATTGTACATTTCTCGTACCTATACATGCATCTGGTATATTTCCATCTAGAACTGCTACATAGTTTATGTCATTTATATAGAACTGCTATTTAGAGATGTACTTTGCTTCTTCCTGACTGGAAAATATTTTTTCAGACTGTGACCTTACTAGACTGGTTCCGACACTTGAGGATTGGAAGTTAATGATTTCAGGTATGATCATTGTATCATTAGACTTGTGTTATATTCTTTTATTTCTTCATTTCCTATCGTACTGTAGTTGTGATTGAGTATTTCTAGATTTATTTTATGATATCCACGTCTCCTTATGGAGTTGGATACTAGCGTGAGATTGTTTAGATAGCACTTGACCTAGATAGCGTTCTACCGCCGATGCTGCGGCGTAGGCTGGACGTACCCACGCTCTCGTGCCCCTAAACCGGGTGCGGGTCGTGACACGTTTTTAGTGGTGGCCCATGCAGGTCAGACTTCGCAAGTTGTGCGATGTCGTGGTAGTGCGACGTCATTGTTGTACTACTGCGTACCTGCTATTGAATATAGGACATAGGATGCTAGGATGAGAGAGGATACTCAATCACAAACTCTTGAGAGATTCCTGGGACGACCCCTTGAGAATCTTGTTATAATTTCCAATTTAAATCTTTTTCCTTGTTTCCGTCCGCTCTCGCTTGTTGTTACTGAACTTAATTCTGGTTGAGCAGTTATTAAATTAAATTCTTGGCATCATTGTTGAGTTTGATTCTTGTTGACCAGTTGTTAACTTAAATTCTTGGTATCGTTGTTGAGTTGATTTCAAATTGAGATAAATTTTTACGGACTAGAATTTATGGTATCATCTGATGACATATATTGAGGAGGACAGTGAGGAAGGTAAAACGTCTACTTTGGTTATGGAACCTAGAATTTATCGCAGCCATATTAGCTGTCGTGACGAGAACGTAGGAACCTAACTTGGATGTACATACTTTAGTTGTGAGATTTAGAGTTTCTCGCAGCCATACCGGTTGGCGTGGCGAGTATTCTAGATGACATGATTATAGGGTTGTATACCTTAGTTACGGAACCTGTCGTTTATCGCATCTATGCTTACTGGAGTGGCGAGGATTCTAAGTGTCATGATTTCAGATAGACGTGTATGATTATCAGGTTGTATCTTAAATTGGTTCTTAAAATATCATCTCAAGACTTATCTATTTCTGTTATTCCAGGACTTTGTTCCACCGCTTCTTTCTTTACTAGCAGTAAAGATACCTTCTGTCCTCAATTCAGTCTTTGAGCTCCTATCCCTTGAGGATTTCTTGTTAAGTATGATAATTAGTGGCTTGTAATTTTGTTTGTGTCTTGTATTAGTATTGACTGTGTTGCTAGTGAGTTGTAAGTGTTTCTTAGTTGGACATGTGAGCAGTAGGCTTTAATCTAGAGTTAGCCCTTAGCATAGTACCTTGTACCAATGATTCTAGGAGTAGTGTCATTATAGACTGAGAGTTAAGAAGAGTATAGAGTATCAGTAATAGTTCTCAGAGTTAGTATCAGAGCCAATTACCCTTCCTGGATAATCATGATTATGTAATTGAGTGATCTATGTAAACGATTAAGTATCCGAAAATTGTGTTAAGGATTTATGGAGCATGATATCCAATTTGATGATTGATATCGAAAATGTTAAAGGTAAAGAAATGTATATGTATAAAGGGTTTAATGAGATATCATAAGTAGAGAAATATCAGGATTAGTAATGGAAGTTGTGAAGCGTATCACGGATTAGTTTAAAAGGCTTTAAAGGATTAAAGGAAATACATATACAACCATCGAGATGAGGAACCATACACATACCCATGAGAGTAAAGAAACATGAGTGTTATAGAGGATACAGGTGATCATGAGTTCTAATGAGCTTGATGAGATAATCCATTAATGCAGCTAGTGATATAATACCAAGAGTGCTAATGGTTCTATTTCGAGGGTTAGTCGAGAATGACACTCAAACAATAAGCACTTCAAGTGATGATAATTAGATTGGTGTATTAGTGTGCACCTTGAGCATTAGAGACCGTGAACATTTATAAATGTGTACTTGTGGATTTAATTTTATCGTTTCAAGAATGAAAATGAAATGAGATTTTGAGAATTTTAAGGAGTTGAGATTTTATGTTGTTAAAATATTGAGGATTTAAATTCAATAAACATAGTCAAGCTACAAAAATTTTAGAAGTGATTAAATTTTATTTCGATGCGGAGTATCTGATTTTGAGGAGGTATATGCATTTTATTTTAAGTTGATCGAGAAGTTAAACCTTGACGATTATTTTGAAGATAAATTTTTGGTAGATGGGAGATATGAATATTAATATATGAGTAGATGATATACGTGTGTAAGGATCTGGTGATTTGAGCATGATTGAGATGGCACCGCAGACTGACTTGGGTGTCCATCTAAAATTGTATTGGAAAGAGCAGTATTTAGTATGGTGTTGCACTTGACGTATATTTGAGCGATAAGAACGACTAGTATGAACAATTGTAGTAGGAACGGGAACTGACAGAGGGTATGGTACTAAAGAGATAGAGGTATCAACTAGGATGCATTATTGAACCATGGCAATATTAGAGGTCCTTGGTATCAGATTTGGTATTAATAAACAGGTGTGTGCCATATGGATATATTCATGGATTTTGTAGATTAATGATTAGTTGAGATGGGTACAGTGTACATGAATAGGAATTTGTTAGTGAATGTGCTAGAGTTAAGTGTTTGTTAGAGATAGTAGATACTACAAGTAATAGGTAGCAGGTTCTTTTTCTAATGTTCCCGTCTCTTGATTGATTGATTTCCCTAAGTGTTGTAGTTCACATGCATGATTTTCTTGTTAGAATATAATTAGTAGTACACCCTAACAGAGACTGAAATACCATGATAAGACAGACCATAACCATGCATGTTTCCTCTAAGTTGTTTGTTGTATGACTATGGGCAAAATTTTTCTTAGACCATGATAAAAGACACATGACCTATATTTTTCTTAAATTGCATGGCTGTAGGTAGAGTTTTCTTAAACCATGATCATTGGGGTTTTGACCATAGCAAAGATCTGTGACGAGGTTATAACTGACAAAAAGAGACAAGAGGATTAAATTTGTGGATGAGCATTAAATTAAGAATTTAGGGGTTGTTATAACGGAGTTGATGGATCATTGATTTTATGAAAATCGAGGTATGATTGAAATTCGAGGACAAACATTAACTTAAAGGGAGAATTAAGAAATTCACAGAGCCAAAAATTTGAGGATTTATTAATTTTAAGGAGGTCTTGGTATGATTGAATTAAAAAATAAAAAAATAAAAAAAATTGAGAAATTCGAGAGATTATCATCTTACCTAATTGATTGCAAGATAGAAATTTTATATATTATAAATGTTGCATTGAAGATTCTGGAAGCATCGCATCGTTGAGTATTGAGGAAAAAGAAAATCAGGAAATAAAATCGTAAATGGAATAGTGTCGAATTAAATTCTTGGGATGAGGAGTTAGATTGGAATAAGCATCAATTGAATTTGAGTTAGAGGAGTAAGATGATTGATGAGTGTCTAAAATTTAAATTTTTGGGATACAGATTTTAAGTTTTATAATTATACATTGATTGGATTTCAATTGGAGGATTGGATATTAAATCCTTGGGTATTTAGATGCGAACTTAAAATTTTGGAGGAGATTATGACAAAAGGGGATTTGATTTTTTAAACTTGAAGATTTTTCAGGAATATGATGTTGTATAATTTTTTGAAAGGTTGTGAAATAACATTATGAAATTACTTCATGATTATTGGTTTAAAATTTAAATTTTGATAGAAATAATATGGTGAATAAAGGCAATTATTGAGGATCCTAAATTTCGAGGACGAAATTTTTCTAAGGTGGGTAGACTTGTAACCTCCGATTCCCAATTTCCGAAATAATTAGATTTTTATACCAAGTTTATAAAATATTTTCTCCTTGAAATTGGTAGTATTAGATTTTTGAGCAATGTTGATTGTAGAAGGTAATTTAAAATCGTTTATAAAAAAAAAAACAAAAAACAAAAAAAAAAAATTATTGATATATATATAAATACTTTAGCTTCGAATATTTTTGGCTTGAAATCATAAAATTATTTGTTTAATAAAAATTAATTAAAGGACTAGTTGTTTCTTCAAAATAATTTTTAATTAATGGAATAGTAAATAAATAAATTACATATTTTCTAGGGTTTTAAAATATGAGTTTAATTAGTAGCTAATCGGAAGCCTCTTAAAAACATTTTTTCTTAAATTTCTTTTTCTATTTAATTTACCCGTTTACCGTCTCCCTTTTCACACCCTCATTTTTCCCACATGAAAAATCCGTTTAAATTATTCTGGGCCATTCATTATTGGGCCAACCCGCACCCTTTATCCCACACCATCTCTCCCTATTTAAGTCCCTCATCACCATTCTCAAGAAACCCTAATCTCCAATTTATTAGCTAGCCCCCACAATTCCCAAAGCCAAAGCCACCACCATTTTTGTGTGCTCGTGTCCGTGTGTCCAGCATCACCGTGTCAGCCGTGATGGCCTCGGGTCCGACCCCGGGTGTCCCACCGTATCCATTCATTTCCTGTGTCCGGTTACAATATTACAACAAGATTTCTCGTGTCCAACACCCGGACACGCCCACAGTACATCAGATTCCTGTGTCCAGCCCCGGACACGTCCCCCACAGAGCACCACCCTCGTGTCCAACCCGGACCCGTACACAACACCATCCCCGTGTCCGGCAGACCCGGACACGACCCCCTGACACACACAGAACCCTAAACCTAACCCTAACCTAACCGTCGTGCGTCGAGCCGAACAGCCGCCGAGATCTCCTTCCGCCGAGACGAACGTCGGCTTCGACCCATCGTCGAGCTCCGTTGCCGCCGCCTCGAAGCCGCCGCTGCTCTCGAGATCCCGCCGACCGCCTCCTCGAGCGCCGAGCGCCGCCTCCTCGAATCGAGCGCCGCCTCGAGCCGAGCGACGCCGCCGCCTCAGATCAGCCGAGCCATGGCCGCCGTCGCTCCAGAACCGCCGCCGCCGAGACGAGCGTCGACCACTGCCACCGCCACCGCGTGGCCCGGCGGAACCCCCCGCCGACGACGGAGACCCCTCCCAAATCGTGAGCCCCTCTCTCCCTTTCCCTCTTTCCCTCTTTTGTTTCTGTCTGTGTATTAGTTTAGTAATTAGATTAGTTATAATTAGTATTTAATTAGTTTAGTGTTAATTAATTAGATTAGTGGTTAAGTAATTAATCAATTAGAATAATTAAATTAGTTTAGTCATGTATTAGATTAGTTTAGATTAATTATTTTATCAGTGAAATTAATTTTATTAGTTAATTAATTAATCATTTAGTTAAATTGTATTAGTTTAGTTAATTACTAATAATCAGATTAGAAATTCTTAATAAATTAGTTAATTTATAATTTGTTTAGTAATTAAATATAAATAATTTAGTAAATTCATGTAATTAGTTAAGTAAATAGAATATAAATTGTTTTATTGTTTATAGTGTAAGAATTTATTTATGTAATAGATATAAGGGTTTTGATTATGCAAAATATAATAATTTGTTGGGATTTATATTATTATTAAAAATATAGTTTCAATAATAAAATAAGATAAAAATTGGTTATTTGGACTGGTAACTGAAATAACTAGAGATATATAAATATGATGGCTTTTACATAAATTCTAGTTTTTATAAATAAACTTTTATTTGAAATTATTGTTCAAAATAATTTCGAAACGATTTATATATGTAAACACGTATTCTAGTGTATGTAATTGATTTGGTATCTATGTATATATATTTTTAGTATATGTATATAATTATTTTGGTATATATACATGTATATATGTATGTATATTTTTGGTATAATTATACATATATTTAATTGGTATAATTTCATGTAGTATAAGTGTAATAAAACGTATTTTTAATATATGAATTAATTGGCATCTGTATATATATATGTATAGTATAAATTTGAATTGGTAATTTAATATTAGTATATTCTAATAATGATGGTGACAATATATATATATGTATATTCTAAAAATGTACTTTGCCCACATATGATATGTACGTAGTTTGATATATGTTAATATATAAACATATTTTAGTAAATATACAACTATAGCTTTTAGATATATACATATATTAGGTTAAATTCTTTTTAGTATGTATACAAGTATTATTTATTTTAAAGTAGATATATTTACATATATCTACTATTGTAGTTGATGGAAATTATAATATGGTTAATTGGTAAACCTACTGGGTGATCCTAGGTGACCAGTAGCATACCTAGAGAAGTCCCGAACTCAGTGTTTTTAGACTATGTTAGTGTAGCATCTGATGCAAATGTGGTTTTGCTTGTGATATGTTTATAGGACTGTTGGTTTACCCAGGGGATACTCTGGAACAGGACATCAATAATTACCAGCTAAGGACCCAAGGCGAGTACATTCTCTGATTAGTTTCTAATTTATGATATCTCCTATGTTCACTGTATCTAGTGTAAATATCCATGTTCTTGACACGTTGGTTACACGGATTGGTATACACGAATCTCGTCATGAGATGTTATTCCTTATTCATGGTGTAGCTTGTACAAGACTTGTTTTCCTTATTATCTTGTGCATGTACAGACACTGATTCCCGGGGAGATTTGCTACCTTCCTAGGGAATCCCGTGCCATAGCGTACCATGATTGGATCTACTATACCAGTCGGGGGTGGGGAGTATTTTAGTGTAGATATGTGATCATACCCAACTTTTCATGCATCATAGCTCACCCCACATCTCACGTCGGGTGCGGCCTGACCATCTCCGTGCCTCATAGCTGTTACGTGTGATTAGCCTGACCTCTACATGCATCATAGCTAACCAACGGTTAGCCTGACCTTCGTGAATCATAGCTAATCACATGTAACCAGCCTGATCATGTTCCCAAGCCGATCACATGTTAAAGCTAGTACTCACACACTTAGTCATAGGTTTCTTGCTCATGGATATATTGTTTCTTTTCCTGCAGTTACTTACAGTATTTTCAGTATTTCTTTCATTGTACATTTCTCGTACCTATACATGCATCTGGTATATTTCCATCTAGAACTGCTACATAGTTTATGTCATTTATATAGAACTGCTATTTAGAGATGTACTTTGCTCCTTCCTGACTGGAAAATATTTTTCCAGACTGTGACATTAGTAGACTGGTTCCGACACTTGAGGATTGGAAGTTAATGATTGCAGGTATGATCATTGTGTCATTAGACTTGTGTTATATTCTTTTATTTCTTCATTTCCTATCGTGCTGTAGTTGTGATTGAGTATTTCTAGATTTATTTTATGATATCCACGTCTCCTTATGGAGTTGGATACTAGCGTGAGATTGTTTAGATAGCACTTGACCTAGACAGCGTTCTACCGCCGATGCTGCGGCGTAGGCTGGACGTACCCACGCTCTCGTGCCCCTAAACCGGGTGCGGGTCGTGACACCTGCTGCTGCTGCTCCATGCTACTGCTGCTCCATGCTACTGCTGCTGCTGCGCTTCAACATGTTGCTGCTGCTGCAGCTCCCTGCTGCTGCTGCTGCCCCTTGTTGCTGCTGCTGTTGGGGGCAGCAGCTGCTGCTACTGTGCAGTCTGGAACTCCCCCCCTTCTAGCTACAAACACACACACACACACACCTATACTCATATATATCACCCTCTATATATATATATATATACACACATATATAGCCATATATATATACCACTAGATACCTATATATATATACCACTAGATACCTATATATATATATATATATATATATATATATATATATATATATATATATATATATATATATATATATACACTTATATCTATTCTAGCACACTCACTAACACACACACCTACATACTCACAAACACACTAATACACACACACACACATACAAATATATACATAGCTCTATATATATATAAATACCTATATTAATATATATATACACACATACAAATATATATATATATATATATATATATATATATATATATATATATATATATATATATACACACACACACACACTCTAAGATATATATACACACAAGCACACTTACACATGTACATATATATATATACACATAGACATATACACCCACAAGCACACTAATATAAATAAACACACCTATATATATATATATATATATATATATATATATATATATATATATATATATACACTAACACAACACAACACACAACAACACACAAACCACACGCCCCACTCACGCCCAACGACCCCGACACTCACCAACACCCTAAAATATATAAAATATAACTCGAAAACTCTAGCACACACTCCCCGATACTAACCCAATGCGCGCACAAGCCTGAAACGAGGAAACCAAGTCGAAATGGCCGTTCGGTTATTTCGAAGAACGCGTGGTGCGCGGCTCAGAAAACCTCCTGAAACACACACCAAACGAACTCGGAATTGGCCCAAAATTTACACACGCGCTCTACATAATGTCTAGATCCTAGAAAAAGTGGTCCCGCGTCGATTCTAGGTCTGTGGCGGAAACGCACACGCACTTAGATTCGACGACGACGAAAAGCCCCAATTTTGCCCGAAACGCCCGTTTCTCTGCGACACGACTTTCCGTGTCCAAACGGAGACACGCACTCACCCTCAAGACACCCGACAATGTCTACCTAGGTCCGTCTAATCTAGAGTATCACCCAAAATTGGGCCAATTTTGGATTCTACCCGAAATCGACACAAAACCTAATGTCAAAGTCTCTAAACTCAACCAAACTAGTTCCAACTTTCTCCTACGGGTAGGTTTAGGGTATAGGAAGGTTCTACAACACTAATTATACTACACAAAAATAATTAGCAAGGGGAAAGTTAGGTTTTACCTCTTGGGAGTTGGAATCCCAAGGCCAAAGTCTCACAACCCCTAGAAATCACCTCCCTCAAGCTCCAAGCCACCAAATCTAGCTTCCACACTAGATCTAAGCTCCTCACACCTAGGTTAGGGAAAAAGCAAGGTTGGGACTAGCATAAGGAGAAGGAATGGAAGAAGAAAGAAGAAAAATGGAAGAAAGAACTCACCTTGGAGAAGAAGGAAGAAGGAAGAAGAAATGGAGAAGAAGAAATGAAGAAGAAGAAGTGGAAAATGAAGAAGAATACAAAGAGGGGGGGGGGGCTGCTGCTGGAATTCGGGAATGGGGGGGTAGGTAGAGGCCGGCTATGAGAATTAAAGGTGGTTTACAAAGTTCCAAATTCCCAAAATGCCCCTACTCACTTGGTTTCGGGTTCCGGGTTCCAAAAGCACTCAAACTAACTCCAAATCTCTCCCACTAACCTCCTAAAAATAAAATAATAAATCTAAGCCCCAAAATAATTCTCACAAGGGTGTGGGCTGGGTCGGACATGGGTCCACTAGGGTCTGACATGGGTCCAGGCTAGCCAAACCCTAAAACAATCATTAAAAAAAAATACAATCACCAAATAAATATAAATATAATTAATTAAATACAATGCACTATTTATCAAATAAAAATAAAAAAATACCCTATTTTCTAGAATTGGGTAGTGACAAGTCTACCCTCCTTAAAATAATTTCGTCCTCGAAATTAAAAAGACGAAACTAGGACAGGAATGCAAAGAAAGAACCATACCTCAGGGCTCAAAGAGATAGGGGTATCGCTCGCGCATTTCATCCTCCCTCTCCCAGGTCGACTCCCCTGGAGAGTGATGCCTCCACGCGACGCGAACCAAGGGAATAGTCTGGTTCCTCAACACCTTCTCTCGCCGATCCAGAATCTCCACCGGCTGCTCTGGATAGCTAAGAGTAGGGCCCACCTCGATCTCCGAGTGATCCAATACGTGACTGGGATCCGCCATATACCGTCTCAACTGCGACACGTGGAACACATCATGAACTCCCTCCAGCGTAGGCGGCAACTCAAGCCTATACGCCACGACGCCGACCCTCTCGAGGATACGGAAGGGTCCGACGAAACGTGGGCTAAGCTTCCCGCCTCCATCGAAGCAAATAGTGCCCCGCATCGGAGAAATCCTCAGGAACACCAGATCTCCAACCTAGCACAAACAAGGTCTCTGCACTTAGTCTAAAACAAGCAAACACAAGAACAAAATCTAAATTCTAAGCTATACCTCAAACTCCAAAGGTCTCAGGTGGCTATCGGCCCAATGCCGTTGCCTGTCCTGCGCCACCCGAAGTCTATCTTTAATGAGCTTGACCTTCTCCGCTGCATCAACCACCATCTCCGGGCCAAGCAAAGCTCTCTCACCTACATCATCCTATGACAACGGAGTGCGACACCTCCGTCCATACAACGCCTCAAAAGGTGATATCTCGATACTGGCTTGGTAGCTGTTGTTGTAAGCAAACTCTACCAAGTGCAAATGATCCTCCCAAGAGCCTCTGAAATCCAAAACACAAGTCCGAAGCATGACCTCAAGTGTCTGAATGGTCCTCTCTGACTGACCATCTGTCTGCGGGTGATACGCACTACTAAACTTGAGCTGGGTGCCCAAGCTAGCCTGTAGACTCCTCCAGAAATGCGAAGTGAAGCGACTGTCCCGATCTGATACTATGCTCACTGGAACTCCATGCAGTCTGACTATCTGGCGCACATACATCTCTGCTAGCCTCTCTGTAGACGTACCCACTTTGAATGGTAGAAAGTGGGCCAATTTGGTCAACCTGTCCACGATGACCCAAATCGCATCCTTTCCGCCTGGAGAACGGGGAAGTCCAGAAACAAAATCCATGGTCACATGCTCCCATTTCCACTCCAGAATGGGTAACGGCTGGAGCAATCCTCCTGGCCTCTACCTCTCCGCCTTCACCTGCTGGCACACTAAGCATCGGGATACGAAGTATGCTACCTCCCGCTTTATCCCGTAGCACTATACATGCTGTCTCAGATCTTTATACATCTTGTTGGCACCTGGATGCATAGAGTACTGGGATCGATGCGCCTCCTGGAGAACATCCTCGCGCAACGACCCACTCGGCACACACAACCTGGTACCGTGCCGTAAAGAACCATCATCAGCAATGGTGAAGTCATCTGCTAATCCCATCTGAACCTGCTCCCTGATGCTCCTCAGGGACTCATCCTCAAACTGTGTAGCCCTGATCCGGTCTACCAACTCTGACTGAATATGCAGTCCCCACATCTGCATCTCAACTCCAGGCACTATCACCTCAATGCCCAAGCTCTCTAGATCTGCCAGAAGATAACGATCTGTAGTCAGGCACATAGCTATCGGATACCTGCTCAATGCATCCGCAACTACGTTCACCTTCCCTGGATGGTACTGCAATGATATGTCGAAGTCTTTCATCAACTCCAACCATCTCCTCTGCCTCATGTTCAGGTCTTTTTGGGTAAACACATACTTCAAGCTCTTGTGGTCTGTGAAGATCTCCACACGCTCTCCGTATAAATAGTGTTTCCACAACTTCAGAACAAAGATGACCTCTGCCAACTCTAAATCATGGGTTGGGTAGTTCTTCTCATGAGGACGTAATTGCCTGGAAGCATAGGCAATCACCCTCCCATTCTGCTATAACACACAACCCAATCCCTTCCCCGATGCATCACTATAGATAGTGAATCCTCCAGAACCTGATGGCAACGTCAACACTGGAGCTGTCGTCAACCTCCTCTTCAGCTCATCAAAGGCGATCTGGCACTCCTCTGACCAAACAAACTCTACGTCCTTCCGAGTCAGCCTGGACAACGACTCTGCAATCCGGGAAAAATCCTGAACAAATCTCCTGTAGTAGCCTGCCAGTCCCAAAAAACTCCTGACCTCGGCTACTGAACTCGGAGCACTCCATGCCTCAACTGCCATGATCTTTCTCGGATCTACCGAGATACCCTCTCCAGTCACCACATGACCAAGGAATTCAACCTTGTCAAGGAAGAACTCACACTTCGAGAGCTTTCCATAAAGCTTCTCCTTCCTGAGAGTCTCCAATACTATCCTCAGATGCTCCTCGTACTCCTCTGGGATCTTCGAATACACCAATATATCATCTATAAACACCACCACAAACCTGTCCAGATGCTGATGGAATACCTTGTTCATCAGATTCATGAACACTGTCGGGGCATTAGTCAACCCAAACGGCATCACCAAGAACTCATAGTGTCCATATCTGGTCCAGAAAGCTGTTTTTGGAATATCCTCCTTCCTGACCTTCACCTGGTGGTAGCCTGTCCTCAGATCAATCCTGGAAAACACCCTCGCTCCGCTCAACTGGTCAAAAAGATCATCAATACGCGGTAGCGGATACTTGTTCTTAAGTGTGAGGCTGTTCAGAGCCCTGTAGTCGATACACATCCGTATCGACCCATCCTTCTTCGGCACAAAAAGTACCGAAGCACCCCACGGAGAAGAACTAGATCTGATAAATCCCTTGTCCTGAAGCTCATCTACCTGCTTCTTCAACTCTACCAGCTCACTGTTGCTGACTCTATAGACGTGCTGGGATATCGGCTCCGCGCCTGGCACCAAGTCTATAGAGAACTACACGTCTCTGTCTGGAGGTAACCCTGGCAACTCTTCCAGAAAGACATCCATGTATTCCTCTATCAGTGGATGTAGCGACCTCGGCTCTACCACCAGGGCTCCGCAGAAGACTCCCTCGGTCTGCTCCGCTGCTCCTCTAGCAAACTGAAACTCTGGCTCACTTGGAGGACTGAACAAAACTCTGCCTCCACGATAATCTATACTAGCACAATGCGTACTCAACCAATCCATCCCGAGTACAATATCGTAGCTCAGAAGTGGCATTACGAGTAGGCACACACTCAACTCCCGGCCTTCCAAAGTAACTCTCCTGTCTCTGCAGACATCACGGACTAGGATGATACCACCCCCGGTCGTGATCTTGCAGAGTCTAGCTAAAGGTTCAGCAACCAGATGGTGTCTAACAGCAAAAGATACAGACACAAAGCTATGGGAAGCACTGGAATCAAATAAAGCAAGTGCTGGAATAGAATCAAGAAGAACAGAACCTGAGATAACGTCACCAACTGGCTCGGCCTCGTCTACTGTCAGGGCAAAAGCTTGTCCCTGCTGTCCTCCTCGGTGCTGCTGCTGGTGCTGGGCGAACCTCTGCTGCTGAGTCTGTAAAGGCGGACCTCTCTGCTGTGCTGCAGGTGCTCTGGCTGGTGCCCTCTGAGCGGCTCCTCCGCCCTGAGCTATACGGGCAAGCGCTGAAGGACAATCCTTCAGCTGGTGATCTGCGGTGCCACATAATAAATATCTGCCCAGCCTCTTTCTGCATATATCCCATCCGTGCCCTGGCTTCCTACAGAAAGGGCAAACGATGGGCTGCCTCTGGCCCTGCTGCTGACCCTGCCTCTGCTGTTGGAGCGCCTACCGGAATGGCGCACGACCCTGACCCTGGTGTTGCTGGGTCTGCTAGAATGGCCTCTTGGCTGGGCCTGCACTGCTACCTGCTCCTGAAGCATCTCTGCCCCTCTTCGTCTTCAGCTCTAGGTCATCCTCAGCTCTCTGTGCGTCGCTGACAATCAGCTCGAAGGTCGCCTCATGGTCGCTCCTGGTCAAGGACTTGACCGCCATGACCAAGCCCTAACGGAACTTCCGCGCCTTCGCTGCCTCAGACAACCCCTCAACAAATCTTCCCAGACGGCAGAACTCCGCTGCATACTCATCCACTAGCATACTCCCCTGGACGAGCGCCTCAAACTGACTCTCCAATGCACTGAGAGCCACGTCCGGGAAGAACTTCTCCTTGAAAAGCTTCTTGAAAGCCTCCCAAGTCAATCCTGGAGCTGCTATCCGTATATCAGTGCGGAACCAAGTGAGGGCAAGGTCGAACATCTGGCTGCCTGTTACCTCGATCTGCATGCTGGCTGGGATCATCGCCAGCCTGAAGATGCCCTCTATATGCTCGATCCAGTTGTCGGCGTACAGGATCCCCTCTGTGCCGTGGAACTCCTTAGGCCGCATCCTCTAAAAATCGATGATAGTACCCGGCCCAGGATACTGAGCCTGCTCTGGCTGTGGCTAGATCTGAGCCACTCTGTCGACCGCTGTCATAGCCACCTGATGAGCATTCTCAATGCCCATCCTCATAACATCTGCCTGACGGTGCTGCGCATCCATCATCTCTCGAAAGAATGCGAACAACTGCGTAGCATCCACTGGCGCAGGCGGTGGTGGAGGAGGTACCACCGGAACAACTGGGGTGGCTCTCGGATCAATGGGAGTAAGGGGATCTCCGAGAGAAACTGACGCTCCCTCAACCGTAGGAGTGGCGAGTGGAGCGGTAGCGGCTGCCAGAAGTCGAGAGGTGGCAGACCTCTCGGTGGCAGCTGCTGGGGCGGTGCGCTGAGATCTGGTCTTCGGAGGCATCCTAAACACAGATCAAAAGAAGTCAATATAGTACATTAAACGATAACATCAATGAAGGACAGTAATATTATAAAAAGAAACAATTTTAGAAAAATTAAGATAGCAAAAGAAATCAGGGAGGGTCCTAGTTGTGATTGAGCACACTCTCTCTCAGCCTATATAATATTTCAGGTAAACCTAAAACTAGACCTGCATGGGCCACCACCAAAAACGTGTCACGACCCGCACCCGAAAATCGGGCATGAGCCATGGGTACGTCCAGCCTACACCGCAGAATCGGCGGTAGAACGCTGTAAAGATCCGTTCTAGGTCAACCATATCTATCTATATCTCACAGAAAAATTCGGCATGACCTCTCCAAAAGGAGGGCAACCACGCAATATATATATATCAAAATTCTCTCCAAAAGGAGGGCAACCACGCAATATATATATATCAATAATCTCAATCACAAAATCTAGAGGAAGAATATAAGCACGATATGATATAAACAAAGAAACAGAACCAAGAGAGCAAGACAATCCAAAATAATACAGTCCAAGGCCATAATAGCTACAATATCACAGCAACAAAAGAATAAGTACAATCATCCAAAATAAAATACTGGGAACAACCCAGGAAACCCACCTAGCTAACTAGGATGCTATAGGCGTCTCCTCGGCGCACTCCTCCTCGATCACGGGGTCACAACAGTCGTCAACACCCGGCCCGTAGAACGTCGGGCAATAGTCCTCAGGATCCTCTGGAAAAAATATGCCCAGTCAAGACTGGAGCGAAGTACATAACTCTGAAAGCAACTCCAAATACATAGTAAGGTGTATATGACAAGCAATAGAAAAGTAATCAAGATGCACAGGAAATAAATATATGCTGGAGCACAATAAGTAGCTACAAAGTAAACTGGAGAACAATACAAGTAGTGGAAAAGTAACTGCAGGTGAGAAACATGAAAACTAGCTAAGTGCCTTGAGCACAAGTTCGTTATGTGATCGTCTTAGGTTGCACATGAAAAATACTATGATAACTCCGTTATGCGTGAGTTACATAACCGATATACACATGAATACTGTTTGACTTTGATCACATAACCAACTCCTACTCCCCTCCTCCACTAATACCATTGGATCCAACCACAATACGCTACGTACATGATAATAGCTCGCGCACACGAAGGCGAGAGCACAAGAAGCACATGATAGCACATGAGAATCAATACCCGAAGCACATGATAAAATACACGTGATAGAGTACCCGCTGAACACGGTAAGGGGGATAGCATCTCATGACGGGATCCACTAGTACCAGCTCGTGTAATAATATGTCAGAATCAAGTATTACAGTTCTAGAATAGGTGATATAAACGCTATCATGAAATGGAAACTATCAGAGGTAGGTACTCGCCTGATGTCCTGAGCAACTGATGAGGATCGAGATCCGGACCGGTGTCGCAAGGACCTAATACGAAAAGCAGAATTAAACAGGATTCTAAGTATTTAAACTGATATAAAATAATTAAAAATAGGCTTCTAGGGCTATTCTAGGTCGAACGGGTCAAACCGGTGAAAATCGGGTCAAAAAGTCAACCCGGGGTCCAAAAATTCAACTCTAGGTCAAAACTAGGTCAAACGTTAACTTTTACGGTCAACGGGGACAATTATGGTCAAAGCTAGGTCAAACTAGGGTGCCCCTGAAATTCTAGGTCAAACCGAGCTCATTAAGCTACTAAACTCACAAACTCGCCTAATCGAGATACCGGGATACCCTCGGTATCCGATACCTCGTCCTAGGCCACGCACCTCGCCTAAACCCGCTAAAACCTAAGCTAGCACGCGAAATTATATATATATAAACATAAAAAAATCACTCCAAAGCATTTCCTAGGCTAATGCTCAAATACCCCGCTCGAAACTTAATACCTTGAATATCTCAAGGTATCGAGATACCTCGGTATCTCAAGGTATTGAGGTTTCGCTCTAAAACCCCTCTAGCTAGCTATCTAGCTACTAATTATATACCTAGTTATTTATCTAGGCTAGGTAATATAGATATCTACCATATTTATATATATCTAAGTAGGTATATACCTATGTATATATATATCCACACACATATGCATATATACCCTTTACCTTACCTATACACCTATATATATATAACTTATAGGTATATAGATATCTATATCTTAGATAGATATATCTAAGTATCTAGCTATCTACCTATCTAGTATCTATATATCTAAATACCTAACTATCTATCTATTAATCTAGCCATC
Source organism: Iris macrosiphon (assembly GCA_036927795.1). Lineage (NCBI taxonomy): Eukaryota > Viridiplantae > Streptophyta > Magnoliopsida > Asparagales > Iridaceae > Iris > Iris macrosiphon. The sequence goes on along the minus strand of JAYESA010000010.1, from coordinate 70,810,404 downwards.
TAACTATCTATTTATCTTATCTACCAAACTATCTATCTATTGATATATCTATCTATCTAACTTATTATCTATCCATCTATCAACATATATATATATATATATATATATATATATATATATATATCAATCTCCCTTTCTTCCTCACTAGCCCTCGCTACCCTGGAGCTTGCTGCTGTTGCTACTGCTTGTGATGATGCTGCTGCTGGCTGCTCTTGCTGAGCCTGCTGCTGCTGCTCCATGCTACTGCTGCTGCTGGGCTTCTACATGCTGCTGCTGCTGCAGCTCCCTGCTGCTGCTGCTGCCCCTTGTTGCTGCTGCTGTTGGGGGCAGCAGCTGCTGCTACTGTGCAGTCTGGACCTCCCCCCCTTCTAGCTACAAACACACACACACACACACCTATACTCATATATATCATACTCTCTCTCTCTCTATATATATATATATATATATATATATATATATATATACATATATAGCCATATATATATACCACTAGATACCTATATATATATATACACTTATATCTATTCTAGCACACTCACTAACACACACACCTGCACACTCACAAACACACTAATACACACACACACACATACAAATATATACATAGCTCTATATATATATATAAATACCTATATTAATATATATATACACACATACAAATATATATATATATATCAATACACACACACACACTCTAAGATATATATACACACAAGCACACTTACACATGTACATATATATATATACACATAGACATATACACCCACAAGCACACTAATATAAATACACACACCTATATATATATATATATATATATATATATATATATATATATATATATATATACACTAACACAATACAACACACAACAACACACAAACCACACATCCCACTCACGCCCAACGACCCCGACACTCACCAACACCCTAAAATATATAAAATATAACTCGAAAACTCTAGCACACACTCCCCATACTAACCCAACGTGCGCAGAAGCCCGAAACGAGGAAACCAAGTCGAAATGGCCGTTCGGTCATTTCGACAAACACGTGGTGCGCGGCTCGGAAAACCTCCTGAAACGCACATCAAACGAACTCAGAATCGGCCCAAAATTTATCCACGTGCTCTACATGATGTCTAGATCCTAGAAAAAGTGGTCCCGCATTGATTCTAGGTCTGTGGCGGAAACGCACACGCACTTAAAATCGGCGACGACGAAAAGGCCCAATTTCGCCCGAAACGCCCGTTTCTCCGCGACACGACTTTCCGTGTCCAAACGGAGACACGCACTCACCCTCAAGACACCCGACAACGTCTACCTAGGTTCGTCTAACCTAGGGCATCACCCAAAATTGGGCCAATTTTGGATTCCACCCGAAATCGACACAAAATCTAATGTCAAAGTCTCTAAACTCAACCAAACTAGTTCCAACTTCCTCCTACGGGTAGGTTTAGGGTATAGGAAGGTTCTACAACACTAATTATACTACACAAAAATAATTAACAAGGGGAAAGTTAGGTTTTACCTCTTGGGAGTTGGAATCCCAAGGCCAAAGTCTCACAACCCCTAGAAATTACCTCCCTCAAGTTCCAAGCCACCAAATCTAACTTCCATACTAGATCTAAGCTCCTCACACCTAGGTTAGGGAAAAAGTAAGGTTAGGGCTAGCATAAGGAGAAGGAGTGGAAGAAGAAAGAAGAAAAATGGAAGAAAGAACTCACCTTGGAGAAGAAGGAAGAAGGAAGAAGAAATGGAGAAGAAGAAATGAAGAAGAAGAAGTGGAAAATGAAGAAGAATACAAAGAGGGGGAGGGCTGCTGCTGGAATTCGGGAATGGGGGGGTAGGTAGGGGCCGGCTATGAGAATTGAAGGGGGTTTACAAAGTTCCAAATTCCCAAAATGCCCCTACTCACTTAGTTTCGGGTTTCGGGTTCCAAAAGCACTCAAACTAACTCCAAATCTCTCCCACTAACCTCCTAAAAATAAAATAATAAATCTAAGCCCCAAAATAATTCTCACAAGGGTGTGGGCTGGGTCGGACATGGGTCCACTAGGGTCTGATATGGGTCCAGGCTAGCCAAACCCTAAAACAATCATTAAAAAAATAATACAAGCACCAAATAAATATAAATATAATTAATTAAATATAATGCACTATTTATCAAATAAAAATAAAAAAATACCCTATTTTCTAGAATTGGGTAGTGACAAGCTTATACTTTTATATTGAGATGATGTAAACGTGGACGTATGAATTACTTACCCCTCTAGCTTCTCCACTTCATCCTCGTCGCAATTGAGTAATATATACAACTGAGCAGCCCTTAGCTCGTCGTCATTCAAATATCTCTTCTTTATTTTCCCTAAAGGCTTTCCGGATGCATTGAATACTTTGAGTATTGCATCATTAGATTCCTGATATCCGTCATCGTTTCTCGGAGCTCTCATTCTATTAGTAGCAACATGAGGTTTGAAATACGTCGAGCAAAAGTTTGTAATCTCCTCGTGTCACTACCCCATTTCCAGAGCAGGGTATTTTTTATTTGATTAATTATGTATTTATAATAAAAATTTATATTTATATTTAATTAGTTGGTTGTATTTATTTTTTTATTAGTTATTTTAGGGTTTTGGGTAGCATGGACCCATGTCAGACCCTAGTGGACCCATGTCAGACCCAACCAACACCCTTATCAGACTCATTTATGGGTTTAGAATAGTTATTATATTTTTATTTAGTTAATTAGGGAGTTTTAGATTAGTTAGAATGGTCTAAGTGAACCCTAAACCTAAACCATATTTTAGCATGACTAATTAGGAGGGTATTTTGGACATTGTGCTATGTAAACCCTATTTCTATATGTATGGTCGGCCACCCTAACCCTAAAAATCTTCATGACCAAACCCCCTTCTCCCTCATTATATTCTTCTTCTTCTTCTTCTTTACTCTTTTCTCCACTCTTTTCTTCTTCCTTCTTCCAATTTCTCCCAAGTTTCAAGTAAGTTCTTCACTTTCTTCTCTTCCTTCTTCTATTTCTTCCATCAATGTAAATCGTAACCCTCTATTTTTTCCTAACCTAGGTGTGTAGAGCCTAGACTTGGTATAGAGGCTTGGTTTGGAGGCTTGGAGGCTTGAGTGTGGTGATTTGGGGATTTTTGGAGACTTTGGCCTTGTGATTTCAACTCCCAAGAGGTAAATGTAGAAGCATAAAAAATACGCTGGATAGCTATACGCAGCATGTTGATGCTGGGCAGCATAAAAAGATGACTTCGGATCCCTCAGCGTACAACAAAGCTTTTCCGCTAAATACAGCATAAAATATAAAGCTCAAGGACTATCCACGTAATGCAGTATGTCCAGGCTGCTTCAGCGTAAAAAGGGTGCTACATCGCCTTTACGGCATAAAAACTCATCCGCTCTTAATGCAGCATTGAAGTGTACGAGGAACGCTTCGTATTCTTCAAAATGAACCTGTCAAATCGTGCAGTGAACCTGACGTTCGACTCCTGACAAAGAGTATTGCACGACTACCCAGACGACAGCTATAATGATGGCACGGCACAGCGACCCAGACTGTCGTTTAGTGACATTTTTTTGGCGTAAACCACTTTTACGCACACAAGGGAATACGCTGCCTAGTTTTACACAGGCAGATGTGAGCTGTTTACGCTCTACAGAAGACAAACAGGCTGCCATGTCAAAAGTTGCTCTTCGTACAGGGCTCGAGACACGTCTCTGCATTTAATGCGCCGAATGGTGGATGATCTCTGCATTTAATGCACGAGATTTGATTAATGTCACCAGACTGTCGTTTAGTGACGTCTCCTTGGCGTAAACTACTTTTACGCATACAAGGGAATATGCTGTCTAGTTTTACACAGGCAGATGTGAGCTGTTTACGCTCCACAGAAGACAAACAGGCTGCCACATCAAAAGCAGCTCTTCATACAGGGCTCGAGGCACATCTCTGCATTTAATGCGCCGAATGGTGGCTGATCTCTGTATTTAATGCAAGAGATTTGATTAATGTCACCAGACTATCATTTAGTGACGTCTCCTTGGCATAAACTGCTTTTACGCATACAAGAGAATACGATGCCTAGTTTTACACAGGCAGATGTGAGTTGTTTATGCTCCACAGAAGACAAACAGACTGCCACGTCAAAAGCTGCTCTTCGTACAGAGCTTGAGGCACGTCTCTGCATTTAATGCGCAGAGTGATGACAGAGCTTGAGGCACATATCTGCATTTAATACGCAGAATGATGACAAATCTTCAAGGCGCGTATCTGCATTTAATGTGCAAAATAATGGCATATCTCTGCATTTAATGCAAGATATTTGATTATATCTCCAAAAGCGGTAATTTCGGCTATGAGGTCCACATCATCGCTTTTGCGCATTACGCCATCAGGCTATTCTCGGCTATGGAAGCACAATGTACGCCATCTCCTTGGAATATGCCACCTCAGGCCACATTTGTATTGGTGCGTATTAGAGCTATTCGGTCCAGAATTCGCTCAAGCCTCAGTCAAGGGAGGAGGATCAGCTAGCTTCTATGCCTACTCGGCTTCTACGCCTACTCGGCTTCTATGCCGGTTTGATAACTCTTTGGCTTCTACGCCAACCTTTTTTACGCGAGGGATAACTACCTACATGGCTTTTATGCCGTGATCTTCGCAGCAGTTATACGCATTGTCTCTTAATGGGACACGCGTCACATGCTCATTCAAAAGGTCATTTATACGCGGGCAATGGTTATTGTAACCATCGTATAAAAGGGTGCTGTACTTTCCACTACTCGGTTTCTACGCCGACTGAGTGGTCACTGTCACTAAAACTCTATAAATAGAGACCTCTATCAACAGAGGTCTAAGGTCGAAAAACGGAAGATTGAAAGGTCGAAAATTGGTCACAGATTTCAAGAGAGAAGAATCCAGAGCTCAAGCAAAGAGTAGTGATCGACGACTTTGGCATCAAGCATCCACTCTCTTTAGCAACCTTCGAAGCTGCTTTCTGTCTTCTACGGCACTTCTTCATCATCGTGTGGTCCAAGGAACAAAGTGATCGACTGCAGATCAGACTCCTATAGCAATATTTACCCAGATTAAAAAATTGTACTTAACATCCTCGTATAGGATTAATTGTACTTCTTGTTTGTGAATCTAAGAGCGGGTTTCGTATAAACCTTATTTCCATTTCTTTCGTTTATTATCAAACACAAGATGGCGACTCTGCTGGGTACATCTTTCACTTCTGATGAGGAAGCAATTGCTCAACACGATGCGGTATCCGTAGGATCCGTAAAGAAGACCCTGGTCGTCCAGTTCGACCAGTCTGCCTACGAAGATATGCTTCGAACAGGGGGTAGCTCTCACTCTCTCTCTGTCCAAGAGAACAGGAAGCTGCGTAAGGTCTGGATGCCCAAGATATCCTCTACCATTCCTGTCGACTCTTTGATCTCTCCGACCAATGAGATTGTAGCTTCGCTCCCTCCGCGCCTTGCGCGTAAAACTCAGTCGCCTGTCGCTGACAGGGCAGACAAAACTTCTGGCAATGCCTCAACGCCAATCCAGAAGTATACTCCGCGCCTTGTGCATAAAACTCAGTCGCCTGTCGCTGACAGGGCAGACAAAACTTCTGGCAATGCCTCAGCGCCAATCCAGAAGTATACACTGCGCCCTGTGCATAAAATCTCGTCTCCCGTCGATGACGTGGCAGACAGAATTTCTGACAATGCCTGAGCACCAAATCAGGAATTCCAAACGCGCTCCGCGAGTAAAAATGCATCTGCCTTCCGCAGAAAAGCAGATGATTCCTGCAATCTATGCAAGGGAAAGCAAGCGGCGGACTGTCAATTTCTCCGCCTTTACACCAGCAAGGAAAGAATATGCCTGCCCTCCGGATTATACGAGAAGCTGATGGCCGACTGAGGACCTCCTCGGCTTTACGCCAACCTAAGCAAAGCTCCAAATTATGCCAGGCGAAGCCCCTCAGCGTAAAGAGGGCTCAGTTTGCGGAAAGACACCCTCCTCGGGGATTATCTGCTACCCAGATGGCCAACCTGTTGTATACGGATGGCACAGGGAAAACTATGGTTCCCAATATCCGCATGCCCACTGATGTGAACAGAAGGAACAAGCCATCTTCTTCTTCTGTAACTCTTCCAGACCTGTGTGAGTATCTGATCCAGAAACGCAAGGAGAGGGGATCTTCCAGCATGTCTATTACGCCTTCTAGCGAGCACTATTATAATAGTCATAGGATTGTAGTTAATTATTACTGTTCTGAAGCAAAACGATCGATTTTCGACCGGTTGAGCTACTCTCCGTCTTTCCAGGAAGAAGAGCCCATACATGCATCAGTGAACATGGCTTCACACATACCTAGAGGAAGATCGCACTCAAGACGTCATCCCTCTAAAACTCTGAGCCGAAGGAGATTCAAAAACCTTCTTAGGAACACTGAAGCTGGGGTATTCCGAAACACCCGTTCGAGGTCACGACAGCCGACTTCGTACTCTTCTGGTTCCGATGCTGGGGGTCGCCAGTCTCCCGAATCAGATGTTGAAATTATAGAGTCAACTTCTACAGAGACCTATACTAATCTTTCAATGACACCCAGAGAGATGGGAGTTTACGCCATTGGAGATGAACGCGAGGAAGCTTCGCCGTCCGGGAGCGCTGAGCAACGCATTACTGTACTGGAGACATCCCTGAAGGAGATGCAATCCATGATGGAGAACATGTACCAGATGATGCTGACTTAACACACAGCTGCTATGGCTCAAGCATCGGTCCCTCCAACTCAGATACGTGTGGGGGTGGACTTACCACCATCCAACACGATCAAAGAGCCTGCTCTAGATCAGGAGTCAGCAGTTCCTCTGCTTCCTCACTCGGAGAATGTATTACCTCCCATGGGAATCACGATGCAACCGATTCCTCACCACTCCGTGGTCCCTCTACCGGCTGAAAATTCGATGCAGGCAGTACTGGAGTTGAAAGCCCAATTTGATGCCTTAAAGCACAAAGATCAGCTTAAGAAATTAGGAATCAACCAGCCTTACCCAGCTATCTAGGAAGAGGCCCCTTTCCCTCCTAAATACAAACCACAGACTATGGCTCTGTTCGAGGGAAAAACATCACCGAGTCAGTACATGAACTACTTCAGTATGATGACGGTGTTACTACAGGGGAATGACGCCCTCCTCACTCGGGTGTTCAAGGACTGTCTCTCGGGAGTGGCTTACCAGTGGTACTGTAGCCTGGCGGACAACTGCATTACTTCCTTTGAAGACTTCAAGGCTCTATTCTTCGCACGATTCTACGAGGGAGGGATGGACATGTCTATGTCCTCTCTCATCGAAGTGAAGCAGAGGGAAAAAGAGGACGTTCGCACCTTCATCGAACACTTTTGTCGAGCCACTTTGCAAATGCCTCCCGGAGTTCCAAACTCGGTATTGGTGGACATTTGCAGGAAGAACCTTCTTCCCGTAATCTTGGTGTTCACAGGACCATATCAGTTCCATGATTGGCCCTCGTTCATCATCTCAGCGGTAGTCGCCGAGGACAACAGTCGGAAGGCACGTGATAATGGCATCATGATCTCTACCTCCGATAGAGGCAAGAGGTCATCCCCCAACAGTGACCATCCTCGTGGTTCCAAAGGAAAAGAAGCTCTGGCAATCAATACGTCCAGGCAAAAGACTGCGGCAACCACGCAGACGAAACCTGGGACTTCCAGGCCTATTGAAGTATACTCTTTCGACGACGACGATATTCCGAGCATATTCGAGTGTCTCGTCAAAAGTGGCAAGATTACCCTTCCCAAGGAGAAGCGGCCTAATAAAGTCGACAGTACTAATAACCCCAAGTACTGTATCTTCCATAGATACATACACCACCCTACAAAAGCGTGTTATGTACTGAAAAGAAAGATCCAGGAACTGATCGATGCTAAGGCCATCACTCTGCACAACAGCGAGAAGACGGTCACAGCCAACATGATCTCTCTGTAATTTGGCAATCTGCCTCCCCAAGAAGTCCCGGACGGTGTTACACCTATTTTCCGGACAACGATGAACATCGTTAATCTCCCTCCAGCTAGGAGTCAAAATCATGACCTGCTACCCCTAACTACCCAGCGGGGCAAGATCATATGGGTTCATCCAGATCTGGTGTCAGAGATCGAGAAAGAGACTCAAGCTGCTAAGGCTAGGTCTAAAAAGAACTCGAAGCGTAAACCATGTTACACGGTTATGGTACACTCGGCATCAGAAGACGAGGTCTTGGCTACTGGAACCCGTTCAGGGAAAGCTTAACTCAAGGAACTATGAAGCAAGTCAGGAAGATGCATCAGCAGACGCTTCAGCTGCCAAGCCTTCAGAACCGGAACCCGCCATACCATAGGCCGGTCCTTCAAGACCAACTTCGGCGGACAAAGGGAAGCAAAAAGAAGTGCGTTTCGATAAAACTGTGAGAAACATTCAAAATAAAGGTTTAGAGAAGCCATACAACTTCGACATCCTGGCCCAATTGGCTAATACACCAGCCAGGTTGTCCATCTTCGAACTACTCAGGCTCTCTCAAGACACTCGTCAAGCCCTAAGTGAAGCATTGATGCAGGCGGATGCATACTTGACCCAACTCAAGTCTCCTGATGAAGAACCCGTGGCATGTCCTCAATGCCACAGTGTGATGGAGGTGGTCCCGAATATTACTTTCACTCAAGATGACATGCTGTTAAAGCATAACAGGCATGACAGAACCCTATATTACACCGGATATATCGGTTCCATGGAGGTCGACCGAATTCACATAGATCCGGGATCATCAATCAGCATCATTCCTCATAGTCTGCTCAGACCGCTGAGGATTCCTACCAGCGAATTGGCTTACACCACCACTACAATCGTGGGTTTCAACGCCAGGAAAAGTAAGCCATTGGGGAAAATTTGCCTGAGGATCCAGATTGGCGACCTCAGATCAGTGGCTACATGTTACGTCATTGATTCAGAGGTGTCCTACAACATTCTGCTGGGTAGACCTTGGATCTACTACCACAATATCGTTCCTTCAACTCTATATCAATGCTTTAAATATGTAGATGCCCAAGGAACAGTACAAACGGAGTTTGCTGACCTGAACCCGTTTAGAGGAGTAGAATCCTACTACTCTGATGCCGTGTTGTACTCTCAAGACTACATGGAAGAGGTAAGGCGAAGCAGAGAAGGAATCCCACCGGGAGCCAGAAGAACCCTCTACCGAGCAACCTCTGACAATCAAGGTGAAAGGGCGAACTACTCGTCCAAAAGCCATGGAGCCTATGGCTATCCACCTGAATAGAACCAGGTCAGAAAAAGGGGGTGATCCTCTAGTGATCACTTTGAACCAGAAGCCTCTACCCTTGGTCATCAACCTTCGGCACAGCTGGGAGCCGATTGATGTAAATGCAACCAGGAACGCGGTTTCAGATGATAATAAAGACCCTCTTTTCCAGTATATTGACGCTCAAGTTCCAAATCAGGAATCCTCTCCCCTTGACGATATAGAACATATAGTACAAAAATTCTTAGAAGCTATAGATTCCTATCATCCGTATGTGTGGGAAGTAGCATCACCATCCAATATCATCACGACATATGGACCGCATGAGGATTCTATCTTCATTGTCCCGCCTACCTGCAGCAGTTAGCGTTTAATAGTCTTCGGCCGCATGTGCAATGAACCGACTGTCCAAGAAGATTCTTTCGATGATGATGCTGGTAAAATGCAAGTTCACAGGTACAGCCCGTAAGCTTTGAAGATCATGCAAAGTATGGGTTATGACTTGAAGCTGGAACCAGGTCTCAACTACGGGAAAGGCAGACGAATGCCACTGCAAGGCGATCCCTACTGTCAACGAACTCGTTTCGGGTTAGGGTATACCACCTCCCTGGCAACTTCTGAGTCAAACGAGGATATCTTTCCCTCTTCTCAAAATGGCTCGTCGCCATCCGACTCATCTCATGCTCTCGAACGAACATTATCAGTAAATATGGTAGTGGCAGATCCCTCCGAAGCAAACGAACAAGAATCCGAACCATTTGAGAATGACGCTTAGGCTCAACAAATGGATACACAATGGGAATTCTGCTTCGAGCAGAGAGAACCTTCCACCGAAGATGAAGTTATCCAGATTGATGTTGGGAATGAACTTTCGCCAAAGCCGATATTTATCAGTAACAATCTTTCCGAAGAAGAAAGGGATATATCGACGTCTTTGCATAGAATATGAGGATATGCCAGGTCTTGATCCAAAGGTGGCTACTCATAAACTCAATATATTGCCCGATTCGAAGCCTGTGAAGCAGCACCAATGCCGGTTTTGCCCGGATATGATGGACGCCATTGAAGCTGAAATCAAGAAGTTGATAGCCTGCGGTTTCATCCGGGAAGAACAACATCCCGACTGGGTCGCCAATGTTGTCCCGGTCATGAAAAAAAATGGGAAAGTATGTGTCTGCATCGATTACCAAGATCTGAATGCAGCCTGCCCCAAGGATGAGTTTTCTCTTCCCATCACAGACGTCATGATTGACAATACATGCGGTTTTGAACGTATGTCTTTCATGGACAGATTTTCAGGATACAATCAAATCAAGATGCATCCTGAAGACGAGAAGCATACTGCCTTCCGGACACCACTGGGGGTGTATTGCTATATGGTCATGCCCTTCGGATTGAAGAATGCTGGGGCTACGTACCAACGGGTTATGAGTAAAATATTCCATGAGCATTTACGTAAAATAGTGGAATGTTACGTGGATGATGTAGCTGTCAAAAGCCGCCTCAAGGATAATCACATCCGAGACTTGAAGACAGTATTTGAGTTGATGCGCCAACATCAACTCAGAATGAATCCTACAAAGTCCTTTTTGGGGGTATCTAGTGGCAAATTCCTGGGATTTGTCATTACTGCTAAAGGCATTCAAGTGGACCCTGATAAAGTCAATGTCATCTTAGAAATGCGATCGCCCCGTAATATGAGAGAACTCAGGGAATTTCAAGGTCGTCTGGCTTATATCCGGAGATTCATATCCAACCTCTCTGGGAGATATTAGCCTTTTTCTCATCTCATGAAGAAAGGTGTATCCTTCGTATGGGACAAAGCCTGTCAGCAAGCGTTTAATAATATCAAATGCTACCTCACTCATCCACCAGTTCTGGTGCCTTCCGTCATAGGAAGACCATTCCTGCTGTATGTTCGAGCGATGGATCATTCTCTGGGAGCTCTTCTCGCAAAGAAGAACAATGTGGGTCATGAACAGGCTATCTACTATCTAAGCAGGATGATGGTCGGAGCTGAACACTGGTACAGCCCAGTGGAAATAGAATGCTTGGCTCTGATGTTCGCTATTCAGAAAACGCGACACTATGTCACAGGCCAGACTATTCATATCATCTCCAGGATCAATCCTCTTCGGGTACTGATGAACAAGCCAAGTGTTCTTAATTCCCAACTCGCGACTTGGGCGATGTTATTAACACCGTATGACATGGTGTACGTCCCTCAAAAGTCCATCAAAGGCCAAGCATTGGCTGACTTCCTAGCTGCTCATCCGATCCCAGAGGCCTCCAAACTATACGAGGACATTCCCGACGAAGTTGCAGAATGTAATTCCGTAATAGAAAGCGATGCATGGCAACTATTCTTCGATGGTGCCTCCAGGACTGGTCCCAGGGGAAACGTGGTTTCGGGAGTAGGAATTGTCCTGGTTACTCCTGATAAACTCATCATCTACCGAGCATATTCTCTTAGCGAGCCATGTTCTTATAATGTGGCGGAATATAGCGCTCTACTAATTGGGCTCCAAGTCGCTAAAGAATTGGGCATCGAATATCTGGAAGCTTTCGGTGATTCTCTGCTGATCGTCAATCAAGTCAGAGGAATATATGAAGTTCAGAATCCAGACCTCATCCCCTATCACAGAGCAACGGTCGAGATAGCCATGACATTCAAAGGGTTCTTCCTAGAGCATGTACCTCGATCTCAGAATCTGGAAGCTGATGCCCTAGCCAGTCTAGCTGTAAATTTAGCTACTCCTATAAGAAGGCAGAATTCGGTGATCCTTCTTAACAGAAATTTATTCTGTATGAAAAATAACTTTCACATAGAACGCAGCTACGCTGTGAACACAGAGCTTCCAAAGAGAGACTAGAGAAGTCCCTTTATAGATTTCGTAGCATACGGAATCTTGCCGGAAGACCCTAAAGAAGCAGTATCCGTCAAAAGACGATCATTACGCTTCTATTTCGACGTGTCTTCACAATGTCTATATCGTCGGACCTACGATGGACTGCTATTGAGATGTCTCTCTGGGGATAAAGCACAGCGGATTATCCGTGAAGCTCACGACGGCGTATGCGGAGCGCATCAACCCGGCCCTAAGCTACAGGATCGTATCAGGAGAATGGGCTATTACTGGCCTACTATGATCACAGATGCAATAAGGTATGCAAAATAATGCAAAGCCTGTCAGGTCCATGCAGACTTTATACATCAACCTTTTGAACATCTACATCCTACGGTTGCATCCTGGCCTTTCGAAGCATGGGGTATGGATATCATTGGTCCTATTCACCCGTCTTCTTCTAGAGGTCACCGGCTCATACTGGCTATCATGGATTATTTCTCCAAATGGGCAGAGACGATCCCTCTTGCTGAGGTGAAGGCATCTAATGTGATCAGCTTCATCAAGCATCACGTTATTTATCGCTTTGGGATACCCCGAAGGATAATTTATGACAATGGGCCTCAATTCATCAGCCAAACGTTTTATCGATTTTGCGATAAAAATTGGATACAAAATGTGGCCTCTACGGCATATAATCCTGCTGCTAATGGTTTGGCGGAAGCTTTCAACAAAACCATTATCTAGCTCTTGAAGAAATTTGTCTCTTCGAACAAGAGAGATTGGAATGAGAAGCTGGGAGAATGTCCCTGGGCATACCGCACAACGGTACGAGCACCGACAGGTTATACCCCATTCTCATTGGTTTACAGGAGTAAAGCAGTTCTCCCCATCGAGGTCTAAATTCTGTCACTCAGGATAGCAGTGGCTAATGAGTTGACTCAAGAAAAGAATGACCTGTTAAGGCTTCAAGAGCTAGAAGGATTAGACGAGAAACGCATTCAAGCTCAACAGCGCATCGCGTTCTACCAGGCACGCATTTCCAGATCTTTTAATCAAAAAGTAAAGGAAAGAGTGTTCAAAGTTGGCGAGCTAGTTTTAGCTGTGAGAAGGCCGATGATTTTTACTCGCAGGAGTAAGGGTAAATTCCAGCACAAATGGAAAGGCCTTTATGTGATCGAGACGACGTTCTCAAACGGCGCTTACAGGTTAGCCAAGCCTAATGGAGACTTATTGATGGCTCCTATCAATGGCAAATTCCTGAAGAGGTACTATGCTTAACCTCCTTTGCTCAAACAGAGTATGGTGAAGATCTCATTCTGACAAAACTACTTCCAAAACGAAACTAGTTGGATCGTATTCTATCATGTCCATATAACCTCTGAATAGATATGTTTAACTAATTTGGAACTTCAAGGCCTATCACGTCAATATTACCTCTGATAGTGTTTTGTGTACACATTTTAGCTGGAGCATATTCTATCATGTCCATATAACCTCTGAATAGATATGTCCTGCTGAAACTTACCGAGAGTATATCACGTCTATGTAGAAGCATAAAAAATACGCTGGATGACTACGCGGCATATCGGTGCAGAGCAGCATAGGCAGAGGCCTTAAGAGCCATCAAGCGTGCAACGGAGCCTTTTCTGCTAGAACAGAGCGTGAAACATAAAAGCTCAAAGGACCATCCGCGTAAGGCAGTACGTCCAAGCCGCTTCAGCGTAAACAGGGTGCTTCATCGCCTCCAGGGCGTAAAACTCCTCCCCTTTCATACGCAGCATTGAGGTGTACAAAAGATGCTTCGTATTCCCCGAAGTGAACCTGTCAGATCCTGCAATGAACCTGTCAGAGCCTGCAATGAACCTGACGTCTGGACTTCTGGCAAAGGGATACGGCTCGACTACCCAAGCGATGGCTATAATGATGGCACTGCACTGCCACCCAGGCTGTCAAATACCGCCATCCCCTTCGCGTAAACTGTTTTTTCAAAGCACGAGGGGATACGCTGCCTTATTTTACACAGGCAAAACGCGAGCTATTTACGTTCTGCAGTAGACAAACCGCCTGCTACGCCAAAAGCTGCACTCCGTACGGGGTTTGAGGCACGTCTCTTCGCCTAATGCACAGTGCGGTGACAGTTTCTCGAGGCACATCTCTGCGACTGATGCGCAAAAAGGGTTGCAGACCGTCAAAGAATACGCCTCCACATTTAATGCACAGGATGGTGGCAAATCTCGGCATTTAATGCAAGAGATTTGATTATATCTTCAAAAGCCGTAATTCCGGCTAAGACGTCCATGTCAGCACTGTGGCACGGTACGCAGCGGCTTCTAAGCCCATCTAGCGATTGTGCCCCTTCGGCTTCTACGCTTGGTCGCCCCCTGTGCCTCTTCGGCTTCTATGCAAGTTCGGCCTCTACGACCACTCGGCCCCTGTGCCCCTTCGGCTTCTATGCCTGTTCGGCCTCTACGACCACTCGGCTTCTACGCCAGTTCGGCTTCTACGCCTGTTCGGCTTCTATGCCTGTTTGGCTTCTATGCCGGTTTGATAACTATTTGGCTTCTATGCCATGGTGACAGACATTTGGCTTCCATGCCAACCTCTTCTACACAATGGATACCAACCTACGTGGCTTTTACGCCGTGATCTTCGTAGCAATTGTATGCGTTGTGTCCCTTAGTTGGACCCGCGTCACACGCTCATTCAAAAGATCATCTATACGCAGGCATTGGTTACTTTAACCGTTGTGTAAAAGGGTGCTGTACTTTCTACTCCTCGGTTGTTACACCGACGGAGTGGTCACTGTCACTCAAACTCTATAAATAGAGACCTCTATCAATAAGGAACAAGGTCGGAAAATTGGTCAAGAAAACCAATATTAGATCCGAGGTCGAAAAACTCCAAACTTGAAGATCAAACCAGGTCAACAAAAATTGGATGATCGAACCCGAGAGAGAGAGAGAGAGAGAGAGAGAGAGCACCCGAAGCTCAGGCAAAGAGTAGGGATCGACGACTTTGGCATCGTGCATCCACCCTCTCCTGCAACCTTCGAAGCTGCTTCCTGTCTTCTACGGCACTTCTTCAATATCGTGTGGTCCAAGGGCTAAAGTGATCGACTGCAGATCAGACACCTATAGCAATATTTACCTAGATTAAATAAATTGTACTCCCATATCCTCGTATAGGATCAAATTGTACAAGTTTGTTTGTAAACCAAAGAAGGCGGGTTCTGTGTAAACCCCATATTGAATATATCTTCATTCTTTCGTTTAATACCACAAACAAGATGGCGACTCTGCTGGGAACATCTTTCTCTTCTGACGAGGAAGCACTTGCTCAACACGATACGGTATCTGTGGGATCTATGAAGAAGACACTGGTCGTCCAATTCGACCAGTCTGCCTACGAAGACATGCTTCAAACCGGGGGTAGCTCTCACTCTCTCTTCGTCCAAGACAACAGGAAGCTGCGCAAAGTGTGGATGCCCAAGACATCCTCTACCATTCCTGTGGACTCTCAGATCTCTCCGATCTCTCTGACCAATGAGGTGGTAGCACTGCTCCCTCCGTGCCCTGCACGTAAAACTCAGTCTCCCGCTACGCGCGGTACAGACCAAACTTCGGGCAAAGTCTCAGCGCTGACCCAGAAGTATTCACTGCGCTCTACGCGTAGGAACCAGTCTCCCGCTACGCGCGGTACAGACAAAACTTCGGGCAAAGCCTCAGCGCTAACCCAAGAGTATCTACTGCGCTCTACGCGTAGGAACCAGTCTCCCGCTACGCGCGGTACAGATAAAACTTCGGGCAAAGCCTCAGCGCTAACCCAGAAGTATCCACTGCGCTCTACGCGCAAAAACCAGTCTCCCGCTACGCGCGGTACAGACCAAACTTCTGGTGATGCCTCAGCGCCAGGTCAGAAGTACAAATTACGCTCCAGGCGCAAGACAACATCTGACCTCTACGAGAAACTAGAGGAGCGCCGTGATTTCCGCGAAGGGAAGCAGGCAGCAGAATACTCGACTCCTCGGTCGTTACGCCGGCGAAGGAGCAATCTACCTACCCTCCGGATTATGCGGGAAGTCGACGGCCAACTGAGGACCTCTTCAGCCTTACGCCACTCTGAGCGAATCTCCAATTTACGCCAGGCACAGTCCCTCAGCGTAAAACAAACTCAGATTGCGGAAAGGCATCCCCTCAGGGGATTATCCGCCACCCAGATGGCCAACTGTTGTACACAGGTGGCACAGGGAAAACCGGGGTGCCCAATATCCGTACGCCCGCTGATGGAAGAAACAAGCCTTCATCTTCTTCCTCTACTCCTCCTGACCTGCGGGATTACCTAACCCACAAACGCAAGAACGAGAGTCATAAATGAACTTTGGTTCCCCTGACAGTCAAACGCGGGGAAATCATATGGGAAGATACATCAACATCTGATGTTGTCATAACAGGTGGACCACAGGAAGACTCCATCTTTATCATTCCACCAACCCATGACGATCAGCGTCCGATAGTCTTCGGTAGCAGGCAGAACGCCCCAATCGTGCAAGAGGAATCACGCGCGTCTGAATCTGGCAGAATATAAACCCACAGATACAGCCCACAAGCATTAAAAATTATGCAGAACATGGGTTATGACTTAAAACTAAAACAAGGTCTCAACTATGGGAAAGGTAGGCGAACGCCGGTGCATAGTGATTCTCACTATCGAGAAGCTCGTTTCGGGTTGGGATATACTGCGTCTCTCAAGAGACCCAAAATTCTGAAATTCAGTCCTATACAACCAGAGGCAGTTCTTGATGTATCGTTTTTGTGGCCAGAGACCACGGCATGTCCGGAGGTAACTTACCTCGACAGAACAAGGGGACGTCTAGGGCCGGGGGTAGAATCCCCTCAAGATCCGAAAATGATGCAACAGCAACGATCTTCCTGCAAGACCGTAAAATTCAGGCATCAAGAGCCCGAAGACAAAAAGGGACTTTTTCCTTCAACGAAGACAACATCGTTGAGATCTTTGATATATTAATGAAAGAGCGCAAGCTCCAGCTACCCAACATCAGACATCCTGAGAGGGCTGGCGACGTGGATCACCCAGATTATTGTCTCTTCCACCGATACACTCATCACCCCACAAAGTCGTGCTATGTACTAAAAAGGAAAATTTAGGAGACGATCGATGCCAAGGTCATCACTTTGAATCTATGAACAAAGGGACGGTCCATACCAATTGGATTCCCATAAAGATTTGCTCCTTTCAAAAGTTTGTCATGTTCATATCACCCCTGAATAAAACTTTCGGCTACCGACTATCTTCTGATATAAGTTGCCCTCCACACTTGACATCCGTACTTAACTCTGAAGTACGCCGGTGGTGTTAAGTCCACAAAAAACTGCCATGTCCATATCACCTCTGAGCAGATGTGTGCCTCCATCCCCGATGGAAGTCGTAATCACAAAGTTTGTCATGTTCATATTACCTCTGAATAAACTTTCGACCGTCAGTTGTCATGTCCATATTACCTCTGATATCGATTGTCGTCTACACTTGACATCCGTACTTAACTCTAAAGTATGCCAGTGGTGTTAAGTCCACAAAAAACTGCCATGTCCATATCACCTCTGAGCAGATGTATGCCTCCATCCCCGATGGAAGTCGCAATCACTAAGTTTTTCTTGTTCATATTACCTCTGAATAAACTTTCGACCGTCGGTTGTCATGTCCATATTACCTCTGATATCGATTATCGTCTACACTTGACATCCGTACTTAACTCTAAAGTACGCCAGTGGTGTTAAGTCCACAAAAAACTGCCATGTCCATATCACCTCTGAGCAGATGTGTGCCTTCATCCCCGATGGGAGTCACAATCACAAAGTTTGTCATATTCATATTACCTCTGAATAAACTTTCGACCGTCAATTACCATGTCATTCTCACCTCTGAGCAAGTATGTACCACTCCCCGTGACGAGGTAGAACCCATAGTACAAAATTTCTTGGAAGCTATAAACTCCTACCGTCCGTATGTCTGGGAAGTAGCGTCATCATCCAACTTTATCACAACGTATGGACCCCATGAGGATTCTATCTTCATTGTCCCGCCTACCTGCAGCAGTCAGCATCCAATATTCTTTGGCCGCATGCACAATCAACCGGCTAACCAAGAAGATCCTTTCGATGACGATACTGGGAAAATTCAGATTCACCGATACAGCCCGCAGGCATTAAGGATCATGCAAAACATGGGCTACGACTTGAAGCGGAAGTCAGGCCTCAACTACGGAAGAGGCAGACGAACGCCGCCGCGCGGCGACCCCCGCTATCAGCAAACCCGTTTTGGGTTAGGATATGCCACCTCCCTTACGACTTCTAAGTCAGACGAGGACATCTTTTCCTCCTCCCAGAACGGCTCGTCGCCCCCCGACTCACCTGATGCTCTCGAACAAACACTATTAATAAATATGGTGGTGACAGATCCCTCAGGAGCAGATGAACAGGATTCTGAGCCGTTTGAGAATGACTCTTGGGCTCAACAAATGGATATGCAGTGGAAATTCTGCTTCGAGCAAAGAGAACCTCCCACCAAAGACGAAGTTATCTAAATCGATGTTGGGGGTGAACTTTCGCCAAAGCCGATATTTATCTGTGACAATCTTCCCCCAGCTGAAAGGGAAGAAATAATACAGCTGATAAAGGAATACGTCGACGTCTTTGCATGGGATTATGGGGACATGTCGGGCCTTGACCCGAAGCTGGCTACTCATAAGCTCAATATATTGACCGACTCGAAGCCTATGAAGCAGCACCAACGTCGGTTCCGCCCGGATATGATGGACGCCATTGAAGCTGAAGTCAAGAAGCTGATAGCCTGTGGTTTCATCCGGGAAGAACAACATCCCGACTGGGTCGCCAATGTTGTCCCAGTCATGAAGAAAAATGGGAAGGTACGTATCTGCATCGACTACCGAGATCTGAATGCGGCCTACCCCAAGAATGAGTTCCCTCTTCCTATCACGGACATCATGATCGACAACACCTGCGGCTTTGAACGTATGTCTTTCATGGACGGATTCTCAGGATAACAATCACATCAAGATGCATCCAGACAACGAGAAGCATACTGCCTTCCGGACACCATTGGGGGTATATTGCTATACGGTCATGCCCTTCGGATTGAAGAACACCGGGGCTACATACCAACGGGCTATGAGTAACATATTCTATGAGCATTTATGCAAAACAATAGAATGTTACATGGACAACATAGCCGTCAAGAGTGTATTCGAGTTAATGCGCCAACATCAACTCAAGATGAACCCTACGAAGTCCTTTCTGGGTGTATCTAGTGGCAAATTTTTGGGGTTTGTCATTACCGCTAAAGGCATCCAGGTGGACCCTGACAAAGTCCAGGCAATTGTAGAAATGCGACCGCCCCGTAATCTGAGGGAACTCCAGGGATTTCAAGATCGTCTGGCTTATATCCGGAGGTTCATATATAACCTCTCGGGAAGATGTCAGCCCTTTTCGTATCTCATGAAGAAAGGTGTATCCTTCATATGGGACGAAACCTGTCAGCAAGCATTCGGGGATATCAAATGCTACCTCACCAGT
Organism: Iris macrosiphon; assembly: GCA_036927795.1. Classification (NCBI taxonomy): domain Eukaryota; kingdom Viridiplantae; phylum Streptophyta; class Magnoliopsida; order Asparagales; family Iridaceae; genus Iris; species Iris macrosiphon. The sequence goes on along the minus strand of JAYESA010000010.1, from coordinate 70,790,613 downwards.
CCGCCAGTTCTGGTGCCTCCCATCATGGGAAGACCATTCTTGCTGTACGTCCGAGCAATGGATCATTCGCTAGGAGCTCTTCTCGCACAGAAGAACGATGTAGGGCATGAACAGGCTATCTACTACCTCAGCAGGATGATGGTCGAAGCAGAACACCGGTACAACCCAGTGGAAAAAGAATGCTTGGCTCTGATGTTCGCTATCCAAAAGACGCGGCACTACGTCACCGGCCAGACTATCCACATCATCTCCAGGATCAACCCACTTCGAGTACGGCGTATGCGGAGCGCATCAGCCCGGTCCTAAGCTACAGGATCGTGTCAGGAGAATGGGCTATTACTGGCCCACTATGATCACAGACGCGATCAGCTATGCAAGACAATGCAGAGCCTGTCAGGTTCATGCAGACTTCATACATCAACCGTCAAAATATTTACATCCTACGGTTGAATCCTGGCCCTTCGAAGCATGGGGTATGGATATCATAGGTCCTATTCACCCGTCTTCTTCCAGAGGCCACCGGTTCATATTGGCCATCACGGATTACTTCCCCAAATGGGCAGAGGCGATCCCTCTGGCTGAGGTAAAGGCGTCTGACGTAATCAGCTTCATCAAGCATCACGTCATTTATCGCTTTGGGATTCCCCGAAGCATAATCCATGACAATGGGCCTCAGTTCATCAGCCAAGCGTTTCATCGATTTTGCGATAAAAATTGAATACGTAATATTGCCTCTACGGCATATTATCCAGCTGCTAATGGTTTGACGGAAGCTTTCAATAAAACCATTATCAAACTCCTGAAGAAGTTCGTCTCTTCGAACAAAAGAGACTGGAACGAGAAGCTGGGCGAATGTCTCTGGGCATACCGCACAACGGTACGGACACCGACAGGTTGTACCCCCTTTTCACTGGTCTACGGGAGCGAAGCAGTTCTTCCCATCGAAGTCTAGATCCCGTCGCTCAGGATAGCCGTGACTAACGAGCTGACCCAAGAAAAGAATGACCTGTTAAGGCTTCAGGAGCTCGAAGGGTTAGACGAGAAATGCCTCCAAGCTCAACAGCGCATCGCGCTCTACCAAGCACGCATTTCCAGAGCTTTCAATCATAAAGTAAAGGAAAGAGTGTTCAAGATCGGCGAGCTAGTCTTAGCCGTAAGAAGGCCAATGATTCTCACTCACAGGAGTAAAGGAAAATTTCAGCCCAAGTGGGAAGGCCCTTATGTGATCGAGACAACGTTCTCGAATGGCGCTTACAGGTTAGCCCAGCCTAATGGAGACCTATTAATGGCTCCTATCAACGGTAAATTCCTGAAGAGGTACTATGCTTAACCTCCTCTACCCCAGGGTGGAATATAGCGGGAATCCCAATTCTGACAAAACTACTTCCACAACGAAGCTAGTTAGGTCATATTCTATCATGTCCATATGACCTCTGAATAGGTATGTCCTGCTAGAAGTTTATCGAGAGTTTATCACGTCCATACTACCTCTGATATTACTCTCACTTAAACCTGTCATTTATATTCCGAAATGTTGGGTCCACAAAGTCAAAAAAGATTCGCTTTATTTCCAAAAAGAGCAGAATTACATTAGGGAAGCTAAAAGCAAGAAAGGGTACATCATTGCGGGGGAGCAGTTAGATCACGAATCAACTTCGCCAGTACAGCTACCCTCTCGCCCCTGGAAACCAAGGCATCCTCAGGATTGTTCGTAAAGGAAAGTTCGGCCCTCGCCCGAAGAGAGCTAGCACGAGCAGCTTCTGCACGCTCCAGGTCCCGTCACGCGGTGCTCAGTCGGCCAGACGCTACGCCTAGACCTGCCAGCGACTAAGAAGCCCACTCCTCTGCCCGGGCGAGTTTCTCCTTCAACTTGCGGACCCTCGCTGCGTTCCCTTCGTGCTCGGATTGGCACTTCTTCTCGAGAGCAAGAGCCTCCTCCACGACGGCCTTTCTTTTATCTGTCTCCAGCTTACGGGCTTTGATAGAGTTATCCAAGCTCTCCAGCTGTTTGGTAAGCCGCACAGTCATGGAGTCGTATCTGGCCTGGACATCGGCTTCAAAACTGCCCCGAGTCAGGTGCAAGTATTCGTTAATGGGTTGCTCCAACCCATTAACCATCGCCTCCAGGGCGTCAGCTACCCCGGAATCGTCGAACTCTCTGATGGCCCCAATCGAAAACTGGGAAGCCTTCTTCAGGCTCTCAAAATCCAAATTCTTCGCCAACACCATTGTTATCAGCGTGTTCAAATTAGCGTAGAAGGTGCCGGTATACAGCTCGGTCAGCGCAACCAGATCTGGTTGAACGCCAGGAGTGTCCATGATATTGGCGAGTTCTCCTCCAAGGACGATTGCAGACGAGGTGGCCACAGCCACCGCCTCGACAGGTGGTGCGACCGAAGAAGGTGCAGCAACGACGGTCGAAGTCATCGCCATACTCACAAGAGGCGAGGTCACAATGACGGGTTAGTCCCCCTCTTGAGATAACGAAACCACTCCGGGCGAGCTGGCCCCCGAAGCCATTTCCTCCCCGAAGTGGAACACCTCCGTATCATCATCAAGAGCCCGAGCAGAGCCAGAACGCGTTTCAACGCTATACTCCCCACGGGCGCCATCCCCTGAGAAGAGGACAAGAAAGTTGACATCAATACGATAGTAATCTTTCTAAGAGGAGACATAAAGATGACCTTTACCAGTAGCCAACGGTATATATGCCGCGTCTGTAGCCGATGTAGCTATGTCACACCTTAATGATGCAATACGAACTGTCATACCTGGAGAAGGAGGTGGGCCAACCGACATCGCCAGGAGCCCCACCAAGCCTCCGCCTAGACATGTTCGAGGTTCGTCAGCTGGAACCTCGCTGGTCATGCTCACGGACGCAGCAGGAGTTTCCTCCGTTGCTGGTCTAGAGGAAGATTCTCCTATTTGCCTCGGCCACGCGGGCGATTTCATTCCACTACCGGAGGCAGTGGCAGCAACGGCAGCCTCAAGCAAGAATTCTCCGACACCGCCAGCCGAAACTGAGGGTCCCTCTCCGAGAGACGGGGAACCTCCAATCAAAGGGACATCCCCAATAGGAGAGGTAGCAGGTACCTCTCTAGGAGCCTCAATGCCGGGAATCCGGAGAGGGCGATCAGCTGTCTTCTTCTTCTTCCTCTTGCGAGGGGAAGTTTGCTTCGAGACAGAAGCCCTTCGCTTCCCTGAGATCGCCAATGCCCCCGCAGGCGGAGGCACTTCACACCTCTGCACCGACACCAGAGGCTTATCCGGAATGGCGGACTCCTCGCCCTCGTCAGATGAAACCGAGGGGACTTCGATTCTTCCCCCGGGCTTGGAGGAAGGCACCCTGAAGCTTCCAAGAATATCAAAGTCGCGATGGAGGGTGTTGATCGCCAAGTAGAACTGAGCATACGAATAGAGGATGCGCAGCTCCGTGGAGAGGGTGGCGACCGGCACAATAAAGATTTCTCCCGTGCAGCCCATGATGAAGTACCGCTACCCCCTGGCTCCATCAATGAGTCTGCCCCAGGACCTGAAGCTGGTGATGGTATTGCCCACGTGCAGCTGATCGTACCCAAACTGCCTCACGAACCGACTGGGCAAGTAAGGCTCGAAGAAGCAATGATCCTCGCTTCTGTACAGCAAATAGGAGGGTCTGATGCAGACCAACCAATTAAAGGCTTCCGGGGAAAGATTGGTCTTTTCTTCGTCTAAATCCTCGAGCCTAATCCCCGATGGATTATGATGTACAGAGGGACGGTGCAGAGGAGCTTCCAACAATGACCAAGGCTCAGCGCCAGCCGACAGTCCACGACTGTGGTCACGTTCCAGAGGGAGCCCTTGTAGTTCAGCAAGAAACTACCCCCCGCGCTGGTACCAGGACCGGGAGACATCACCCGAGGGTTGTAAAGAATTAACCATCCCATCAAGTACATGTATGGTAATTCCACCCAGGAAAAACTCTCACGTCGAGCTTTATCGACGAGCAACCCGTCAGTCGTGGCTCGCAGTCCAGCCTGTATACGGCACACCATGGCAGGAAGCAAGCCTAACCTTGCCCCGAACACCAGACGGACGGCGGGCCATAGGATGTTCTGATGAATACGGTCCGCGGACGCGGTGCCAGGCACCACTACTCGACGCAGCCATAAAGAGAGAAAGCCGGCCAGCTTGGCCTCCTCAAACAAAGGCCTGCGGCAGCGCCTCAAGTAACTATAGGCCTTAGTGCCTTCAGGGTACTTTTCTACCCCGTCATTGAGAAACTGGTCTGGAGCGTTGGCCTCCTCCATAAAGTCCTCAATGACCTCGGCACTGAGCACGGCCAAACAGTTCATGGGCTCGTACTTGTCCCCCGAAACCTTCACCGACTTGACGGCCCTGGCCCGGTGGAAGAAGAGGTAGGACATCCACTTAGTGGTGTGAGCCAAGTCAGAAGGCTCATTATAAAAGACAGTGCACGCGAGGTAGTGACACATCAGCTCCTGATACACCTCCACCACCCGAGGATCCGAGTCCTCCAACTCCCGGTTGGTAGGAACATACTCTTCATACGGGGTATCCCCCATCGGCAGTCTCGAGATCGCTGCCATTTCGTGGAGGGCCAACCCCAACTCCCCCAGTGGAGTGGCGAAGGTCCCGTTGAGCGAAATGTATCGCTCCATCAGTACCAGAAAGAGGTTAGGGTTGGGAGGCAACCCAACACTCGTCACGCTCACGGTGGCATACAGTCCGATGATTTCCAGCTCTTGCCGAAAATGCCTCAAAGCCCAGTCAACTAGGCAGGACCATCGAAGATTTATTGGGGTGATCCACCCATTGCACCGAGGATTCTCCTTGGGGTATACCCCCCCTCGCACCATGAAGTTATTACAGAATGTCGGTAATTGCACCGGCTGGATCACTGAACTGTCTTCACTCGGGATGCTGCCCGGGCACAGTCCCCTGAACAACGTCACGACGTCAGTGGGGCGGCTGATGAACGACCCCCGGTCGGCTCCTTTCAGATGAAAGATCTTTCCTGGCTTCCCATGAATATCAGGAGTCAGCGTCCACGACATCCTCCTGCGATGTGTGGCATGGAAGAAAGATGAGATCGGATAATCTCTCGGCATCGTGGGCAGATACAAGACTACGGTCTCGGCAGGGAAAACTCAGGGTTCTCTCTTGGGCTTCGTCTGGGACTGCTTGTCTATCATGTCCCCAAAGAGGAAGGCCGGCTTGATGTATAGCTCCCCATCTACGTACGTTAGGGGCTCCCCGTTGATCATGCTCAGCAGCATTTGCTCGCCCTCAGTCGATATCAAGATACCCCTCCCTTCGGGATACTGGGGTCCGGAGATAGGAAATGTCACGTGCGATAGATCCTCCAAGTAGTTCGAGTGCAGCATCCCAGCAGCGGATCCCATCACCTCGGCCAGTAGAGACTCATGCAAGTCGACTACAAAAACGTAAGGAAAACAAGTCATTTACGAACCTTGCAACATAAAGACCAAGAAGCGACAGTCGGTGCTTTACGCCAAGGCTGTACAAAATTTGGTCATCCTACGCCAGGAGTCTTATCCCGAAAGCATAATTAGCGGTATACGGTCCGTGCTTTACGCCAGACTACTAAAATTCTAGTTATTATGTCGGAGGTTCCATCCAAAGCGTAAAACTAAAATTTTACAGTATACACCAAGTCTTCGACAGCCAGAGCTTTTACGCTCATAACTACGAAGACATGGAATTTTTACGCTGACACATTAGAAATGTGGGCGTAAAAGATGAAAACTTCTCCGTGCGTCATCTTCCTCAAAGAGGCTGTCAGCACAGAATACGACCTAGCGCGGTCACGTTCAACGTGTGTGAAGGGTTTTTCGTCGTTCTTTGTCATTTTCGATGGCTATACCTCTAAGACCGGGTGCGCTACTCGTCGGTAAGATCCTTCGCTCAGAAGGAAGTTCGTATCGCCCGACCAAAGACTCTCTCGCCGGGGAAGAAGCACGAGAAGAAGAGCCTATACTCTTTCCCTTGGTGGAGAGGGTTTGCTTCGGCGCCATTACTGGAAACCTGGAGTGCTCGGAGAAAGTACGAGGGGAAAAAACTTAAACAATCAAATCTCTCTCTCGCAGAAGACGGATAAAAAGTTTCTCTCTCCAGAAGCTCGGGATATATATAGAGTTCAGGTCGACTCCTCGAATCCTCAGGCGGCTCCTCGAAACCCCAACCGAATCTCACAAATTAAATATTTGGTTATGATTGGGTACTACGTCAGCCCGCTACTCTCGAAAGACGGACAGTCAGCAAATTCGAATAGTTTTTTGTGCAAAAGAAGGTCAGTGGTTCCTATGCTAAGGAGCTTTCTACGTTCGACAACAACAGATCTACAGTTTTACGCTCGCAAGCTACAAGTCTATGGTTTTACGCCCGGATGCCTTTGTGCTCGGTAGCTTTTATGCTCGAGAGGCTACAAACCTACGACTTTTTACGCTCAGCAGGTACCAAATCGATGATCTTACGCTCGGTAGCGCTTAGTTTACGCTCGGAGGCAACAGATCCGCAATCTCTATGCTCGAAAGATTTTTTTCATTCACAGGCTACAAATCTACAGTTCTACGCTAAGGAGCTTTCTACGCCCGACAGCAACAGATCTACGGTTCTATGCTCACAAGCTATCAGTTTATGGTTTTATGCCCGGATGCCTTTGTGCTCGGTAGCTTTTACGCTCGAGAGGCTACAAACCTACAACTTACACTCAGCAGCTCCAAATCGATGATCTTACGCTCAGTGGCTTTCTACGCTCAACAGGCCTACGAACTCAAGATTTTCAGCTCATCTACGCTACGGATATCTGACTTTCTGCATATCCGAACTCAAGGCGGTCGATTACAGGAGTTCACACAGAAGATACTCCTTCTTGACCTCAACATATCCCAAGTACCCGAAGCATACAAGAGTTCAAACATTGAGAAATTACTCTTCTCGGGTCAATTGGAGGTTCATCCAGACTCCAATCTGAATATCTCGTCTATCAAAAGATAGCAACTCAGTTAGACAGCTATTTCTTGACCCTGTCCCAAGGGATTTTTTTCGCGAAGTCATTCTTGAAGACGAAGTTTGAACAAAAATTCTGTTCATCAGAAGCTCAGAGCTCTACGCGGTTCCTCAGTCCTAGCAACAGGACAGTTCTAAAATATTCAAAATGCTCTACAGCGTTCTATGGACTATTTGCTATGCGTAAAGGACAGGACCTAGCACTCTTTCTACAGAGTCGGCGTACAGAATCAGACGTGTTGAAGCTACACATATTCAGACTTTACAGTAACATATGGCAAGATGATCATATGAAGAAGCAAGACGATTTTATTAAAAGATTAAAGTCATGATTACATATGAGGGAAATCCAATCTACAAGGGTTTTCTTTTTATTGTCATGATTACATATGAGGGAAACTCCGTCGACAGGAGGGTTTTCCATCATCGTCTGAAGATTGCCCAGAAGCTGTTCTGACAGGTTCTCACAGGGGAACAATTCTTCATCCATCTTCTCCGGCAGTCAGTCAGTTCCAGCCAACTGACTGACATGGCAATGATCACCGGCGAGAGAACAAAAGAGTTGGGACTTTCATATCCCATACTCCGTGCACCGTGACAGATTGAGTTGGGATATTCCACCCAACTCAATGCCCGAGGTCAGAGCTAGTCGCAGCTCTCACCGCCGGAGGTAACAGGAGAAGACACCGCTTGCAAGCAGCGTGGTCTAATAAGACCTTTCCCTTCTCCTGGAAGAACAGCCATATAAAGTTGCTGATTATCCCGAGTAAGGGAGGCTAAGATATCCTTCCATGATCCATCGTTGCAGTGGACACTTGCTCGAAGACGCCGTCTTTTTTGGCTCCTTATACGCTGGAAGAACATGATCTCCTTCTTCTTCAAATCGACCCGGCGAACTCCGGCGATCATCTCTGCGTGGTGATGAAAAATGTGGGGAGAACAGGCTAACTCCCCCAGCCTTTTTATAGGCGAAAAGGGGTCACACCAGTCCCCAATAAATCTGCCATAAAGTCGACATCGACCGTTTCAACGCTCCATTCAGAAATGTTTCGAGTCACGAGGTGCGGTTCATGCTTCATTCAAAGCGTTCCAACTTCCGAGGAATTTGAAAGCTTTGAAGGGGGTCTTGTAGAAGCATGAAAAATACGCCGGATGAATACGATGCATATCGGTGCAGAGCAGCATAGGCAGAGGCCTTAAGAGCCATCAAGCGTGCAACAGAGCCTTTTCCGCTAGAACAGAGCGAGAAACATAAAAGCTCAAAGGACCATCCACGTAAGACAGTACGTCCAAGCCGCTTCAGCGTAAACAGGGTGCTTCATCGCCTCCAGGGCGTAAAACTCCTCCCCTTTCATACGCAGCATTGAGGTGTACAAAAGATGCTTCGTATTCCCCGAAGTGAACCTGTCAGATCCTGCAATGAACCTGTCAGAGCCTGCAATGAACCTGACGTCTGGACTTCTGGCAAAGGGATACGGCTCGACTACCCAAGCGACGACTATAATGATGGCACTGCACTGCCACCCAGGCTGTCAAATACCGCCATCCCCTTCGCGTAAACTGCTTTTTCAAAGCACGAGGGGATACGCTGTCTTGTTTTACACAGGCAAAACGTGAGCTGTTTACGTTCTGCTGTAGACAAACCGCCTGCTACGCCAAAAGCTGCACTCCGTACGGGGTTTGAGATACGTCTCTTCGCCCAATGCACAGTGCGGTGACAGTTTCTCGAGGCACGTCTCTGCGACTGATGCGCAAAAAAGGTTGCAGACCGTCAAAGAACATGCCTCCATATTTAATGCACAGGATGGTGGCAAATCTCGGCATTTAATGCAAGAGATTTGATTATATCTTCAAAAGCCGTAATTCTGGCTAAGACGTCCACGTCAGCATTGTGGCACGGTACGCAGCGGCTTCTACGCCCATCCAGCGATTGTGCCCCTTCGGCTTCTATGCCTGCTCGGCCCCTGTGCCCCTTCAGCTTTTATGCCTGTTCGGCCTCTACGACCACTTGGCCCCTGTGCCCCTTCGGCTTCTATGCCTGTTCGGCCTCTACGACCACTCGGCTTCTACGCATGTTCGGCTTCTACGCCTGTTCGGCTTCTATGCCGGTTTGATAACTATTTGGCTTCTATGCCATGGTGACAGATATTTGGCTTCTATGCCAACCTCTTCTACACAATGGATACCTACCTACGTGGCTTTTACGTCGTGATCTTCGTAGCAATTATACGCGTTGTGTCCCTTAGTTGGACCTGCGTCACACGCTCATTCAAAATATCATCTATACGCAGGCATTGGTTACTTTAACCGTTGTGTAAAAGGGTGCTGTAGTTTCCACTCCTCGGTTGTTACACCGACGGAGTGGTCACTGTCACTAAAACTCTATAAATAGAGACCTCTATCAATGAGGAACAAGGTCAAAAAATTGGTCAAGAAAACCAATATCAGATCCGAGGTCGAAAAACTCCAAACTTGAAGATCGAACCAGGTCGACAAAAATTGGAAGATCGAACCCGAGAGAAAGAGAGAGAGAGAGAGCACCCGGAGCTCAGGCAAAGAGTAGGGATCGACGACTTTGGCATCGTGCATCCACCCTCTCCTGCAACCTTCGAAGCTGCTTCTTGTCTTCTACGGCACTTCTTCAATATCGTATGGTCCAAGGGCTAAAGTGATCGACTGCAGATCAGACACCTATAGTAATATTTATCCAGATTAAATAAATTGTACTCCCATATCCTCGTATAGGATCAACTTGTACAAGTTTGTTTGTAAACCAAAGAAGGCGACTTCCGTGTAAACCCCATATTGAATACATCTTCATTCTTTCGTTTAATACCACAAATAGTCTATATTACCTCTGATATCACTTTCACCCGAACCTGTCATTTATATTCCAAAATGATGGGTCCACAAAGTCAGATGAAAGCCTCTTTATTATTCCCAAAAAGAGCAAAATTACATGGAAAGCAAAAAAGTATATCATTTGGGGCGAGCGGTAAGGTCGCGAATCTGCTGTGCTAGAGCAGCCATTCTCTCATCCCTGGAGTTCAAGACATCGGCGCGAGCCCGTTCCAACCTTGCCGCATCATTGTTCAAAGCAACTAGCTCGGACCGAGCATGTACAAAACCTAAGTGGACGACGCCAATATGCGCCAGGTTCTGTTGAGCGGTCTCCATTCGATTCTTCAGCACATCTCGAGCTGCCGACAAAGAGAGAGCCTTTGCCTCGGATTGAGCGAGCTTATCTCTCAATCTGCGGGCCCTCGCTGTCTCTTCCTCGTATTCGACTTTGCACTGAGTCAGCTGAGGAATGACGTACTCCAGTTCGGCACGCTCATGATCTATCTCCTGCTGCTGTTCCTGGACGGATTTATTCAGAGATTCCAGTCGCCCAGCAAGCTCTGCAGTCAGGGAGTCATACCTAGCTTGAACGAGACCGTCAATGCTGCCTCGAGATAACTGCAGATATTCGTTAATGGGCTGCTCTAAACCATTAACTATCTCCTCCAGTGCGTCAGCTATCCCAGTGTCGTTGTAGTCTCTGATCGGCACTATCGCGAACTGAGACGACCTCCTCAGAGCCTCAAAGCTCAGATTCTTCTCCAACACCATTGATATCAATGTTTTCATAGTGGTGTAAAAGATACCAGTATACTGCTCAGTCAGCATGGCTAGATCCGAATGTACGCTGGGAGTGGCTGCAATATTTATGAACCTCTCTCCAGGAACGACCACAGTCGATGTTGCCACAGCAGTCGCCTCAACATAGGATGCGACAAAAGAAGATGCGCCGACAAATGACGAAGTGACCGGCGTACTCAAAGGAGGCAATGTCGCAATGATAGGCTCACCCTCTTCTTGAGACATCGGATCCACTTCGGGCGAGCCGGCACCCGAGAATACTTCCTCTTCGAAGTCAGGCACCTCCATGTCATCGCTAGGAGCCGACACAGAGCCAAAAGGCGCGTCAACACTGCCCTCCCCGAAGATGTCTTCCCCTGAAAAGAAGACAAAAGGAAGTTAATATCGAAATGATGTTAACTTTTCTAAAAAGAGGCATAAAGACAACATTTACCCATGGCCGATGGTGTATATGTCGCGTCTGCGGCCAGTACAGCTAAATCATTTCTTAATGATGCTAGGCAAGCTATCATACATGGAGAAGGGGGTGTGCTAACTGACACTGGCAAATATTCTTCCAGGTCCTCGTCAAGTTCCAGTCGAGGTTCATCAGGTGGAATCTCGCTGGGTGCACCTATAGACACGGCAGGGGTTTCTCCCGAGGCTGATCTGGATAATGATATCCTCATTCGGCTCGGCCCCAAAGGCGACCTCGTACCACTACCTGAAGCGGTAGCAGCGACAGCATCCTCAAGCAGGAATTCTCCGGCATCGCCAGCCGAAACTGTAGAGGGTCCCTCTCTAAAAGGCGAGGAACCTCCAATCAAGGAATCGTCCCCGACAAAGGAGGCAGCAGGTTCACTTCTAGGAGCCTCATTGCCGGGAATCCTAAGAGGACGAGTAACCGTCTTCTTCTTCCTCTTGCGAGGGAAAGTCTCCTTCGGAACAGGAGCCCTTCGCTTACCAGAGATGACCAAAGCCCCTGCAGACGGAGGTATTTCACCCCTCGGTACCGCCAACAGAGGCTCATCTGGATTCACGAAATCTTCACCCTCGTCAAAAGAGACCGAGGGGACTTCATCTCTTCCTGCAGACTTGGAGGAGGGCATCCTAAAACTTCCATGCATATCAAAATCGCGATGGAAGGTGTTAGTTGCCACATAAAACTGGGCATACGAGTGGAGGATGCGCAGCTCCGTGGAGAGTGAAATGGAGGGCACGGTAAAAGTTGCTTCAATACAACCCATGATGAAGTATCGCCATCCTCTCGCTCCATCGATGAGTCCACCCCTGGACCTGAAGCTAGTAACGGTATTGCCCACATGCAACTGGTCATACCTAAACTGCCTGGCAAACCGACTAGGCAGGTAGGGCTCCAAGAAGCAATGGTCTTCACTTCTGTACAGTAAATGGGAAGGTCTAGTGCAGACCAACCAATTAAAAGCCTCAGGAGAAAGAACGGTCTTCTCGTCGCCTATATCCTGAAATCTGATCCCCTGATGATTGAGATATACAGAGGGGACAGTGCAGAAGAGCTTCCAGCTGTGACTGAAATTCAGCGCCCGCCGACAGTCTAAGACTGTGGTCACATTCCAGGATAATTTCTTATAATTCAGCAAGAAACTATCCCCCGAACTACTGCCAGATCCGGGAGACATCACCCTGGGGTTATGGAGAATTAACCATCCCAATAAATACAGGTATGGTAATTCTACCCTGGGAAAGCTATCACGCCGAGTTTCATCGGCAAGCAGCCCATCAGTCATGGCCCTCAGGCCAGCTAGTATGCGGCACACCATGGCAGAAAGTAAGCCCAGTCTTGCCCCGAATACCAGACACACCGCAGGCCATAGTGTATTATGGTGAATACGGTCCGCAGATGCAATGTCGGGTACCACCAGTCGGCGCAGCCATATAGAGAGGAAGTCGGCCAATTGAGCTTCCTTGGACAGAGGCTTACGGCAATGCCTCAAATAACTGTAGGCCTTGGTGCCTGTAGGATATTTCCCTATCCCTTCGTCGAGAATCTGATCTGGAGCCCCAGCGTCTTCCATAAGATCGTCGACTACCTGAGCACTAAGCACGCTCAGAAAATTCAAAGGCTGATCCTTCGTATCCAAGACCTTCTCCGGCTTAGCAGTTCTGGCCCGGTTAAAGAAGAGGTAGGACGCCCATTTATTGGTATGAGCCAAATCTGAGGACTCACCATAAAAAGTGGTGCAAGCAAGGTAGTGGCACATCAGCTCCTGGTATACTGCCATTACCCGAGGGTCTGAATCCCCCAGCTCCCGGTTTGTGGGAACATACTCCTCATAAGGAGTATCCCCCATTGGCAGTCTCGAGATCTCTGCCATCTCGTGGAGGGCCAATCCCAACTCCCCCAGTGGAGTGGCAAAAGTCCCGGTGAGCGAGATATATCGCTCCATCAGAGCCAGAAATAGGTTGGGGTTGAGAGGTAACCTAACACTAGTGGCCTTCACAGCTGCGAACAGACCAATGCTCTCCAGCTCGGTCTGAAAATGTTTCAGGGCCCAGTCAGCTAAGCGAGCCCATCGGAGATTTGTAGGGGTGATCCACCCACTTGTCCGAGGGTTCACCTTAGGGTATACTCCCCCGTGCCCCATAAAATCATTGCAGAAAGTCGGTAATTGCACCGGCTGGAGCACCAAGCTGTCTTCACTCGGGACACTGCCCGGGTACAGTCCCCTGAATGGCATTACAGAGCCGGAAGGGCGGCTGACAAATGACCCTTGACCAGATCCTTTCTGGTAAAATATCTTCCCCGACCGTCCGTGAAGATCGGGAGTCAGCGTCCACGACATCCTTCTGGGATGGGTAGCATGGAAGAATGCCGAGATGGGATAGTCTCTCAGCATCTTGGGCAGATACAAAACCAAGCCCCCGGCAGGGAAAACCCAGAGTTCTTTCTTGGGCTTTGTCTGAGACTGCTTGTCAATCATGTCCCCGAAAAGAAAAGCCGGCTTTATATATTGGTCCCCGTCTATGTACGTCAGGGGCTCTCCGTTGATCATGTTCAACAGCGTTCGCTCGCCTTGAGCCAATATCAGGATTCCCCTTCCTTCAGGATACTGGGGTCCGGATATAGGAAATGTCATATGGGACAGATCCTCCAGATAGTTGGAATGTAGCATCCCAGCAGCAGAACCCATCACCTCGGCCAGTGGAGACGCATGCAAGTTAACTGCAAAATTCAAGAAAGACACGTCAGTTTCTATACTAGACATTACAATCTTGCAACATATGCCAAAAGTCAACAGTCTGTGCTTTACGCCAAGACTGTAAAAACTTGATCTTTTATGCTGAAATCCATTTCCTAAACGTAAAATTCAAGGTCGGCAGTATACGGTCTGTGTTTTATGCCAGACTGTCAAAGTTGAGTTATTACGCCGGAATTTCCATCCAGAAGCGTAACACTCAAATTTTATATTATACGCCAAGTTTCGGCAGTCTGTGCTTTTACGCCAGATTGCAAAAAATATGGAGTTTTTACGCTGACACATTAGAAATTTGGGCGTAAAAGATGAAACATCTATGTGCATCATCTTCCTCGAAGAGGCTATCAGCACAAAAGATGACCTAGCGCGATAACGTACAACGTGTGCGAAGGATTTTAGTCGTTCTTTTTTGTCCCAAAAGCTCTACCTTCAATCCTGGGGGCACTGCTCGTCGGCGGAACACTTCGCTCAGAATGAAGCTCGCCTTGCCCGACGGAAGTCGCTCTCGCTTGGGCAGAAGAGCGAGAAGAAGAGTCAGTCTTCTTTCCCTTAGAGGAGGGGATTTGTTTCGGGACCATTACTGAAAACTCTAAATGCTCGGAGAGGAGACAAAGGAGAGAACTCGAACAGACGAAAGCTTTCTTTCTTTTGCAAAAGACAGATAAAAAGTTTTTCTCTCAAAAACTTGGGGTATATATAGAGTTCGAATGGACTCCTCGAATCCCGAACCAAATCCGATAATTAATATTCGGTTATGATTGGGTACTACGTCAGCCTATTACTCAAAGAAGGCGAACAGTCAGCGAATTCAAAAAGTTTTCATGCAAAGCAGATTCATGGTTCTACGCCAAGGAGCTTTCTACGCTCGGTAGCTACAAATCTACGATTTTACGCTCACAGGCTATAAGTCTATGGTTTTATGCCCGGATGCTTTTATGCTCGGTAGCTTTTACGCTCGAGAGGCTATAAACCTACGACTTCATGCTCACAAGCTACAAATCTATGATTTTACGCTCGGTAGCTTTTACGCTCAGAGGCAACAGATCCACAACTTCACGCTCGAAAGATCTCCTTTTTAGAGGCTACAAATCTACAGTTTCTATACCCGGATGCTCTCATGCTCAGCAGCTTTTACGCTCGAGAGGCTACGAACTTATGATTTTATGCTCATCTACATTACAAGAAAATATGCAGGACAGAGTATGCGTATATCTGAATAATTCTCAAGGCGGTCAATTGCAAGAGTTCACACAAAAGATACTCCTTCTTAACCTTAAAATATCCCAAGTACCCAAAGCATACAGAGTTCAACATTGAAAATGACTCTTCTCCTTGGGTCGATTGGAAGTTCATCCAGGATCCAGTCTGAATATTTTATCTACAGTTCAAGATGGCGACCCAGTTTGACAGCCGTTTCTCGCCCTGTTCCAAGGGATTTTTGAGAAATCATTCTTGAAGATGATGGTCTGAACAAGGATTCTGTTTATCAGAAGTGACAGTTCAGAATTCTATGCGGTTCCTCATTCCTAATAGCAGGACAGTTAGAATACTTAAATGCTAAAGCGACTTTCTGCGCATCCTTAGTTATGCGTAAAAGACAGAACGGGACCTAATACTCTTTCTATCAGAGTCAGCGTAAAGTTATCAGACGTGTCGAAGCTACACATATTCAGACTTCACAGCAAAGTATATGGCAAGATAATCATATGCACAGAAGAAAGACGATTTATTAAAACACGATTACATATGAGGGAAATCCGGTCTACAAAGGATTTTTCTTCATTTTCGTGATTACATATGAGGGAAATCCCGTCTACAAAGGATTTTCTCATCGTCATCGGAAGGCCACCCCCAGAATCTGTTCTGCTAGGTTCTCGTATTGGTGGAGATATTCTTCCGTCTTCTTCAGCAGTTAGTCGATTTCCGCAACCGATTAACAAGAAAATGATTAATGGCGGGAGGATACAAAACTGGGCCTGCCTAAATTATGCAGATCCCATCCTCCGTGCGCCATGACAGATTGAGTTGAGGTATTTTACCCAACTTAATACTCGAGGACAGAGCTAGTTTGTCTGCTCTTGTCCACGAAAGTATCGGGAGAAGATACAGCTTGCAAGCTGTGTGGTCAAATACGACCCTTCCTCTCTCCTGAAGAACCGCCATACAAAGTTGCTGATTATCCCGAGCAAAGGAGGCTATGATATCCTTCCATGATCCATCGTTGAAGAGGACATTTGCTCGAAGATGCCTTCTTTTTTGGCTCCTTACATGCTGGAAGAACATGGTCTTCTTCTTCCTCAAGTCGACCCGACGAACTCCGGCGATCATCTCTGTGTGGTGAAGGAAATGTGGAAGAACGGGTTAACTCCTCAGCCTTTATATAGGCGAGGAAGAACCCACCGAATCCCAACGGATCCCCGATAATCTGCCAGGAAGTCAGCCTTGAAGAACGTATCAGACTTGACCGTTTTATGCTTCATTCAAAGTATTTCAAATTACGAGGAATTTGAAAGCTTTGAAGGGGGTCTTGTAGAAGCATGAAAAATACGCTGGATAGCTATACGCAGCATGTTGATGCTGGGCAGCGTAAAAAGATGACTTCGGATCCCTCGGCGTACAACAGAGATTTTCCGCTAAATACAGCATAAAATATAAAGCTCAAGGACTATCCGCGTAATGCAGTATGTCTAGGCTGCTTCAGCATAAAAAGGGTGCTACATCGCCTTTACGGCGTAAAAACTCATCCGCTCTTAATGCAGCATTGAAGTGTACGAGGAACACTTCGTATTCTTCAAAATAAACCTGTCAAATCGTGCAGTGAACCTGACGTCTGACTCCTGACAAAGAGTACTGCACGACTACCCAGACGATGGCTATAATGATGGCACGGCAGAGCGACCCAGACTATCGTTTAGTGACATTTTCTTGGCGTAAACCACTTTTACGCACACAAGGGAATACGCTGCCTAGTTTTACACAAGCAGATGTGAGTTGTTTACGCTCCACAGAAGACAAACATGCTGCCACGTCAAAAGCTGCTCTTCGTACAGGGCTCGAGGCACGTCTCTACATTTAATACGCCGAATGGTGGCTGATCTCTGCATTTAATGCAAGAGATTTGATTAATGTCACCAGACTGTCGTTTAGTGACGTCTCCTTGGCGTAAACTGCTTTTACACATACAAGGGAATACGCTGCCTAGTTTTACACAGGCAGATGTGAGCTGTTTACGCTCTACAGAAGACAAACAGGCTGCCACGTCAAAAGTTGCTCTTCGTACAGGGCTCGAGGGACGTCTCTGTATTTAATGTGCCGAATGGTGGCTGATCTCTGTATTTAATGCAAAAGATTTGATTAATGTCACCAGACTGTCGTTTAGTGACGTCTCCTTGGCGTAAACTGCTTTTACGCATACAAGGGAATACGCTGCCTAGTTTTACACAGGCAGATGTGAGCTATTTACGCTTTATAGAAGACAAACAGGCTGCCACGTCAAAAGCTGCTCTTCGTACAGAGCTCGAGGCACGTCTCTGCATTTAATGCGCAGAGTGATGACAGAGCTCGAGGTACGTATCTGTATTTAATACGCAGAATAATGGCAAATCTTTAAGGCGCGTATCTGCATTTAATGCGCAGGATGATGGAAGATCTTTGTATTTAATGCAAGAGATTTGATTATATCTCCAAAAGCCGTAATTTCGGCTAAGACGTCCATATCATCGCTTTTGCACATTACGCCATCAGGCTATTCTCGGCTATGGGAGCACGCTGTACGCCATCTCCTTGGAATACGCCACCTCATGCCACATTTGCATTGGTGCGTATTAGAGCTATTCGATCCAGAATTCGCTCAAGCCTCAGTCAAGGGAGGAGGATCAGCTAGCTTTTACGCCTACTCGGCTTCTACGCCTACTCGGCTTCTATGCCGGTTTGATAACTCTTTGGCTTCTACGCCATGGTGACAGTTATTGGCTTCTACGCCAACCTTTTTTACGCTAGGGATAACTACCTACGTGGCTTTTATGCCGTGATCTTCGTAGCAGTTATACGCATCATCTCTTAATGGGACACACGTCACACGCTCATTCAAAAGGTCATTTATACGCGGGCAATGGTTATTGTAACCATCGTGTAAAAGGGTGTTGTACTTTCCACTACTCGGTTTCTACGTCGACTGAGTGGTCACTATCACTAAAACTCTATAAATAGAGACCTCTATCAACAGAGGTCCAAGGTCGAAAAATGGAAGATTTAAAGGTCAAAAATTGGTCGCAGATTTCAAGAGAGAAGAATCCATAGCTCAGGCAAAGAGTAGTGATCGACGACTTTGGCATCGAGCATCCACTCTCTTTAGCAACCTTCGAAGCTGCTTTCTGTCTTCTACGGCACTTCTTCATCATCGTGTGGTCCAAGGGACAAAGTGATCGACTGCAGATCAGACTCCTATAGCAATATTTACCCAGATTAAAAAATTATACTTAACATCCTCGTATAGGATTAATTGTACTTCTTGTTTGTGAACCTAAGAGCGGGTTTCGTATAAACCTCGTTTCCATTTCTTTCGTTTATTATCAAACAGTAAACCCTAACTTTTCTCTTAGTGATTACTCTAATATAGTATAATTAGTAGTTTAGAACCTTCCTAGACCTTAGGGCTACCCATGAAAGAATTTTGGAGCTTGTTTGGATGTGTTTGGAGACTTTGGCATAGGGTTTTGTGTCAAATTTAGATAAAATCCGAGATTGGCCCAATTTTTGGTGTTGTCCTAGGTTAGACGGACCTAGATAGACGTGCTTGGGTGTTTTGAAGATAAATACATGTCCCCGTTCAGACACGTGAGGTCATGTCGCGGAGATTTGAGCATTTCGGGCAATTTGGAGGTTTTTCATCGCCGTGGATTCCACATGCATGCGTGTTTTTGCCACGGACCT